>JAKSZT010053784.1:3294605-3313894 GCA_026826555.1 Tolypeutes matacus | reverse complement strand
CTCATATATTTTGGGGCACCCTGGTTAGGTGCGTAGATATTTATGACTGTTATATCTTCCTGGAGGATCATCGCTTTTATTAATATATAATGGCCTTCCGCATCTCTTATCACTTTTTTGCATTTGAAGTCTGATTTGTCTGATAGTAGTATAGCTACCCCTGCTCTTTTCTGTTTACTATTTGCGTGGAGTATCTTTTTCCAACCTTTTACTTTCAGCCGGCTTGTATCCTTGGGTCTAAGGTGAGTTTCTTGTAAGCAGCATGTGGATGGCTCATGTTTTTTTATCCATTCTGTCAGACTGTATCTTTTGATTGGGGAATTTAATGGATTCACATTCAATGATATTACTGAAAATGCACTATTTACTTCATCCATTTTATTCTTTGGTTTTCATATGTCATCTTATTTTTGTCTCTCTTTTTACTCTTTTGGTTATCTTTTCTGCTTTTCTTTCTTTTTTTTAAAGATTTTATTCATTTATTCATTCATACCCCCCCGCTGCCTGCGCTCACTGGGCCAGCCAACCACGCCGCGCAGGCAGGCCCGCCCTCACCAGGAGGCCCCGGGAACCGAACCCGGGGCCTCCCACATGGCAAACGGGAGCCCCACCGATTGAGCCACAGCCGCCTCCCTGCTTTTCTTTCTTCTATACTCTCCTCCAAGCCTCCCTCTCCTGTGTTTTTCTTTCAGGTTCTAAGGCTTCCTTTAATATTTTCTGCAAAGGTGGATTCTTTTTTGCAAACTCTCTTAGTTTCTGTTTGTTTGTGAATACTTTATATTCACCTTCATATTTGAAGGACAGTTTTGCTGGATAAAGAATTCTCGGCTGGCAGTTTATCTCTTTCAGTTTCCTAATTGTATCATACCACTGTCTTCTCGCCTCCATGGTTTCTGAAGAGAAATCTGCACTCAGTCTTACTGGACGTCCTTTGTACGTGATCGTTTGCTCTCTCTTGCTGCTCTGAGAATTTTCTCTTTATCTTTTACATTTGACATTCTGAATAATATGTGTCATGGCATAGTTCTATTTGGATTTATTCTTATTGGGGTACGGTGTGCTTCTTTGACATGTAAGTTCATTTCTTTCGTGCGAGTTGGGAAATTTTCAGCTATTATTTCCTCAAATACTCTTTCTGCCCCTTTTCCTTTCTCTTCTCCTTCTGGAACTCCCATGACCCGTATGTTCTTGCGTTTTGTGTTGTCATTCAACTCTCTGAGCCCCTGCTCAATTTTTTCCATTCTTTTCTCTCTCTGTTCTTTTCTCTTCAATTTTAGCTGCTCTGTCTTCAGTATCACTTATTCTTTCTCCTATCATTTTGAGTCTGCTGTTGTATGCCTCAAATGTATTTTTGACTTCACCTATTGTGTCTTTCATTCCCATGAACTCCGTTACTTTTCTGTTCAGTGTTCCAAATTCTTCTTTGCATTCGCTCAATGACTTCTTGATGTCATTGATCTCTTTAACTATATTCTCTTTCATCTCATTAATTTGATTTTGGAAATTTATGCTCATCTCACTGATTAGTTCTCTCAAATTCGGCATCTCTTCTGGGACTTTGCTGGTATTCCTTTTCTTGGGACATGTCTTCTATTTTCTTAGTATGGCTCGTAATCTTTTGCTGGTGCTTAGGCATTTGTTTAGTTTGTATTTTACTTAAATGTTCTATATCTTTCTCTTTTATGGGGTTTTAGTGGCAGGAGGCTGTGAGTTACCACAGCTCTTTGATTTTTGGCTCAGCCTTGATTGTTAGGATTGTTCTGCTGGTTGCTCAAAACTGGGCACTGGACCCAGTAATTGGTTGTAGAGTTGTTTCCTAGGGCCTTGGGAAGGGAGGCTATAGAGGCCAGGAAAAGCCTCTCTTACTTATTAATTTTCTTATGTGCACTTCCTTGGTCTGCCAGGAGATGGCGCTTGTTGGAAGCTCTCAATTCAATGCCTGGTCGGAGCCTATTTGTTGTGACACAGACCAGATCAATGTGATAGAGCTTCCTGTCTGGGGGCTAAGAGCCCTGTGATTCAAACTTTCTGAGACAGTTCTCCAGACTTCTCTCATAGCGCCCCCCTTTACCCAGCTAGGAAATATTTCCACTCCCTTCTGAATACTCAACAGTCCCTATTAGTAGAGGAGGAGATTGGGAGGTTTGTATATCTTTAGCCCCTTGCAGGCTCCAAGGCAAACAATGGCGCAGACCCACCCAGCCTGGAAGGGCTCTCGGGATAGGGCAGACCAAACCCGGGAGTCCAAAGCAGGGTCAGCCCCAGGCTCTCTCTCCCTTCTCCCGTGGAGTCCTCAACAATTAGTCCAGGCTAGAAGAGAGGGAGGTTGCGAGGGTCAGATTTCTCCAGTCATTCCTAGGCTCCCAGGGCAAACCGCCCTTTGGAAGTGTCTGTGGGGCTCCGCAGCCCAAATTTCAGGTCAGAACCTGAGTCAGCCTAAGGCTGTGTCCCACTCTCTCCCCTTTCCAGGAGTGGCAGATCCCTGAAGCCCCCTTTGTCTGTTGTCGCAGGCCCAGAGGCCCAAGAATCCTGAAGAGTGTGGGGGACGGTGCCGGCAGCAGCAGAAGCTGCTACTTGCAACTCACGGTTCTGTTGTCGCGATTTCCCTCTTCTGTCCCTCTCTCCTCTGGGTGGTGTGCAGCCCTCACCTGCTGTCCTAAACCCTAGAAGATCTTTTTCGGGGCTGTTTCTGCTTGTCCTCTAGCTATTTTTCTGGAGAAGAGATTCCCGTGTCTTACTAGTCCGCCATCTTCCCGGAAGTCCCCAATAATATCTTTTAAAAAGACAACCATGGTACCTATTTTTATACCAATTAAATAGGTACTGTTGAGCAATACCTATTTGAGCAATTGTGCTGGTTTGCTGTCTTCATTAAAATTGAAAGGTTTTGTAATATATATTAACTGTGTTTTTTTTTTTTTTCTTAGGCTCCAGGTTATGGAGATGTTAGGTTGTCTTTGGAGGCAATCCCAGATACCGTAAACCTAGAAGAACCTTTTCATATTACCTGTAAAATAACAAACTGCAGGTAATGCTAGTATTTGTGGATAAATGCCCTTTCCTCCTCACCTGTCTAAAAGAGAATTTTAAAATCTTTTACATACACTGTCTCCTTTTAAGGTTCTTCTTGGCATATAGCCTTCTCTTACTTTGATATTTAATAATATAAAGTTCCTCAATTGTTAGCAGTGCATTAAATATATTTGAGGTACTACTGTATTAGGCACTTTCTTTATTTCATTCATACATCACACTTTAAGTGCTTATTAATTGTTCACTTTTATGCATGAGAAAACCAACTGTGAGAAGTTGTGATTTAGTCAAGCTCATAGAGCAGTAAAGATGGGGCCAGAAGTTGAATCCAAGTGTATTTGACTTCAGAGTCTATTCTTTTTCATTGTTTATACTTTCTTCACACTTCAGAGTACTAATCTATGAATTAGGAGATTCTTACGGAAAAATACATTACAGATTTAAAGTAATAAGAGAGATTTTCTGGGGCATACTTGAACCTGAATGGTATCTTTAGTATTAAGAAACCGGAAATTAGTTATGAATTTAATATGAAGGATAATCATACATTGGAAAACAGGACTTTCCTAATAAATAGAGAACATAATCTACCTCTTGGGAGGCAAAGGGCACAGTTCTTTAAACCAGAAAAACCTAGGATTAAATTCCAGTCCATCAATTTTGTTACTACTTGGTATGTATTAGTTGATGATAATGCATTGATGAATCCCAACCTCCATAGTCTGAATATATAAACTTCTTTAATCCCATATCCATTCATTAGTCTCTTCCTCACTAGAATGTGTATTCAAAAAAAGGGATCGTTTCTTACCCAGATTTGTATATGCAGTGCCTGCCATATCATAGGAGTTCAGTAAATAATAAACCACAATAATAAATAGGGTTTATTTGGAGATTGGTTGAGGCATAGCAAATCAGTTATTCATCAACTGACAAAGTACTGTAAAAAATAAAGAAATTTCATTTCTTTTGGTGTTCACTAACTCAGTGGTTCAAATAAGAGTTTTCTAAAAAAGCACTTGTTTCTTAGATCTTCAGTTTCCTTACCTATAAAAATGGAATAACTCTACACACAAGCACATAACACGCATAATATTACTGGATGTTTGTGAAGTATAATGAAAAACTCATAGTGCATCTAACCTGGTTTCTGGCATATGTTGGCCATTTCAAGTGCCTTCTGGGGAGATAGAGATGTATATATATTGACTAAATATAAAGTCAATATGTGTAAAAATCAGTAAATTGAAAATTAAAATGAATATTTTAGAATATAGTACTATGAGAAAAAACAACTTTAAAAAAGTTTAAAGTACTTGAGGTGGTAGAGTAGGAGACATTTTCATTACGAGCGAAGATTTTTTTTAAAACTATATGCATGCTTTCATTAATTTTAATAAATGTTTAGGCTGAACAGGTGTTGCCAATTATAAGCAGAAGCAGTCTTTTCTTGTTTAAATAATACAGTGAACAAACATGAATAGTATTTACTTCTTAAGAATCTTGTCATTCATTTTCCACATTAGCTGCATATTTATAATAGTATAGGAAGATAAATTATATATCAGAAATACTGGGTCAGACTCAGTATCTTTTTCCTTCCTGAAGAATACCTAACACAAATAGGAAGAATACATAGCAGCAAGAGTAGACGCGGTCTGCAAGCTTCCTAGAGAAATGGTAAAGCTCTTAACATAGCAGTACTAGGGATCCATTGTTCAATACTAAAACCACAGAGCTAACATCCATCCAGGCAGGCAGATTAGTCTCAGTGCCATTTTAAGCCCCAGAAGATGCCATCTCATTTCATTTTCTTGATTCGATCTTCATGAAATAAAAATGATATAATAGGTTTTCAGATCTCTATCTACTTTTCATTCTGGAGACCCAGAAAACAAGTTAATTACCAAAAATGAAAGAAATATCAGAGTATCTGTTTATGAAAGGAACAAGATTTATTCCTGTTTTTCTGATTCCTCCAGCAGTGAAAGGACTATGGATCTTGTTTTGGAAATGTGCAGTACAAATTCTATCCACTGGTGTGGCATTTCAGGAAGACAGCTTGGAAAGCTACATCCAAGTTCCTCTCTTTGCCTTGCCCTTACTCTACTGTCTTCAGTACAGGGACTGCAAGTAGGTTCTCTTCTGAATAATTTCAGTATTTGGGTACTGTTAACCCATAATCATTTATCATGTCTATATTTTCCCTAGTAATTACCAATGAATGAAAACTTAAGCCTTTATCTTTCTCTCAATAGAGTGTCTCCGGCTTAAGACTGACAGACACGTTCTTAAAGAGAACATATGAATATGATGACATTGCACAAGTCTGTGTGGTATCTTCGGCCATTAAAGTGGAAAGCTGAAGAAAATTTCCAGTGTTTTCCATTTAGTTTCATAGAACTGCTTTCTGTATTTTTGTCAGTTATGTAATATGATCAATTTAACTGCAAAAATAAGCATGCATTATTTAAATGTCTTTCCTATAAAACTGAGTTCTTTAAAATATTAAATATTTGTTTTAAAAAGAATCCTCTGGTGATTTTATCTTATGAATTATATTCTAAATGAACGTGTATGTTTCCTATACATATTATCTCAATTCATTCAATGTTAGAGACTACAATGAGACCATTTTTCTCTTGCAAGCATCTAGAACAGGGGTCAACAAACTTTCTGTAAAAAGATATAGATAGCAAATAATAATAGGCTTTGTGAGCCATACGGTGTCTGTCGCAACTACTCAACTCCCCCACTGCAGTATGAAAACAGCCATAGACACTTGTAAATGAAAGAACGTGGCTGTGTTTACAGAAACAGGCCAGCAGACCAGACTGACCCTTAGTTTGCTGGTGCCAGTCTAGAAGATAGTTGTTTCTTAGAAATTTAGAGTTCTTATAATTTTATTTAGAAATATTTCAGTTATCTCCAATTTTTTTCCTAGCAACTCAGTCAACAGAAAAAAGTATTTGTTTAAAACAATCGGGGTAGTCCTCATGTAAACTGATATTTGCTAATACATTGTTGTATGAGCTTTTCTAATCATTTTCAAAATCTTTCTATTTGGACTGTAGTATGTATGTGTGCTTGTATATACACACACAAACACCCATCTAACTTTAAGTTACTGGACTGCAGAACAAAACTGGTTTCCTTTCTTAGGTTGTTGATCACTCAGTTAACTTTTAATTAAATAGACTAATTTCTAATTCTAAGCCAAAAGGTCCTATTTTATTTGCCATTGAAAAATAAGCCACTCTTATTCATAAGGCATATTTAAAAGATTCCCAGATTCTGATATTTGTTCCTGTACTCTAAATCATGTATTAATATTATAGTAAAACTGTCTCTGCATGCATCAAACTTCTTTACTTACATCATGAACAAAACAGTGCGGTAGTTACGGTTGTAAACAACTTTGGAGCATGATTGTAATAAAAAGTTTGAATATTTTGTCAGGAAAACAAAAGCTTAAGCTTTTGTTTAAATAGAAGCTATCCTATTTTGATAAGCTGAAATTCAAGAATGTTTATATAACTTCTTAAATGTAAGAGTGCATTAAGTGAAATACAAAAATTGGCTTTTTTAAATGCATAATTATTTATTGCCATGACATTGGTCCAAAATGAAAGCTATGTCCAGAATTGGATAAATAGCTAATGAAATGTCTGTGCAAAATAAAGCTCAAGTAGTATAAAATTGAAGTCTGTCTTTCTTCCAAAATAATTAACATTAATTAAATGAGGAAACTAGACTTTAGCCACTGCTCTGAGCATCTCGATTATTTTTCAACGATCTTCTCCTGACTGAACCTTCTGTTTCAAATTTTAAAAGTAACGTACAGGGAAGCGGCTGTGGCTCAATCAGTAGGGCTCCCATTTACCATATGGGAGGCCCCGGGTTCGGTTCCCGGGGCCTCCTGGTAAAGGCAAGCCCGCCAGCACGGCGTGGTTAGCTGATCCAGCGAGCACAAGCAGCAAGGGGGGGATAAATGAATAAATAAAATCTTTAAAAATAAATAAATAAATAAATAAATAAATAAATAAAAGTAACGTACAATGGTCACTTGAAATCTGCCATATAATTTAATTTAATTATAAAGTCTCTTCTGTTTGAAAACAATAACTTTGACACTTTTAAGTAAGGGTTATGTAATGCCTTTTTAGGGTCTGTTAAAGCCATATTATAGGGTTGCAGATGTGGCTCAAGCAATTAAGCACCTGCTTCCCACATGGGAGGTCCCAGGTTCAGTACCCAGCCCTGGTACCTCAAAAAAAAAAAAAAAAAAAAAAAAAAGAACACCATATTATAAAGGGGAGCAGATGTAGCTCAAGTGGTTGAGCACCTGCTTCCCACGATCAAGGTCTCAGGTTTGATCCCCAATACCTCCTAAAAAAGAAAAAAGGTGAAAAAAATCAACTCTTATTGGGGAGCAGATGTAGCTCAGAGGTTGAACACCTGAGTTCAATCCCTAGTACCTCCTGGAAAAAAAAAAAAAAAAAACATAACTAGATAAACAATTTGGTACATTAAGTGAAAATGTCATTTGCATAAATTAAGGACATGTTAAGTTTTATATAGCATCATAACAGCTACAGCTACTACAATGAAAGTCAAACATTCCTAACTAGAATGTGTACAAAGATTTACTGCAATGCCCTCTTTTTTTCTCTAGTTAGATAGGGAATGTATTTCCTAGACAAACAAGAAAAATATTTTCTTAGAGTTTTAAGAGTTGCTAGCACAATCCAATCCAGTACAAAGACCCATCTCTTAAAATAGCTTGCAATATAGTGATTTCAAAGTAATGAAGGTACTTCTTTGAAGATCAAAATGGCCTGGATAGGATGGAAATCCAAGTAGTTGACAGGTATCATCTAGATTGAATTTGTTCTCAGTGGTATATTAGCAAAGAAACAAACAGAAGGGTAAAATGGAAGGAATAAAACAATTCCCATTATTTCGTATAAAAAGAATGACTACAAATATTAGCACATCAAGACATTATTTTAAAGCATTTTATCTTAAAATGTCTTTGTCTGATTTTGGTATCAGGGTGACAGTGGCCAAATAAAATGAGTTGGGAAGTGTATCCTCTTTTATTTTCTGGAAGACATTGCATAGAATTGATATCATTTCTATCTTACATGTTTGGTAGAATTCAATAGTAAAACCATCTGGTATTGTAGCTTTCTTTTCTGGAAGGCTTTTAAATACAAATTCAATTTCTTCAATAAATATATGTCTATTCATGTTATTTCTTCAGTGAACTTTGGTAGTTTGTACCTTAAAATGAATTTGTTTCATCTAAGTGTTGTTATGACCTGCAATTGGGATTTTCTAAATTATCCTTTTAATATCTACAGGCTCTATAGTGATATCCCCTTTCATTGCTGAAACTACTAGTTTTTATTTTCTCTATTTTTTCTTAGTCTTCCTGATGAGAGGCTTATCAATTTTATTGATCTTAGTGTTTTAAATGCACTCAAAATAGTTATGCTGGAAATGTTAACTTATTCAACACTGGGTAAGAATGACTAATTTTTAATGAAGGTTCAAACCTTGCTTCCGGTATTTTTTTCATCACAGTCATCACTTTTATCTGATTAGTTAAGATTTTATTCTGTATAACATTTGAACACCAAGAGTTAACTTCAGGAAAAAATTAAGTTGGTTTAGATGGGAATATAAGTGATTTAATTTCAGAACGTTAAAATTTAAATTCTGATCTTCTCTGGCCAGAACTATCTGGATCTTCAATGTAGCCTTAGCCCAGATAGGTACTTTCTGGTCTAACTGAGGAGAAAACGCTAACCTACTGTTTCTCTAAATTAGAGTTGTTGGACCTACATCAGAACTACCTGAACTATAGAACCACTGTTCTAATCTTACAAAGAGAAATAGAGAAAAAGTTGGATTTTGGGGAGAACCTGATCATCAGTATCACTGAGTGATTTTATATTACTTTCTACTTCAGTTTTTACTCACAACACTTGTGAAATCATTACATGTCAGCCCCAGTTTACCAACTTCATAATTAACAACAACAAAAAAAGAAAGTCTAATTGGAATTACAACTGTCTCATTCATCACTGTAGTTAGAGGCATGCCATTAATACCCAGTGACAATATTCTTTACTAACAAATATGGCATGTAATTTACATTGAAATATTTTAAGTCTCCTGTTATGTTTAAGTTGCATCAAATTAAGGTTAAGCATAAGTGGCATGCCAAGCCAAATTATAGAAGCAGAGAATTACATGAACAAGCGATGTTAGTGATAGATGCTTTTTGAAATTCATCAAATAATTACTGAGTTAAAAAAAAAAAAATGTTTATGGGAACATAATTAAGTGCCACTTAGAAAATCCTTAACTTAGGACCAAGCCATTGGTTTATCTAAATATAGGTATATCCTGACCCATATTTTGAGTTTCTATGGACAGTCACCACTGGTGAAATTGTGCTAATTGAATTGAATACTTATATAACTGACCTAACCAGTACCATTAAGGATTTCTAAATGTATTTTATTATGTACTTAGCACAATTGGCCATGCTAATGTTATTAATACCAAACTGCAGGCAAGATTACTTAAGAACTATGCAGAAAATCTGAGCATCCTACCATCACTCTCTAAATTCACCTCATCTTTTTTTCTTTTCAAAATGATATCCATTGCACCAAACGCTGTTTTCTACCAGCTTTTAAGATCATCTGTCACCTATCACAATAAGCAGCATTAAAGATGACACTGGCACCTATGATACATATTCATTACTGATAATACTATCATAGCTAAAACTAAATAACTGTCTTCTCTTTTGACATGGTGCTCAGTGGCAAGTATATTTCTTACAGACCAGCATGGGAAATCTTTCCTCTTGCTCATCTCCCCTCTCAAAAATGTCAACTTAAGGGAATTTGGAGCTCAAGAACTCACCAATAAATAGCCCAACTATTCAATAAATATACTCTGTTAAGTCTAATATACAAATATGATAAAGGTTTGAAAATGGAACCTTGTCCAGTGCTATATTGGCACTTATAGTTAACAAGCCTACTGATATTTGTTTCCAAAGGAGTCATGTTATGTTCAAGTCTGATAAACCTATTATCTAAACAGGTTTATTCTTTTAGGAATATACACAAGAGTTTTTCCTCCATTATTTTCAAAAATCAGCTATGGTGGTGGTATTTTGTTTTGTTTTGTGTTGGGTTTTTGTTTTGTTTTGTTTTGTTTTTGGCCTCTATCTATGGTGAACCCTTCAGAGCAAGAAATCATTTGCATTCTGAGCTAGGGTCAGAATTTGCATCCTGGTTAAGTCAGGAATGTTCTTCAGTGCTGCTGCTGAATGATCTGCTCCGGACATGATTTCTCAATTGCTCTATAAGTTCAGGATTCTGTTGCTGTATCTGTTGAGCAAACTGCTGTCCCCTATAGTAAAAAGGCAAAGAGATACGAGTTAGGGACTTAGCAGCCACACAACTCATGCAAAAAGAACTGCAAAGATGTGGGGACTACTCAAATGGAACTTATGCTATAAATACAAGTTTTAGAATCACAAATTTAGTATTTGCAAGTTTTCTACTGCCTGCATATAGAGTTATTACAGTGGAATATACTTGATAAGAAAACACCCAAGCTAAAAAATGAGTGTCTGAATTGAGCAAAATCCACCACTCTAGTGCTTAACCATAAAGAAGCAAACAGCTACGAAGCATATGCTTTTGTTGTATATGCTCACATATAATGCAAGGTATTTTCTCATATTCAAATCGTAATAATACCTCATTTTACTAAGTGTAACATCCAGTTCAGTCACATAACAGAATTGATTTTTTTTTCTAGGAGGTACCGGGGATTGAATCCGAGACCTCATACATGCAAAGTGGGTGCTCAACCTCAGAGCTACACCCACTCTGCCAGAATTGATTTTTTAAAAGGCAAATTTAGATGCAAGGAGTTTCTATAGTAATAATGGACACTGAAAAAAGTTTGAAGTATCTAAATTATGAGTCTAGTTTAACACAAATTCCTGAACGTGTGATCCTCAATTCTAAGTTGTTGGACATTACTATAATCCTGTCACTTAAGATGAGTGAAAAGGCAACATTTTAAGTAGTTAACATGGTTGCAATCACAAATAGCAGAGAGGTACAGTACTTTTGGCTTTGTATAAAATTTCCAATTACATGCAGATTCAAAAGCAATGTATCTTAAGCAATTGGGATGGATGTGAAGTTAATGGACTCAAGTAGTGAAAAGATGCAAGGAGTTTCTCTAGTAAAAACAGGCACTGAAAAAAGTTTGAAATATCTAAATTATAAGTCTAGAAAAAAATTGTTTTAAAGTTTATATTTAGATCTGGTTTCCTCACCTTAGAGACAAACTGTAAAACATAAAATATATTTTCACTAGTTTTCTTTAAGTAGCACTTACGCTTGGATAAGGCTGGACAGGTCAGTGAGGCCCCCAACTCCAGCAGCAGGTCCCCCAATGGCATTTGTCATCATACCTGACATTCTAGAGTACACAAAAGATATAGCCCTGGGGTTGGTATACATTTTTAACAAGTAGGATAACTGCCCACAAAAAAGCCAGTTAAATATACCTACATTATGTAAGAGCTTAGGTAAAGCATGGCTGTAAGTTCCCACTGACTGGCATTCAGGGCAATTTTTATCATTTTTGAGCTGATGGGCTCAAATTAGGAGCCTGGCAGGTAGAAGGGGGAAAATGTAATAAGCTCTTTGTATACTTACAGCTGTTGAACTTGAGGATTCTGCATTAAACTTGCAGCCTGAAATTGAAAAATAGCATCTCCCATTAAGGCAGTTAATATTTAGAGATCTTTAATAAAAAAAAATAAAAAAGGAGAGGAATAAAGACTAAAGATATATACTAACATTCTGTAGAGTTTTACTGGAAATGGAAATGGAAAAAAAAATGGCTTTAAAAATACATTGGAAGGATAAAGAGATTAAAAACAATACTATGAACAGGATATTGATAGCATTTTCTTTTCTATTACTGATCAGACCAATTGAACCAAAAGGAAAGTTTCTTGAAAGTATAGAGTCTCCCACACTTGAGATGACCCATAGAGATGTGACCTTGCTCCGTGGGACCCAGTAGTTTCAATCCTTTCCAAGTTTACGGGAATGGAAGGGAGGGATGAGATCATATTCAAACACACTCACACTTTTTAAAAGTTTGTTTTGGAAGCATAATTCTTTTTTTCCCTCAGATAGGTCCTGTCAACAATAATTCATATAAAATTTAAATTTAGCCTAAATCTTTGTATACAGTAATTTTTAATTCACTGACCCTAAATAAGTTGTTGGAAATAAAACTGCTTGTTTTTATTACCAGAAAGATAACTGTTTGAGTGACTTGCAAATAATTCAATAACTGTCCTTGAATCACAATTGCGATTGGTGCCTCTGAGCCAACACATGAGTACTATAGGCATTACACACATAAAAGAGCAGGATTTATGAGCTTTAAACATAAAGCATTTTATTTTGTTTTACAGTGTCTTTAAGCTGGTGCTGCAAAACTAGTTTTTCCCCTTTTCCTAGCATCTAGGACCCAAAGAAATAGAGAGTAGATCCTATGGCTTTTCTGTAACTCTCAAGTATGAAGGCCTCCAGTCACTTTTAGTTACAAAATTACCTCCTGAAGTTCAGTAATCAGTGTTGCTCAGTGTAATAACCAAATACATAAAACTTCATTTAAAGGTAAAACTTTCCCCACTATATCTCTTGTGTACTCCAGAATGTCAGTTATAGTAGAAGAGAGGGACATGGTTGGCTGTTCTTTATCCTCTGCCGCTCCCCAGTCCTCCCCCACGCCCCATGCTTCTACTCCTCTTCCCCCAATTTGCTGGCCAAGATTTCTGGCAGCTCAAGGTTTAAGTAGAAGCAAGAGAGGTAAGGGCAAGAGGAAAGGTCTTATTTGATGACTAGTGCTAATCATAGTGGTTTTGCATTGGTACTCTTGAGTTTGAAATTTGTTTAAAACTGCCCTGGATCTTTCATGGAGCACTTTCTGAGAGGTTCTTTAGACACCTGTCTTCCCTCCCCACCTTTCTTTACTCCCTCACCTCCGGGGGATTTCCTATTTTCTGGAAAGAGTAATTTAGCTAGATGGTTATGACTTTCCCTTTGGTCCCAGATTCTTAGCAGTCTTCCTTCACAGACTCTCTGTTGGGACCCCATCACCTTCCAGGAGGTCCTCTTGGGCAAAGTCCCATTAGAAAGGTTCAGACTGTAATTATCTTAAAGGCATGTGTGTTCGCCTCTGAGCCACAGAAAACCTACCTTTGCGCTACGGTCATAAGTACAATTAATTCCCAACCCACGGCACTAATTATGCCACAGGCTTCTTCAGCAAGTCAGACAGCAGTCCACTGTTTTCCCAACTGAGGGTCATATATAGCGCTCTCCTTCTCAATGGACTTGAGATGAGGGCAGGCCCCTACTACTTCCCTCAACCATGAAAACAAGTCTGGAATTCCAACAGCTCTCTAAAAAATCCTCTCCTAATGTCTATTAACTTGACCCTTTTTTAAGAGTCACAAAACATGTTTTTAATCCCCACCTTTTGCAACCACATGGTGGTATCACACCTTACTTTGGAACATAGTATCTTGGGGCCTAAGCCAAATCTTAAACTAAAATAATTCCATTTTCACATCCTATTAGAATAGCATAACCTGAGACCTGACAATTGGTAACAATGTTCAAAAATGTCACAAAACCTATAAAGAGACATAAATTTCCTGCCAGGAAGGTAGGAAGAATGACTTCAATTAGATGAAAAAAATTAAAACTACCAATTGCTCAAAAGACTTCTTTGTCTTACGGAGAATAAGTCATCTATGCATCTTAATTCAAATGAAGATTTAGTATATGCAGGACACATTTTTTGAAGGAAATAAAGATGAGTAAAAAGTAGGTTCCTGCCTTCCATAAGCATAGCATCTAATAGAGTGGTTCTCAACCAAAAGTATGCAGTCACCGAGGGAGTTTTATATGCCAGATCTACTAAATAAGAGTTTCCACATATTGGGCCAGAGCATGTATGCTTTCAAAAAGGTCCCTAAATGATTTTGTAGATTTGAAGGAAGGAGTATACTTGTATGAGGATTATAGGAAAAGTTTAAATAAACTTATAAGCTAGAAAGGAAGGCAGACAGTAAGGGGAGAGCTTATAGAACTTATGGAAACACTGCTATCAAAATCTCAGACCTCAGTTACTCGGTATCTTCTTAGAACTACTTCCATGTAAGAGTAGTTTTAACCTTTGTGATTTGCAGATTCCTTGGCCAGTCAGATGAAACTATGGTTGTCTCCCTAGAAAAATGCACATATCCACATGTACACAAATTTTTACACACAATTTCAGAGAATCCATGGACTTCCTATAATATTCATCCATGGCTTTCCCATAAAAGAGGTCCATGGGCAGGTTAAGAACCTCTACCATAGCCTTATACCACTACTACCCACCACCACCACCACCACCACCACCACCACAAAAGCTCCTGTATTTCTAAAAAATTTTGGACCTATATGGCTCTATATAGAAAACAGAGCCAGTAGAAAGAAAAAGAAATGTACTCACCATACTAATGAAAGCTGGATTATTTATCAAGCTGGCCATGTCAAAGCTCAATCCAGTTCCTGTCTGTAAAACAATTATACCTGAGAATTACTCCAACCACTAAAATTTAACTACATAAATTACAAATGGCAGAAAATATTTCATTCTCTGGCATTAATAACTTACAGGACTGGCTACCTCTCTCAGCTTCTGTTCTGCTATTTTCAGATTTGACTTATAGGAATCATTTTCAGGGTCAAGATCCAATGCCTTTTGATAACTTGTAACTGCTTCTTCAAATTTATTCATTGCAGTGAGGGCAAGCCTAAAGAGAATAAAGATATATGATTAAAGAATAGCAGGACATCACAAACATAGTCAAATGTCTGTCTTGGTATTCATTTCTAATTCAGATTACATAATTTACTATATAGGTTCACAGGAATATATCATTGGAACATTAAAATTCCCTCTAATTCCAAGATTCTATAAGTTTGAACTCTCCACCTTGGCTGTCTTATATGGATCACAAACTTCATGCTTAGAGGCAAACCTTATCTATCCTATCATTTTTAAGGTTAAAAGTGAAATAATTCTTTATGAATGCCTAGATTAAGCTCCACAAAGATGGAAGCTGACTAACAATCTTGTGGTCATATAATTCCATGATGCTAAAACCATTTTAAAGGATTCTGAACTATATTTATGCTTCATAATGTCCCAATTTCTTTCTTCTGTCTAACAGAGAACTTGAGTCACAATAAATACCAATTTGCCATAAAACATCTAGCCTATAGAGTATCAGTTAATTATTCTTGAAAAAGACACTTCAGTTGTTAAAAAGATAAAATAAGCATCCTTTACAACTCAAATAGGTAAATTATCATCCCAGGCACAGATCAAAGAGTTAGTTATTAAATTTTAATGTTTACCTCCACCTAGTTAGAATTTATTTATTGGAAAATTACTTCAGAACTAAACAAGAATGGAGAGAGAATGTTGAGATCTAATTTTGAATGAATTACTCCAATTCCTTCCAAAGAAGTGACTTACCTCACACTATTCTGGTATGGATAAAATACAGTGCCTAACCACAGAAAAATTCTCAGAACCAACTTCGTTTTCTGCTAGTAAACCATGGAAGATACTTCATCAGAGTCCTCAATTAATTAACAGTCCCTCAATAAATACTGAAAACCTACAGTTTAGTTATTGAAAACCTACTTTGTCCACTATTTTAGACACTGAGGATTTCACAATGAAAAAGATAAAAGTTCTTAATGTTAAGCAATTTACATTCTACATGATGAAGATAGGCAATAAACATGCAAATGAAAAAGGGAACTATTAGAGATAATGAATAGGGGACCTGCTCAAAGGCGGCTGTACTGAAAAGGTAAATATCTGAGTTGAGACCTAGATGATGACAAGAAAGAAGTCTAAAGAAAATCTGGGAGGGCTCATTCTAAGCAGAAGCAACAGAAAACACAAAGGCCCTGAGAAAGAAAGATGCTAGTTTGGTATGCTTAAGGTATAGGACAAAGGTTGATGAAGAGGGAGCATAAAAAACAAAGTATGGAAAGATGATGTCAGAGAGTAATCATATGCCAGATCATGCAACACCATGCTCTGGAGTTCAGATTTTTTTCTGGTTGCAACAGAGTGACATAATTTGATTTTTACTTTATGCGTCTCTGTAGAAGATCAACATGGGCAGGGGGAAGAGTACAGGCGAGAAGAGTTAGGAGACTTTTGCAGTTAGGAGACTTTTAACTCTTGGTGAGAGAGAGTCGTTTCACCTAGGGTTATGAGCAAGATACTGATCAATGCTTGGATTCAATATATACATATACAATATATGCATAACAGAACTTGCTGATGGGCTGGATGTGTCAGGTGTAATAAGAATCAAAGATGACTCCTAGGCCTTTGGCCTGAGCACTGACTAAATGAATTTGCTGAGATGGGAAAGATTTAGGAAGGGAAAAAGAGTACTATTTGGGACATGTTAAGTTTAAAGTGCCTATTTAACATCTAAGTGAAAATGAAAAGTAGTTGAATATATGAGTATGGAGTTCAGAGGACATATAACTTAAGAGATCCAGCAACCTATAGATGGAATCTAAAAGCTTGGGGGAACTTCCGGTAAGATGGCGGACTAGTAAGACACGGGAATCTCTTCTCCAGAAAAATAGCTAGAGGACAGGCTGAAACAGGCCCGAAAAAGATCTTCTAGGGTTTAGGACAGCAGGCGAAGGCTGCACACCACCCAGAGGAGAGAGGGACAGAAAAGGGAAATCGCAACAACAGAACTGAGTTGCAAGTAGCAGCTTCTGCTGCTGCCGGCACCCTCCCCCACACTCTTCAGAATTCTCGGGCCTCTGGGCCTGCGAACACAGACAAAGGGGGCTCCAGGGATCTACCACTCCCAGAAAGGGGAGAGAGATGGACACAGCCTTGGGCTGACTCAGGTTCTGACCTATGAATTTGGGCTGCGGAACCCACGGACCCTTCCAAAGAGAGGTTTGCCCTGGGAGCCAACGAAGGACTGGAGAAATCCGACCCTCGCAACTTCCCTCGCTGCTAGCCTGGACTAATTGTTGAGGACTCCACAGGAGAGGGGAGAGAGAGCCTGGGGCTGACCCTGCTTTTGACTTCCAGGTTTGGTCTGTCCTGTCCCGAGAGCCCTTCCAAGCTGGGTGGGTCTGCGCCATTGTTTGCCTTGGAGCTTGCAAGTGGCTAAATATATACAAACCTCCCAATCTCCTCCTCTATTAACAGGGACTGATTTTTGAGGATTCAGAAGGAAGTGGAAATATTTCCTAGCTGGGTAAAGGGGGGCACTACGAGAGAAGTCTGGAGAACTGTCTCAGAAAGTTTGAATCAAAGGGCTCTGAGCTCACAGACAGGAAGCTCTATCACATTGATATGGTCTGTGTCACAACAATTACGCTCCGACCAGGCATTGAATTGAGAGCTGCCAACAAGCGCCATCACCTGGCAGACCAAGGAAGTGCACATAAGAAAATTAATAAGACAGGCTTTTCCTGGCCTCTATACCCTCTCTGCCCAAGGCCCTAGGAAACGACTCTACAACGAATTACTGGGTACAGTGCCCAGTTTTGAGCAACCAGCAGAACAATCCTAACAATCAAGGTGGAGCCAAAATCAAGAGTTGTGGTAATTTACAGTCTCCTGCCACTAAAACCCCATAAAAGAGAAAGAGATAGAGCATCTAAGTAAAATACAAACTACCCAGATGCCTAAGCACTAGCAAAAAATTACGAGCCATACTAAGAAAATAGAAGACATGGCCCAAGAAAAGGAATACAGCAAAGTCCCAGAAGAGATGCAGAATTTGAGAGAACTAATCAGTGAGATGAGCACAAATTTCCAAAATCAAATTAATGAGATGAAAGAGAATATAGTTAAAGAGATCAATGACATCAAGAAGTCAAAGAGTGAACGCAAAGAAGAATTTGAAATCCTGAACATAAAAGTAATGGAGGTCATGGGAATGAAAGACAAAATAGGTGAAGTCAAAAATACATTTGAGGCATACAACAACAGACTCGAAATGATAGAAGAAAGAATAACTGATACTGAAGACAGAGCAGCTAAAATTGAAGAGAGAAAAGAACAGAGAGAGAAAAGAATGGAAAAAATTGAGCAGGGGCTCAGAGAGTTGAATGACAACACAAAACGCAAGAACATAGGGGTCATGAGAGTTCCAGAAGGAGAAGAGAAAGGAAAAGGGGCAGAAAGAGTATTTGAGGAAATAATAGCTGAAAATTTCCCAACTCTCAAAAAAGAAATGAACTTACATGTCCAAGAAGCACACCGTACCCCAATAAGAATAAATCCAAATAGACCTACGCCATGACATATATTATTCAGAATGTCAAATGTAAAACATAAAGAGAAAATTCTCAGAGCAGCGAGTGAGAAGCAAACGATCACGTACAAAGGACATCCAGTAAGACTTAGTGCAGATTTCTCTTCAGAAACCATGGAGGCAAGAAGTCATTGGTATGATACAATTAGAAAACTGAAAGAGATAAACTGCCAGCCGAGAATTCTTTATCCAACAAAACTGTCCTTCAAATATGAAGGTGAATATAAAGTTTTCACAAACAAACAGAAACTAAGAGAGTTTGCGAAAAAGAATCCACCTTTGCAGGAAATATTAAAGGAAGCATTAGAACCTGAAAGAAAAACACAGGAGAGAGAGGCTTGGAGGAGAGTATAGAAGAAAGAAAAGCAGAAAGGATAACCAAAAGCGTAAAAAGAGAGACAAAAATAAGATGACATATGAAAACCAAAGAATAAAATGGATGAAGTAAATAGTGCATTTTCAGTAATATCATTGAATGTGAATGCATTAAATTCCCCAATCAAAAGATACAGTCTGACAGAATGGATAAAAAAACATGAGCCATCCATATGCTGCTTACAAGAAACTCACCTTAGACCCAAGGATACAAGCCGGCTGAAAGTAAAAGGTTGGAAGAAGATACTCCACGCAAATAGTAAACAGAAAAGAGCAGGGGTAGCTATACTAATATCAGACAAAACAGACTTCAAATGCAAAAAAGTGATAAGAGATGCGGAAGGCCATTATATATTAATAAAAGGGACGATCC
>JAKSZT010053784.1:3230191-3294205 GCA_026826555.1 Tolypeutes matacus | reverse complement strand
AATCACATATCTGAAAAGGGTTTAATATCCAGGATATATAAAGAGATTTACAACTCAACAATAAAAAGACAAATAACTCAATTAAAAAATGGGCCAAAGACTTGAATAGACATTTCTCTGAAGAAGAAACACAAATGGCAAAAAAACACATGAAGAAATGCTCAACATCACTCATGATTATGGAAATGCAAATCAAAACTACAATGAGATATCATTTCACATCTATCAGAATGGCCACTATTAAAAAGACAGAGAACTACAAGTGTTGGAGAGGATGTGGAGAGATAGGAACACTTCTGCACTGTTGGTGGGAATGCAGGATGGTACAACCACTATGGAGGACTGTTTGGTAGTTCCTAAAGAAGTTGAATATAGACTTGCCATGTGATCCTGCAAAACCACTACTGGGTATATACCCAGAAGAACTGAGAGCAGTGACACGGACAGACATCTGCACACCGATGTTCTTAGCAACATTATTCACCATTGCCAAAAGTTGGAAACAACCTAGGTGTCCATCAACAGATGAATGGATAAACAAACTGTGGTCTATTCACACGGTGGAATATTATGCAGCAGTAAGAAGAAATGAAGTCATAAAGCACATGGCAACATGGATGAACCTGGAGGACATTATGTTGAGTGAAGCAAGCCAGACACAAAAGGACAAATACTGCATGAATGTGTTACTATGAATCAAATATATTGTGTAATATATTGTTTGATTTTAAAAAAAAAATTTATATGTATCCATTACATTTAATTGAGAAATGTATATATTTATTCATCTGTGTTTACTTTTTAGCTTTTAATTGTTTATATTTTCAATTATTAAATGTACAAAATAAAGTTAAAAAAACATAATGACGACCTCTTTGGTGCAATATTAAGTAGAAAAAAAAACAAAGTGTGATAAAGCAGGGAAAGTACATATACACATTTATTTATTTTTTTTTATTTTTTATTTTTTTTAAAGATTTTATTTATTTATTTATTCATTTATCCCCCCCTTGCTGCTTGTGCTCACTGGGTCAGCTAACCACGCCGTACGGGCGGGCTTTGCCTTCACCAGGAGGCCCCGGGAACCGAACCCGGGGCCTCCCATATGGTAAACGGGAGCCCTACTGATTGAGCCACAGCCGCTTCCCCATATACACATTTAAATACATACATATTGGCATGTATATGCATAATATATCTCTGAAAGGATACATAAGAAACTGTAATTTTGTTTGCCTCAGATCTGGCAACTAGTGGCTGGGGGACGCGGGCGAAGGGAGGTTTCCTCTGTATCTCCTTTTGTTATTCTTGAATATTGAAACATGTGAATTTATCACCTATTCTCAAAATTAATTAAAACATTTTAATAAAAAGGAAAAAAAAAAAAAAAAAAAGCATGGGGCAGTATGAAATCAGAAGGGAGGGTAGACAAAACCAGCAGCAGGAGAAGATATAGCCCTTGAAGCACACCATTATTTAGAGGTGGTAGAGGAAAAAGAACTAGCAAGGGAAACAGGAAAAGAGCATCCAGTGAGGCTGACGGAAAACCAGGTAAGTGTGGTTTCACAGAAAACTAGAGAATGAACTATTTCAAAATAAGCTAATTTTGTCAAATAACTAAAAACCAGGGTAGGGTAAGGTTATAGAATTGAATATTAGCTTTGGTTAGATAGAGGTAACTGGCCTTCAATAGAGCTATCTCAGTAAATTGATATAGGCAAAAGCCCTATTGGAGTGAGCAAAAGAAAAAATGAGAGAAGAGAGAGCAAGTACAGATATCTGTTAGGGGCTCTACAGAAAGAGAGGAACAGGTAAAGGAGGTAGCTGGAGGGAAATACTGCGTAAAAAGATCAGGTGGATGATTTTTTATGACCTTTTCACATGCCAGTCATCATCATCTAGTAGAGAAAGGAAATCTGGTGTTGTAGAAGATAAAGAGGATAATTAGAGTATGAAGTCCAGGAGAAGTTAAAAAGGATGAGATCTAAAATGTGAGTGGAGGGGATGGGTCTTAGATAAGAACCCCTCATTTTAACAGGAATAAAGATAGTCTGAATTGGCACAAATGCAGGTAGATTGGTGGACCTGGAATTGGGAAGATGAGTTACTTTTCTTTGAAATGAATCTATTTTCTCAAGTGTGAGACAATATCATCAGCTGAGAGTCATCCTGAAGGGGGTCCTGGAAATTGTGAAATAATCATCTCAGAGAGTGATGGGAGTGAATTAAGAGGGAAGTATGATAGGATTGTCTGTCAATACTGAGTGCTCATTTGAGATTCATGGTCATGAACATGAAGTAAATCTACTCCCTATGGCTGTATGATTCTCTACAACAACCAACCATTCATCACACAACTAACCATCTCATTCCAAAGTCACAGAAAGTGTAGTCATTTCCTCCTTTACGTTATATTATCATCTTATTAGTTCAGAGGGCGCAACATTGAACAGGAAATTCAAAACCAAGCAACAAGAACAGCAAATCTGGAACTACTTGGTACTACTTTAGACATTCTTAAAGGACTTACCCCATTCTCCCATAGGCCTTGCTGTACTTTGAATCAATTGCTATTGCTTTTTCACAATCCTTTATTGCATCTGAATAGTGACCTAATTTACTCTGAGCAGCAGCCCTAAAAGAAAGAGAAGAGATTTTTATTAGGAGCCTTCAAGGCACTGTATTATTCAGGGTTCTCCAGAGAAAGGGAACCAACAATGTGTGTGTGTATGTGTGTGTATGTAAATATTAAGAGATTTGCTATAGGATTGGCTCATGCAATCATGGAGACTGGAAAGTCCAAATTCTGTAGGGCAGGCCACAAGTTGGGAACTCTGATGAAGGTTTCAATGAATTCCCCAGGAGAAGCTGGCTGGCTGAAATAGAGACAGAAATTCTTTCTGACTGCTGAAATCATCAGTTCTCCCTTTAAGGCCTTCAACTAATTGGATAAGAGTTTTCTTTCATTGAAAGCAATCTCCTTTGTAGATTGTAAATGCAATAACTGACTAAAGATTTAAATCCATGAAATACCCCCACAATAACAATCAGGCCAGTGCTGACTGACACACAAACTTAACAATCATAGGCACTAATTCAGATTTTCAAGTACTAATAAAACTACATTTTTCTTGTTCCAAATTGCAGAACACTCCCAGGAAATCAAACTAAGATAATTTGATAATCAAACCAAAAAGAGGTTAGAAACTTCTGTTCAGAGAACATATACAAGCTGCCTTTTGCTATTTGTTTTGATACAGAAAAGACAAATATGCAAGTCATACAACTGATCTCCCTCCTAATGGCCTTTCTATATTGCCAAAACTGAAAACTGAAAATTCTAGGACATGTGGGGACACTAAGAGGACACACAGTGAGTGATTCTGTAAATGGCTACACAGAATGTCATGTTATTAACGGAAATCCGTACCAGTGAGGTTAAAGTACAAATAAAAGTAATATTCTAGTCCTCTGGCACTTTTCCCATTCATTCACTTCTGAGACAGTCTAAATTTTATTGTAAATTCTTTTAGTCTCTCACAAGTTCTCATAATATTGCCCCTCAGCAAAAGATTGAAAAATCCCATTCTGGAAAACAAGAACATCTGCATAGACCTAAATTCTTCTAATTGTGACCACTCTCCACTAATGTTTCTAATGGGTTAACCAATTAAGTCAGAGGAGAAACAGGAAAGGAAAACAGAAGCTCTAAGGTAGATGCTAATACAAGTAATATGGGGGTAACACAGTAGCTACATGAGCAACCATAGTCAACTCTCTTGGTTCAGGTATGGGAGCAAGCTTTGGTCACTTCTTAGCTTTCTCACAACTAAAAAAGAGATGCTATGCTGAAGCCCTTCTACCTCAAACACTGTACCTCCCTCCAAGACCTTATCTAATATTTTTATTTTTATTTAATAAAGATAAATAAGCTCTTTTTGAAAATTTTTGCAAGCCCAGAAATTGACTTAAGCTCTTTCATGTTCTTCCTGAGTCTACAGACAGAAGTCCTCTACAATTGTCCCGGACTATTCCAAACTCTGATCTGGTGCTCTCCCACTGCAATCTGAGAAGCTCTACTCTCATTTTTGCTCCCTTTATTCTTCTTTCTTTACCTACATTTATTGTTTCCATTGTCCTAAAATACTTTGCATTTATCCAGTGAGCTCTCTCTCTCCTTTGAAATTAGTCGAGTCATTTCTTTCAGGGACCTATCTGGATTCTAGCGAGCATACATGAAAACAAAACTGGTTAAAACACCATCTGTTGGGAAGCGGCTGTGGTTCAATCAGTAGGGCTCCCGTTTATCATATGGGAGGCCCCGGGTTCGGTTCCCGGGGCCTCCTGGTGAAGGCAAGCCCGCCCGCACGGCGTGGTTAGCTGACCCAGTGAGCACAAGCAGCAAGGGGGGGATAAATGAATAAATAAATAAAATCTTAAAAACAACAACAACAACAAAAAAAAAAAAACACCATCTGTAGCAGTTTGATATTATTTATGAATTCCAAAAAAAGATACTTGATTATGTTTGTAAACTGGTCTGTTCCTCTGGGCATGATACCCTCTTGATTGTATTAGATTCAGCTGAGATGCCTTTGATTAAATTGTTAAGATTAGGGCTTTGATTCGACCACGTTATTAGGGAGTGCAGGGTTGATTCCCCACCTATTGGTTGGCTGTTAAAACAGACTTTCACACGGAAGCAGACACACAGGAGAAGAACACAGAGAAATAGAGATGGCTCCATTAGACATGGCAGAAGCCCCAGGAAGAGAGATGAGTCTGATAGTCTACAGCTAACCTTGTGAAGAGAAGAGAGCCGCTGAGCCTGGAAAGAAATGAGCCCCGGGAAGAGAGATGAGCCTTATGCCAACCTATAGCTGAGATCAGAAGAAGCTGGGACCACAGAGCCTTAACAGGAAGAAGGAAGGCTGAACCTCCACAGACATCTCCTGCCATCTTGCTTGAACACATGGCAAATGACTTTGGATGAGAAAGGACCTTTTTATGATATACTTGAATTGCACTCTTTAGGGCCTTGTGACTGTAAGCTTCTACCCCAAATAAATACCCTTTATAAAAGCCAACAGAGTTCTGGCACTTTGCATCAGCATCCCTTTGGCTGACTAATATACCATCTAACTCCAAATTCTCCACTTCATTGATCCTCAGCATTCTTTAAGCATCTTCTATTCTCCTGTCAGTCAGAAGATAGGTTGGGATTCGCTAATAATACTTTCATATCACATCAAGCTTATTGTTGTACTCCATAAATACTGAATATGTGTAATAAAAGATTGTTTGTTCAGTGTCTATGAAGAGAATGTATGATGTGAAACCAACCCTGAGTACAAAGAGTTAGGAGTAAAATACTGCGAACAGGAAGGTGAAGCTGGGGTTATAAACTACCAAAATTCCTATAAGAATAAACCACATTTGGTGGGAGGAAAAGAAGAAATAGGACCTCAGTTCTGATCACTGGGAGGTTGCTTATGATATCCTGGTTTTCACAAAACAGAATAAGACCATGTGAATCTAGATCACTGACACTTCCCCATCTAATACAAGTATTTCAGGGCAATGAAATGTTTTTATTTAGGTACCAGGGCCGAGTATTGAACCCAGGATCTCATATGCAGGAAGCCGGCACTCAACCACTGAGCCACATCGGATCCCCTGAGTTGGTGTATGTTTGCTTGTTGTTGTTGTTGTTGTTTTTAAAGCTTTATTTTATTTATTTATGCCCCCCACCAGTGTTTTGTGCTGTCTGCTCTCTGTGTGTTCTTCTTTGTCTGCTTATCTTCCCTTTAGATGGCACTGGGAACCGATCCTGGGACCTTCCAGAGTGGGAGAGAGGCACTCAATCTCTTGTGCCACCTCAGCTCCCTGGTCTGCTGCGTCTCTTATTGTCTCTCCTGTGTCTCTTTTTGTTGCGTCATCTTGCTGCGCCAGCTCTCCTGCACGGGCCAGCACTCCACGTGGGCCTGCTCTCCACTCAGGCCAGCTTGCCGCATGGGCCAGCTTGCCTTTCACTAGGAGGACCCAGGAATTGAACCCTGGACCTCCTATATAGTAGATGGGAGCCCAATCACTTAAGCCACATCCATTTCCCATGTTCTTGTTTTTAGCAGGCACCAGGGATCAAACCTGGGACCTCTGATGTGGGAAGCAGACACTCAACTGCTTCAAACACATCTGCTCCCAATGAGCATTTAGTGATGTACAGATATTCCTTGTAGAGTTGTCCAACTCAAAGATAATTTTAGTGAGCAGCCTTGAAAAGTGTACATACCTCAACGGCTGGCACATGCTTTGAGTAGACTCAATTTCAAGAATATTCATACTTAGGCCCAATGTAATTTGGCCTCTTAAACCACAATACATTCAGAACCAAAACTTTGGGTCAAAGTAACAATAGGATAAATACAAGAAAGGAATGGAGTATCTACCTCAAAGCAAATGCCATGTCCCCAGACTTTTCAAAAGCTCTCTTTTCTATAAGTGATTTTAGGATGTAGAGCCAGAAGTACTTGCCATAAAGGTCTCAAACCTACTTGTCTATCCTGTCAATGGTTGGAGTTTCTTGGAGAACAGTACTGACTGATATTTATTTATTTGAATTCATGCCAACTCAGGAAGGTGAACCTGGGAATGTAAACCTACCAAAATTCCTCTAAGAATTAACAACCTTTTAGTAGGAGGAAAAGAAGCTAACGGCCTAAGCTCTGAGAGAGATTTTTTAAATTGATCATATTATGGATGATAAGCATGCCAGAGAAAGAAAAAAAAAAAAAACATGGCATCTATACCAATCTATCACTAATATCCCATTCAGTAAATCTGCTAAAACTGACTTTATAGAACAGCAGATGCTCTAATCTCATCTGTTCCCTAACAAGTGTCTTTCTTTTTAACCAGTCAGTGCGAATGCACACATGCACGAGGGGTAAAAGGGAGAGTCAGTACAATGAGGAAGAGAAAAGGGAAGTTTTGAAAAAGGAGATGTACAGAAAGAACTAAGTGGTTAAAATCAACAACAAATCTGTATCTAAGTGTTTGCTAGGCATCATCAGGTAAGCAATTCTTGTTTAGATATATGTCTTGTAATTTTAAAACTGTAATCAGGAGCAGATGTGGCTCTAGCAGTTGGGTGCCTGCCACCCACATGGGAGGTCCCGGGTTTGGTTCCCAGTGCCTCTTAAAAAAGAGGAGCTGACACAAGATGGCACAACGAGCTGACACAACAAGATGACACAAGGAGGAGACACAATAAGCAGGGAGCAGATGTGGCTCTAGTGACTGGGTGCCCACCTCCCACATGGGAGGTCCCAGGTTCAGTTCCCAGTGCTCCTAAAGAGGACAAGCAGACACACCGAGTGCAGACAAGGGAGTCATCTCGGGGAGGGGGTGGAAATAAATAAATCTTTTTTTTTTTTTTTTTTTTTTAAAGATTTTTTATTTATTTTATCCATTTTAAACCCCCCTTTCCCCATTTGCTGTTTTGTGTCCATTTGCTGGGCAATTCTCCGTGTCTGTTTCCTGCCATCTCTTCTCATCCTCCTCCTCCAGTCTTCACCAGGATTCGATCCTGGAGACCTCCGATGTAGGAGAGAGGTATTCTGCTGCCTGCGCCACCTCAGCTCCTGGCTTCTGGAGCTTTCGGAGCATCTCGTCTTGTCCCTCCCCTGTTACGTCATCATTCTGCTGCATGGCTCCCGGGCCCCGACAGCTCAGCTGCACACAGAGCCTGGCAGCCCATGCGCCTTCTATATATATATATATTTTTAATTTTACCGGGAGGTCCCGGGGATCGAACCCAGGTCCCTCCATATGGCAGACGGACGCCCAACCATTTGAGCCACATCCGCCCCCATAAATAAATCTTAAAAAAAAGAATGAATCACACAAAAAAATGTAATCAGAAAATGGAATCTCTGTTCATAATACATAGCACTCAGCATATTCTTGTGTATCTAAAACAGCAAAAATTAAAGAGAATACACAATTACCCCATGAATTATATCTTAGATTGTTGACATATATATAAATACTAGATTTCATGTTAACTGAACTTATTTTGCAATTATATTTCTTCATTTAATAATTAAAATTTTTTCTTTAATAACTGTAAATTCATGCCCTCCCAATACAGGCATACATTGTTTTATTGTGCTTTATCTTATTTCACTTCACAGATATGCATTCTTTTTTTTCTTTTTTTACAAATTAGAAGGTTTGTGGCAATCCTGTGTCAATCAAGTCTATTGACACCATCTTTCCAACAGCATGTGCTCACTTCATGTCTATGTCACATTTTGGAAATTCTTGCAATATTTCAAACTTTTTCATTATTATTATCTCTGTTATAGCAATCTTTGATGTTACTATTGTAATTGTTTTATGGCACCATGAACCAAGCCGATAGAAGATGGCAAACTTGATAAATGTTCTGTGTGTTCTGACTGCTCCACTAACCAGCGTTCCCCATCTGTATTGGTCAGCCAAAGGGGTGCTGATGCACAATACCAGAAATGGGCTGGTCTTTATAAAGGGTATTTATTTGGGGTAGAAGTCCACGTTACCAGACCATAAAGCCTAAGTTACTTCCCTCACCAAAGTCCATTGCCAGGTGTTGGAGTGAGACAGCTGCCGACGTTTGCTAGGGTTCAGGCTTCTTGGGTTCCTCTTTTCCTGGGGCTGCGTTTCTCTCCGGGCTTAGCACCTCTGTCTCCTCCACAAGGTCAGCTGTAGACTATGAGGCTCCTTAGGCTTTGCCTCTCTCCACAAGGCCAGCTGTAGACTATCAGGCGAATGGCTCGTCTCTATCCTAGGGCCTTCTCTCCTTCACAACCAAGCTCCTCTGTCTGCTCACCTCCCTGGGCTCTAGCATCAAAATTCCAACATGAGAACTCCAACTCAAAACCTATTCCAACTCTGTACTTTGTAATGTCTTTTATCTTTGAGAACGCACCCACCAAGGGGCAGGGCTCAATGCCCTACTGACGTGGCCCAGTCAATGTCCTATTCATAACTTAATCAGGCCCAGATTAACAAGCCAGTTTACAAACATAATCCAGTATCTATTTTTGGAATTCATAACTATATCAAACTGCCAAAATGCTACACCATCTCTCTCCCTCTCCTTAAGCCTCTATTCCCCCAGACACAACAATATTAAAATTAGGACAATTAATAACCCTACAATCGCCTCTAAGTGTTCAAGTGAAAGGAACAGCTACATGTCTCTCACTTTAAATCAAAAGCTGGAAATGATTAAGCTTAGTGAGGAAGGCATGTCAAAAGCCCAGATAGGCTGAAAGCTAGGCCTTTGGCACCAGTTAGCCAAGTTGTGAATGCAAAGGAAAAGTTCTTGAAGTAGATGAAAAGTGCTGCTCCAGTGAACACATGAATGAAAAGAAAGTGAAACAGCCTTATTGCTGATACGCAGCAAGTTTTAGTGGTCTGGATAGTAGATCAAACCAGCCACAACATTCCCTTAAGCCAAAGCTTAACAACTCTCTTCAATTCTATGATGGCTGAGAGAGGTGAGGAAGCTGCAGCAAAAAGTTTGAAGCTAGGAGAGGTTGGTTCATGAGCTTTAAGGAAAGTGGCCATCTCCATAACATAAAAGTTCAAGGTGAAACAACAAATGCTAATGTAGAAGCTACAGCAATTATCCAGAAGACCTAGCTAAGATCACTGAGGAAGGTGGCTACACTAAACAACAGATTTTCAATGTGGAAGAAACAGCCTTCTTTTGGAAGAAGAAGCCATCTAGACTTTGACAGCTAGAGAGAAGTCCACACCTGGCTTCAAGGCTTCTAAGCACAGACTGACTCTCTTGTTAGGAGCTCATACAGCTGGTGACTTTAAGTCAGGGGTTCTTAACCAGGGGTCTGGGAGCTTGACTTGAAACTCAAAAAAAACATTATTCTTGTGGGGACATGTTGGGGCAGGTGTGATACATATATTAACCAATACACAGTATAGTATGTACTTAGTAAGGGGTCCGTGGTTTTCATCTGACTGGCAAAGGGGTCCGTGGAACAAAAAAGGTTAAGAACCCCTGCTAAATTGAAGCCAGTGCTTATTCACCATTCCAAAAATCCTAAGGCCCTTGAGAGTAATGCTGAATCTACTCTGCCTATGCTCTATAAGTGGAACAACAAAGCCTGGATTGTCATCCACCATGTGTGTTTACACATCACGTGTGTTTTAAACAGCACATCTGTTTAAAACATGGTTTATTGACTATTTTTTTTGAGCCCACTATTGAGACTTACTGCTCAAAAAAAAAGATTCCTTTCAAAATATTACTGCTCATTGACAATGCACCTGGTCACTGAGAGATGTACAGAGATTGATGTTATTTTCATGACTGCTACACAACATCCATTCTGCAGTCCATGGATCAAGGAGTCATTGCAACTTTCAAGTCTTATTATTTAAGAAAAACATTTTGTAAGACTATAACTGCCATAGATAAGTGATTCCTCTGATGGATCTAGGCAAAGTAAATTGAAAACCTTTTGGAAACGATTCCCCTTTCTAGATGCCATTAAGAACATCCATGATTCATGGGAGGAGGTCAAAATATAAACATGAACAGGAGTTTGGAAGTTGATTCCAACTTTCATGGATGACTTTCAGGGGATCAAGATTTCAGTGGAAGAAGTAAACACACATGGTGGAAACAGCAAGAGAACTAGAATTACAAGTAGAGCCTGAAGATGTGACTGAATTGCTGCAATCTCATGATAAAACTTTAATGGATGAGGAATTGCTTCTTATGGATCAGCCAAGAAAGTGGTTTCTTGAAATGGAATCTATTTCCTGGTGAAGATGCTGTGAACATTGTTGAAACAACAACAAAGGTTAGAATATTTCAGAAACTTAGTTGATAAAGCACCAGCAGAGTTTGAGAGGACTGACTCAGATTTTGAAATTTGAAATTTTAATGTGGGTAAAATGCTATCAAACAACATCACATACTACAGAGATATCGTTCATGAGAGGAAGAGTCAATCGATGAGCAAACCTCATTGTTGTCTTATTATTTTAAGAAATTGCCACAAAGATTTCAAGCCAGCCCCTTTTCTAGGAAGAATCATGCGGCTTGGTAGCTATGGTCCAGAACCTGGGTCTGGACATCTCCCAAGACCTAGTTTGCCACAGGGATGCCCAGTGTCATGTCTCTGAGTCCTCAGGATGCTGAGAACCAGAGCATCAACTCCAAACATCCCCCAAGACTTAAGCACTTTGGCTTGGAGGCTAGCTCCAAATGTCCCCGAGGCTTAAGTGGCTTGGGCGGTTCAGTTTGGAGGCTAAAAGTTCAGTCAGGCTGGGATCTGAGACACCGGACCAGCTGACAGATGTTTTTCCCATTTCTCCCTAAAACAATGGGTGCGGCTTCTCTAGGATTCCAGCAGACTCCCCACTGGGGTGTTTTCTCAGCAATCGGGGCACCCTGCCTACTGAGTCTCAAGACAAAGAGGCTAATCTTTTCCTGCCACACCATATGGCCACAGTATGGCTGACAGTGGCCTTTGTATGGGACCCTGAATTCCAGTTAAACATGTGTAAGGGAGAAGGAGAGGACAGGCAGATCTGAGGGCCAGAAATCACATGGTCATGTCTCCTTAAAGGGATGAGGAAATGCAATACCAAACCGGTCAATTATAAGTTCATGTATATTACTCAGAGGCAGAACCTAGAAACCCAGCCTTATTTCAAGGAAAGCTGGTAGAGGCAATAAAAATACACTCTAGTAGATCCTAGTTCTAGAGAAGGACAGCTCTTCCTAGGAACTCACTTTATTAGCCAGTCTGCCTCAGAAATCCATAGAAAGCTGCAAAATAAACTTTCCCTGGGCCCCCAAACTTCCATTAACTCCCTTTAGAAGCAGCCTCCTCAATTTTCAACAATCAAGACCATACCACCAAGATGGAGATGGTAAGGAACGGTGGGCACAGGGTCTGGGACAGGCTCACCTTTTAGCTGCTGCCATTAAAGGCACTGTCACCTCAGGGCTATCCCAATCTTGGCTCCATATCAGCAGGAACCTGGCTCCAAGATACCTCACCACCCAGACCGCTGGGGTCTTGCCCCAGGGGAGGATGGAAGGGGCCTGAAGCCACATGTGAACCCTCAACCAGGAGCAGCCTCGGGTGACTCTTGATGTGGCAGGTAAGATTGTTAATTTCTTAATTAACGTGGGAGCCAATTACCCAGTACTAGCCTCCACTCCGGACCTCTCTAGCCTCGGTTGTGCCTAATAAGGGGAGTGAAAGGGGAATCAAGGTCTATGCCTTTTACTAAACCTCTCTCCTGTGAATAAGGAACCTCCTCATATGCCATCAATTAAGATTAAAAAGATCCTAGAAAATGGCTTCCGTTCAGTCTTTCCCTATGGTAAGTGTGTAAAATTCTCCCTTCTGTTCTAATCTGTGCTTACTTTAGCTTTGTTAGTCTGCTGGTGCCTAGAAACTCATAAATCAGATTTGGGGTTCACCTGTTACAAATTGGATAATGGTGAAAGTAACTAATTCAGAGGTTTCACTTTTACTTGATTAAATCAAGATTAGGGTTTTGATTTGACCATGTCATTAGGACATGCAGGGTTGAGTCCCTGTCTCCTTGGTGGCCTGATAAAACAGACTCTCACACAGAAGAAAATATACAGAGAAGATACACAGAGGATCCTGCAGCCTGGGAAGAGATGAGCCTGATAGTTTAGAGCTGTCCTTGTGAAAAGACCAGAGCAGCTAGTCTAGAAAGAAGCCCCAGAGGAAGAGAGACTAGCGCTATGCCAGTCTACAGCTGAAAGGGGAAGAAGTTGGGATCTGTTTTATAGTACTGAAGGGTGTTATGCATCAGGCTGGTGAAATATTGGAGCCTCTCTCAAGGGCCAAAAGTGCTGCAGCATGCTGGCTGTGTGAAGAACATACCAAGTGGGGCAATAATTACCAGATTAATGTGAGTAGAACTTAAACAAACACACCTGGCATAATAGCCTGCTCCCATGGAGAGTCAACATGAATGATATTGCAAATTTGGAGCTCAGATCTATTAACTGCAGCTCAAAGAGGAACTTATGCATTGATTAGTGCATTGATTAGTATTAAGCACTGTACCTATAGGCCTGATGAATATGATAATATCTCTTCTATCCTAGCTCATACACAGAAGGATACTGAACATATTAAAAGTCCTGGTAATGGGAGTGACTGTAGCTCAAATGGTTGAACAGCTGCTTCCCATGTAAGAGGTCCTGGGTTCATTCCCTGGTACCTCCTTGGGGAAAAAAAAAAAAAAAAAGTCCTGGTAGAAAATGAATGGCTCTCTTAAGTACTGTCTTTGTTTTGTTTGCCATATACTTGTCTGGGTGCCTATACTGTCTTTGTGAGTTTATGCCTAGGGCAGTGCCTCTCCTCATACTACTCCTACCTGTCCTAGGTATAACCACCACAAAAGGAACTAGAGTTTGCAGTTTATACCAAACCCAGCAGGTCTGCCACAATCTCTCCCTAGGGTTAACCAATAGCTTAAAAGAACTCAAGGAAGAATCCTGTTTCCCATTAACTTTGGGAGGATGCAGCCTCTGAAGGCACCTGACCTTTCTCACTTTCATGGTCCAGTAAGCTATGGCTGGTCCCTTTGTGGGCCCACTTACAACCATCTTCTTTATTCTTTTAGTAGGACCATGTATCTTAAATTCTAAGTTTATTTCTTCCAGAATTAACACCTTCCAGAACAAGATATTAGTCATGCAGGGATTTCATCCAGTTCCAACCAAGGTGCTAGACCCATCTTCCCTCAACCTTAACAGAATATCCAGAGGGTTTTACACTCTGTCAGGCAGGGCCTACTCCCTCTAACCAGCAGGAAGCAGCTATAGAAGAATAACTATCGCCCTTCAGCTCCCCCTTAAGAATAAGGGTGTAAACTCTTTGAGGGGGAAGCTGAGGCAGGTTAGTATAGGGAGAAGAGGGAAGAACCAACAGAACCAGAAGACCTGGCAACATGGCCTTGAGACTCCTCCAAGAAACCCCTGCTAATAAGGACAAAGCCGGAAAGACCCCACTGAGACCCTGGCCACAAGATCCCATTTGGAACTCTTTCCAGGATCAAGGAGAAGCCCCAGATTTTGCCAACAGCTCATAGGTGGGGACTGTAAGGCAACCAATCATAACAGCAAACAGCTGGGGTCCCTCCTCAACATTAGGAAAGGGGAGGAGGAAGGGTCTTAAAAGGCCTAACCTGGGGCCTCACATGTGCAACTCATCCTATAGCATGCCCACAATCCATGTCTTGGACTGTGTACTTTTCTAGTTTTCTTGTTTCTTAATAAACTCTTTACTCCCTTTCCTACCCTATGGCATATCCTTAAATTCTTTTATGCAACATAGCCAAGAACTTAGAGGTCCAGAACCCAGAGTATTCTGCTAACTTATTCACTATATATGTGCTGTCCAACACAATAGCCCGTAGCTCCATGGAACTAGTAAGCACTTGAAATGTGGCTAATGTGACCAAGGCATTTAATTTTTAATTTTAGTACATTTTAATTCATTTAAATTTAAATAAACACATGTGGATAGGGGCTACCATACTGGCAGAACCACTACATAGGACAGTGAGGACAATAATAGGGAATGGTAAGAGGGGTTGAAGACAGAAGAAATAAAGAGATGACACCTAAGCAGGATTCTGAAGGATGATTAGCAGTCAATAATTAGATAAGGTGGGAAATATTCTAGGCAGAGAGGGCAGCACAAACAAAGCATAGAGAGATGGGCCAAAACTGTATTTTTAGGAATTCTTTAAGTTTTATGTTACATGTACATGGAAGGCAGAGAGAAAAGAACTGGAGGAAAAGTATAGAAAAGAAAGTTAAGAAAAAAAAAAGGATGTGGTTAAAGGGGGAAATTTTAGGTTCTATATATGTTACTAAAATAAAATTCAAGAAAATGTATAGAGGAGGGAGGGAGATTGAGGCAAAAACTGCGTGCATTTCTGCACATCTGTGCAGGTCCTGACCACTGGCATGAACTTTACCCAATTGCCAAGGGAGACAACCAGTCACCCATTCAGCTGCATACCAAAGACATCAAGCATGACCCTTCCCTGAAGGCATGGTCAACATCTTATGACCCTGGCTCTGCCAAGACCATTCTGAACAACAGAAAGACCTGCAGAGTTGTGTTTGATGGTATTTATGATAGATCAATGCTGAGAGGAGGTCCTCTTACTGGAGGCTACCAACTTTGCCACTTTCATCATCACTGGGGCTCTTCATATGATCATGGCTCTGAGCACACCGTGGATGGAGTCAAGTATGCAGCAGAGCTTCACGTGGTTCACTGGAGTCCAAAATGTAACTCTTTTGGAAGTGCTCTGAAGCAACCTGATGGAATAGCTATGGGTTGGCATTTTTCTGAAGATAGGATGTAAGAAAGGCGAATTCCAACTGCTCCTTGATGCACTGGACAAAATTAAGACAAAGGGCAAGGAGACACCCTTCACACCCTTCGACCCATCATGCCTGTTCCCTGCCTGCTGGGACTACTGGACTTACCACGGCTTCTTCACCATGCCACCCTGCGAGGAGTGCATCACGTGGCTCCTGCTGAAAGAGCCCATCACCGTGAGCTCAGAATAGATGGCCAAGCTGCGAAGCCTCTTCACCAGCCCTGAGAATGAGTCTCCAGTTTCTCTGGTGGGGAACTGGCACCCCCCACAGCCTATCAAGAGCAGGGTAGCGAGAGCCTCCATCAAATGAGGCTGCAGGATCTTGCTCTTTTCAGGAAAGGAGGCCTGCCATTGGAAAGATTGGTTCCTTGCCTCCTTTTGGTGCTCCTTACTCAAAGTATATTTCAATTTTCCACACTGAGCAATGAATGCGAGAGATGCAGTCACCAACCAAATTTACTTTTTTTTTTTTTTTTTTTTAAAGATTTTATTTATTTATTCATTTATCCCCCCCTTGCTGCCTGTGCTCGCTGGGTCAGCCAACCACGCCATGCAGGTGGGCCTGCCCTCACCAGGAGGCCCCGGGAACCGAACCCGGGGCCCCCCATATGGTAAACGGGAGCCCTACTGATTGAGCCACAGCTGCTTCCCCCAAATTTACTTTTGACAAGATCTAACATGAAAGCATGAATTTCACATTTATTCTTTGTAATAATCATCTTCCCTATAAAGGTAGCACTTCTAGTAAGGCTTCAAAGTAGAAGAAACAAGTAGATGAGAACAGATATAGAAAAATAGTTATTGAGCACCATTTTTCTGTCTTAAATTTCACAGAGCTTCAGTTTTACTATTTTCATATTATGAGTTGTCCATCTAACAAAAATAATGAATAATTCTATATTTAAGAGAAGTGTGTGATCATATAAACATCAGCCAGAAATTAAAATGACTATGAGATGATGTGTTTTGCCTCTTAAATAAAACCAAAATTAAGTCCATCAATTATTAAAATTTTAACTATTACAAGATCACCTTGTTTTGATTAGCAGTGAAAGGAAAACACACAAAGACCATAAGTTAAAAAAAATTTTTTGATCTGCTATTTGAATTTCTTCTTCATAAAGATAATAGACTGTATCCTAATATTTTTTTTTTACCTGAAGGAGGGCCATTTACTTTCAATTTTACTACTTGTATCTCTGCAAGCCTATTACAATAAAAAACACCTCTGATATCTTTCTAATTCGAGGCTGGAATGAATGATTCCTACAACACACCAAAGTGAATGATGGCACTTTTAGTCATCAAAACCAATAAAGACACAAACATAAAAAAATTAAATTAAATAAAATTTAATTTAATTTAAATTAAATTAAAATATTTTAAATAGAAGGGACAGATGAGCCATGTGTAGGGAAGCCATAACTGAGTTCAACTTTGTCACTCTCAGGAGCACAAACTCCAAAGTAGGGCCCACTGACAAGGCACCAAATTCCAGAGCTATCTGACCTGACCATATGACCTGGTTGTCTCCAGAGCCCTCAGGAGCCCCACTATTTGGGGTAATATCTACTTTGGCCGTCTATGAGATCCTGCTATGGGCATAAGCGTTACCTCTGGGATGACCTCCTGACTCACTTTGAAGTCTCTTAGCTATATAAATTCATTTGTCTTTACCTTCTCCCCCTTTTATTTGAGGTCTCTTTCCAGTTGCATTGCTAGTTGGTGCTTGGTAGTAATCCCTCAGTGCCAGGGAGGCTCATCCCCAGGAGTCATGTCCCACACTGGGATGGAGGTAATGCATATTTATATGCTGAGTTTGGCTTAGAGAGAGGCCACATTTGAGCAACAAGGAGGCTCTCAGGAGGCAACTCTTAGGCACCCCACAATACTAGGCTAAGTTTCAATTTCAAAAGCAAAGGCTCATAAGCATAGTCATCAATATCAAGGGCTCATCAATGGACCATCCTCCTTCACCAGTCATTGGCCCTGAACTTGGGGGACTGTTGCTGCCCCATTAGAGAATGTGGCAGAGCTCTCCAGGATGGGAATTCAATATTCTCTTGGTTATTATGTGATCTCCACCCACTGTGACAATGCCCTGTGAACATTTGAACACATTTATATACCTTATATGTATGCCCAAGTGAACTTCCTCCCATGTACCCCCCATCACTGACACCCCACACGAAAGATCCTCCCCTGCTCCAGTTATAACCCTTCTGTGATCCAAAGCATCTTCAAAAATGAAGCCAATAAAATAGCCATTTATTTTACAATTTATCACTATGTTTCAAGGATCATAAACTGCAAGCTAGGGTGAAAGCAGATTTGTACAGCTCAAAAAAGGAGGAGGAGAGGCATCTGAGACCAGGAAAGGGAAGAGAAGCAAAGCAGTAGTTGAGTCTCCTGTGAGATGAAGCCAAACATGCCAATGTCTGAACTGAATAATAATGTAGTCTGCTCCTTCTGCCTCTGTTGTCTGGTTGTCAGGGCAGAACTAATTAAATGTCTGTAGAACAATTCAATGACAGAACCTTGTTTTGAGACACCCAATGAATTCTTTACCCTATTAGAGAAAGAGCACGAAAACCATTCGTGGTCTATTTTTGTAGAAAATAAGGCAGGGGCAAAATAAAAATAAAAAACACAGGTAGGTCACACTTCCCATACTGTGTATCAAACATAAGTAAAATACAACAAAACCTATTCTTACAACTAAGAAACAAATATTGAAAGCTTAGCACTATGCCAAGGACTTTGTATATATTATCACTTCTTACAACTACTCTGGGAAGTGCTTAATGCTTTTTAAGAGAGGAGACTGAGGCTCAGAAAAGTTAAGTGGCAGCCCAAGATCACATAGCTAGTAAGTGGCAGAACTGAGATTCAATTCCCAAGTTCAACAAACCAAATTCAAATGACAGTGAATGGAGTGATTATGTGCTGCTCATGGAGGTGGAGGAAAACAAAGGAGAAACCAATGAGGTCTCTGTTCCCATCCTTCTCAAAGCTAAGCTAACAAGGCTAGGTGTCATTACCATTCACTGTTACAATGGTCTGATACTTCCTGGTTTTGCACTATGCTCTCTGTGGTGGTTTGGAGTTGTACATACCCCAGAAAAACATGTCCTTAAACTTAGTCCATTTCTGTGGGTGTGAATGCACTATAACTAGGACTTTTTGATGAGGTTACTTCAGTTAAAGTGTGGTCCACCTCAAACAGGATGGGGTCTTAATCCTGCCAGTAAGACCCTAAGGCCAAAATAGGGTAAGTGCTAGAAAAAAAGGACTCATGCTTTAAAAATGTGCCAATTAATCATTTTTCTAAGAAGAAAAAGTCACTTCTATAAAAAGCAAATTTTAGTTCATCCTAGAAGAGTTTAGTATGTGAAAAATATTTTGATTAGTAATAAAATTGTGAAAATGAATATTAAAAGGAAGATTTAGATATGCCATTCTGAACTTCTAATTCTTAACAGTCAGCTGGCTAAGAAACATGACATGGGGTAGTTGGCAAGACTACTGGCTATTGAGATGTTTATAGCTATTACAGTCTCAAAAAAAGATAAAATGATCCTAAAGCATTATTCAATATTCATATTAAGTGTACAAAGTTTTCTATTTAATATTAAGTAGTATACTCTATTACTGAACTCATCAAGTAAAAAGAAAAAGAGAAGCATAAATATAGATTTCACTTTAATAAGTGAAATATTTATTTATAGATTTATAGAAGCATAAATATAGATTTCACTTTAATAATAATTAAATGGAAAACAGGCATAACCATCATCAAGAACCTATTCTGAAACAGTACTAATGGACATAAGCCTAGTCCTGAATACTAAATAAATTATTTAGTCATAATTGTATTCCTGCCATTAAAGGATGCAGTTATTTTTTTTTAATTATTTAGGCTCACATATTTTATATTAATAATTTAGAAGGTATCTGGCTTACTGTGTGCTATAAATAACCAGTTTCCTGGTAATATTTATATGTATTCATGATATTTTGTGATACAATTCAATGCATATATTTCAAGATTTCATATACTAAATTATAGCATTATTATATTCATCTGATTGCAGAGAATGAAATTCAAACATCAAACCACAGTTTGAGGAGTTCATATTACCCAATTATTTGGGTTTTCTACATTTCTGGGATAGATTTTTTGAACACATTAATAAAGTGGAGTGGAGGGGAAAGGGTGTCAGCATCCCAGAAATGAGAGAACCAGAGAAATACAGTGTGTATATAAATTCTGTACTATCCCTGGGTGACCTCTAAAACATGCTTGCATGAAGCAGAGCAGAAAGCAGCCAAGTTGAAAATAAAAGAATTCAACTGAGGATTGAGCTGGTACCCTAAAGACAAAGCTTGGAGCTTGAGTCCATCCAAGTAATTGTTTGTAGAACCTTATAGAACACATACTTTTCAAGTGCATGCAGTACATTCACCAAAATAGATTATATACTGGGCCATAAAAGAAGTCTCAACTAATTTCAAAGGCTTGAAATCAGATTTGTATTCTGAGACCCCTGTGGAATTACATTTGAAATCAGTAAATTAAAAACAAGAAGATATGGTAGTGGGGTGACCTATGGGAATCCTGTATTTTACGCATAATTGTTCTGTAAATCAACGTCTCTAATAAAGAAAAAAACAGTAAGATATATAGGAAAACTCCATATATTTAGAAATTAAAAAGCACACTTAAAAATAATGCATGGGCCAAATAATATCACAAAAGAGATTAGAAAACGTTTTGAAATGAATGATGATGAAAATATAACATAACAAAATGTATATGATGCAGCGGGAAGATGGCAAGTTAGAGAGACACAGGACTCTCTCCTCTCCCAGAAAAATAGCTGGAGGACAGGCAGAAATGCCTGCAAAAAAAGTTCTAGGGTGTAGGACACCAGGGTAAGGCTAGAGACCACCCAGAAGGGAGAGGAAGAAGGAGGGCCCGGATCGAGCAGGCCAATTGTGCCGCTCCCAGGCGATGATGTAAACTGCGCTTGGGCATGTCCAGGGCAGGGAGACCTTGGTGAGGCGGTGGCAACACTTAGCGGAGGTGAAAGCGTTTGCGGAAAGGCAAAAATGGGAAAAATGCAGAGCTGGAGTCGGGTGTACTATGCTTCTTGGCCAAGAGAGGATATTTGAGTTGAGTATGTCATGACCTACAGAGAGTTTCTGCAGTGCCTTTGAGAACTTTTGCAGATCAACCAACTGATGCTGATATAACTGTGATTGGTTCTGGTCCTGGAGGATATGTTGCTGCTATTAAAGCTGCCCAGTTAGGCTTCAGGACAGTCTGCGTTGAGAAAAAGGAAACCCTTGGGAGAACATGCCTGAATGGTGTTTATATTCCTTCTAAGGCTTTACTGAATAACTCTCATTATTACCATATGGTTTCATGGAAAAGATTTTGCATCTAGGGGAAATGAAGTGCCTGAAGTTCGCTTGAATTTAGAGAAGATGATGGAGTAGAAGAGTATTGCAGTAAAAGCTTTAACAGGTGGAAATTCCCACTTATTCAAACAGAATAAGGTTGATCATGTAAATGGATGTGGAATAACTGGCAAAAATCAAGTCACTGCTATGAAACTGGATGGCAGTACTTAAGTTATTGATACAAAGAACATTCTTACAGCTACAGGTTCAGAAGTTACTCCCTTTCCTGGAATCACCACTGATAAAGATACAATGTGCCATCTACAGGTGCTTTATCTTTTAAAAAGGTTCCAGAAAAGATGGTTGTAATTGGTACAGGAGTAAGACGTGTAGAATTGGGTTCAGTTTGGCAAAGACTTTGTGCAGATGCCACAACAGTTGAGTTTTTGGGTCACGTTGGTGGTGTTGGAATTGATATGGAGATATCTAAAAACTTTCAAGGCATCCTTCAAAAACAAGGATTTAAATTTAAATAGAACACAATGTTGAAGGAATGGCTGGTTGCGCTGTGCACACTGACTACAATTGTGTGCCATCCGTGATTTACACACATCCTGAAGTTGCTTGGGTTGGCAAATCAGAAGAGCAGTTGAAAGAAGACGGTATTGAGTACAAAGTTGGGAAACCCCTATTTGCTGCTAACAGCAGACCTAAGAAAAATGCTGACACAGATGGCATGGTAAAGATTCTTGGGCAGAAATAAACAGATAGAATATTGGGAGCACATATTCCAGGACCAGGTGCTGGAGAAATGGTAAATGAAGCTGCTCTTGCCTTGGAATATGGAGCATCCTGTGACGATGTAGCTAGAGTCTGTCATACACATTAGACTTTCTCAGAAGCTTTTAGAGAAGCAAACATGGCTGCATCATTTGGCAAGGCAATCAACTTTTAAATTATATCTTTTTTTCTGAAATTTCCAGAGCTTTTATAAAGGTCACGTTTCTGAACATGAAATGCTCATGGCTCCAAGAATTTCTCAGACTGAATTAAGAAACTTTTGGAAGGTATTTAAATAGGTATGGATAGAATGAAATAATCCACATCTATATTTTAAATACGTTTAATATTTTGTTTCAGTGAATCAATATTTCAGAAAAAAACTACTTATAGTAGCACCCTGGACAGTTTTCATCAGCCCATGTTTTCATGCTTTTTATGAAAGGTTTAACTTCACTGAATTTATATTAAATATCTTTTTCCACTGATACAGTAAAGTTGAATTTACTTACATGCATTTTAACCTTGGTTTTCATATTGGAAACAGAAGTCATCATTAAAATAAGATTCAAATATGTAAAAACTGAACAGATATAAAAAATGGTCTCTTGTTTTATTTAACCCCCAAATTCTTATAGTTGAGAGGCAGAATTTATGTATTTAAGAGATTTCTAAGGATCCACTGACATCTACAATTCTGAAGGATAGTTACCTAAATTTAAAGGGGTGTTATCTATGAAACTCCTCAGATATTGAATGAGACTCAAATGTATCACAGTGGAATGGAGATACAGAGATAAACATGTCTTAAACATTCATTAACTGTTTTTTTTTTTTTTCTATGTGGGTGTCAAGATGGTCCTAGTTCCTTTATGGCTACCTCTAGTGTGAACTTATTCTTTATTGCTTTAATTAGCCTAAATGTAATTCAGGATGTTTAAATTAATATAGCTACTTTATCTTTTTCACATTGTTGGATAATATTAAGGTATTTAAAAGGTCATTACCTTTCCATCTGTTTTAGCAATACCTACTAAATGTTTGAAGTACTAAGTGCTAAATAGGCTTTTTGCACATTATAACTAGATTTAAGATTCATTTATGATTCATTAAGTGGTCCTCAAATTTGAGATATTAAGAATAAATTTCTAAAGAGGAAAATAATCTAAGCATTTTAAAATCTTAAAGCACTAGCAACATATAAAGTAGATATTCACTTGGTTACAAGTTAAAGGTTATAGTCTTAAGTTTGGAAAATGTAATTTATGAGCAGAAAGTTAGATGGAATAAGATTCCATCAGTTGATCATAGCTAAAAAACATGTTTAGTAGCTTTTAGGTTTTTAATTGCATCATATGGTTTACTTTCTATAAATGTCCAGTGATCTTGGATTTTGCTGTCATTAAATGATACTTTGTAAAGACAAAAAAAAAAAAAAAAAGAGAGAGAGAGAGAGAGAGAGGCACAGGAAAAGAAACTTGAATTTAAGACTGTGAGTAAAAACTGCACTGCAGCTGCTGGCACCCCTCTCTCACCCTACTAGCTTTGAATTCTCCAGACTCAAGCCCGATTCTATAGACAAATGGGTCCAATGAACCCAGGAAAGGGGAGAGAGTGACACAGCCTAAGGCTGATTCAGCTTCTGACCCACAAATTTGATCTGCAGTGCCCCATCAGCCCTTCCAGGCCAGGTGGGGCCACACCATTTTTTGCCCTGGTAGCCAGCAAGGGACTAAAGAGATCCAGCTCTCACAAACACCCTCCTTACTGACTGAGCCTGGTTGTTGAGGACACAGAGGGGAGTGGAATTATTCCTACACTGGAAAAGAGAAGGGGATGCCAACAAACATCAGAGAACTGTCCCTGAGAAAGTTTAATATGCTAGGCTTTTAGCCTCCAGGCAGGCTCCTCTACCACACTGATCCAGTCTGTGTTACAGCAAACACAACCTACCAGACTTTGAACTGAGAGGGCTGTCGAAGAGCGCCAACTGCTGGACGACTGAGGAGGTGTATGTGAGGGAATTAAAAGTAAATAAATAAAAGAGGCTTTATCCAGCCTTTATAGCCTCCCTACCCAAGGCCCTTGGAAGTGGGTTAGCAACCCATTACTGGGTCCAAGGCCCAGATTTGAGCAACTAACAGGGACAATCCTAAAGTCCTAGAACAGGTTGAAGCAATAAGGAGTGGATGTGGCTCAAACAGTTAGATACCTGCTTCCCAAGCAGGAGGTCCCACGTTCAGTTCCTGTGCCTCCTAAAAACAAACAAATAAAAAGCAAACAAACAAAAAAACCAACTCAGGGGAGCTGGTGTGGCTCAATGGTTGAGTGCCAGCTTCCCACATAAGAGATCCCGGGTTCAATCCACAGCCCCCATTCCTCAGAAAAGAAAAAACAAACAAACAAACAAAAACAGGCAATAAAATAGTCTCCACAGTCTCCTACCACTAAATCCCTACAAAAGAAAGAGAAATTGAGAATCAAACTAAACTCACCATCATTGTCAGATGCCAAACATCAGCAAAAAATTACAAGCCATACTAAGAAAATAGAAGAAATGACTCCACGAAAGGAATATAACAAAGCCCCAGATGAGACACAGGATTTGAGACAACTAATCAACAAGATTCATACAAATTTCCTAAATCAAATTAATGAGTTAAAGGACAATATGACTAAAAAAACAAACAACATCAAAAAGACACTAAGAGAGCACAAAGATTAATTTCAAAACCTGCACAGAAAAGTAACAGACCTCATGGGAATGAAAGACACAATAGATGAGATTAAAAATACATTAGAGACACATAGTAGCAGATGCGAAATGATACAAGAATAAGTGATACAGAAGACAGAACAGCTGAAATTGAAGAGAGAATAAGAACAGAGAGAGAATAGAATGAAAAAAAAAAATTGAGCAGGGGCTCAGGGAGGTAAATGACAACACAAATGCAACAACATACATGTCATGGGAGTTCCAGAAGAAGAGAAGGGAAAAGGGCAGAAATAATGAGGAAATAATGGCTTAAAATTTCCCAACTCTCATGAAAGAAATGAAGCTACATGTCCAAGAAGCGCAGCATACCCCAATCAGAATTAATCCATATAGATCTACTCCAAGACACATACTACTCAGAATGTCACACATCAAAGATAAAGAAAAAATGCTGACAGCAGCCAGGGAGAAGGAAAGCATCCATACAAGGGATACCCAGTATGACTTAGTGCAGATTTCTCATCAGAAATCATGGAGGTGAGAAGACAGTGGTATGATATAGTTAGGATACTGAAAGAGAAAAATTGCTAGCCAAGAAATCTTTATTCAGCAAAACTATTTATCAAACATGAAGGTGAGTTTAAAATATTCACAAACAGAAACTAAGAGAGTTCATAAAATGAATCTGCTTTTGCAGGAATTATTAAAGGGAGCCTTACAGTCTGAAAGAAAAAGACAGGGGAGAGACACTTGTAGGAGAGCGCAGAAGGCAAAACTAGCAGAAAGGATAAGCAAAAGAGTAAAAAGACAGATGAGAATAAGATATGGCATATGCAAACCAAAGAATAAAAATGGTGGAAGTAAATAATGCATTTACAGTAATAGCATTGAATATGAATGGATTAAATTCCCCAATCAAAGATACAGGCTGAAAGAATGGATGAAAAACCATGAGCCAGCCATATGCTTCCCACAAGACACTCCCCTGAGACCCAGGGATACAAACTGGCCAAAAGTGAAAGTCTGGAAAAAGTTACTCCAGTAACCAAAAAAGAGCAGAGGTAGCTATACTAATATTGGACAAACAAACTTCAAATGCAAAAAAATTATTAGAGATATAGAAGACCATTTTATATTAATAAAAGGGCCAATCCACCAGGAAGAAATAACAGTCATAAATGTCTATGCACCTAACTAGGGTGCCCCAAAATACATGAGGCAAACTCTGGCAAAATTGAAGGGAGAAACAGACATCTCTACAATAGTCATTGGAGACTTCAACACACCAATCACTTAATTAGATAGAACTAGACAGAAGATCAACAAGGATATCAAAATAATTATACAACACAACCAAATGGGATTTATTCCTGGTATGCAAGGGTGGTTCAACATTTTTTAAAAAATCAATTAATATAATATACCACATTAACAAATTGAAGCAAAAAAAAACCACATGATCATCTCAATCGATGCAGAAAAGGCATTCGACAAAATCCAGTATCTTTTTGATAAAAAAACACTTTGAAATATAGGAATAGAAGGAAAATTCCTCAACACAACAAAGGACCTATATGAAACACCCACAGCCAACATCGTACTCAATTGGGGAAAGGTTGAAAGCTTTCCCTCTAAGATGTGGAAGAAGACAAGGATGCCCACTGTCACCACTGTTATTCAACATTGTGCTAGAAGTTCTGGCTAGAGCAATAAGACAAGAAAAATATATATCCAAGTAGGAAAAGAAGAAGTAAAACTCTCCCTATTCACAGATGAAATGATCCTATATGTGGAAAATTCTGAAATAACTACAACAAAGCTACTCAAGCTAATAAACAAGTTTTGCAAAGTGCACATACAAGATCAACACACAAAAATCAGTAATGTTTTTGTGTACTAGTATTGAACAATCTGAGAAGGAAATAAGGGGGGAAAATTCCATTTAAAATGGCAACAAAAAAAAAGGACTCAAATACCTAGAAATCAATTTAACCAAAGACATACAGGACCTATATATAGAAAACTACAAAACAATGCAAAAATAAAAAATAAAAAAAATCAGTGAAGACCTAAACAAATGGAAACACATTCCGTGTTCAGAGATTAGAAGACTAAATATCGTGAAGATGTCAATCCTACCCAAACTGGTTTATAGATTCAATGCAATACCAATCAAAATCCAACAGGCTACTTTACAAAAATAGAAAGGACAATTACCAAATTCATTTGCAAGGAAAGTGCACCCAAATTGCCAAAAACATTCAAAGAAAGAACAGCGTGGGAGTAATTTCACTACCTGACCATGAAACATATTACAAAGCTACAGTGGTCAAAACTGCATGGTACTGGCATAAAGATAGACATATCATACAGTGGAATACAATTGTGAGTCCAGAAATAGACCCTCACCTCTACAGCCAACTGGTTTTTTGGTTTTTTTTTTTGGTTTGGTTGGTTTTTTTTTTTTTTTTTTTTTTACTTTTTATGGTTTTATTTCACACAAAGAAGAACTTGAAAATAAGCTGTCTATTCATTTTCCTCACTGCACAGCTGGACATTGGGACTGGTGACTCTAATAGCCAGCTGGGCTGCTCTTTCCACAATGGCTTTGCAGTTCTTGGAAGAAACATTGTGAGCAATCTCAGCACAGTAAGATTTGTTGCACATTAGCAGCACTTCCAGATCCTTAACATTGTGGACCAGGAACTTTCAGAAACCACTGGGCACCATGTGCTTCATTTTCTTGTTGCTCCCATAACCAATGTTGGGTATCAAGATGTGGCCCTTGAATCTTCTCCACACACTGTTGTCAGTGCCTCTGGGTTTCTACCATTCACGCTTAATTTTGACCGGCCTGTCTGACTGGTGCCGGATGAAGTTCTTGTTCCTCATTTTGACGATTGTGGGCTTCACGACAGGTCTGAGGGCAGCCATGATGCTGGGTAGGAGATGGCAGCCACCTCTGTAGGCAGCGCCAAGGAAGAGAGAGGGCCCAACTAGTTTTTGACAAACCTACTAAGTCCATGTTAACAGGACAAAACAGTCTCTTCAAAAAATGGTGCTGGGAAGCGGCTGTGGCTCAATCAGTAGGGCTCCCGTTTACCATATGGGAGGCCCCGGGTTCGGTTCCCGGGGCCTCCTGGTGAAGGCAAGCCCACCCGCACGGCATGGTTAGCTGACCCAGCGAGCACAAGCAGCAAGGGGGGGATAAACGAATAAAAAAAAAAAAAAAAAAAAAAAAAAAAATGGTGCTGGGAGAACTGGATATCTATAACCAAAAGAATAAAAGAGGACCCCTATCTCACTCCCTATACAAGAATCAATTCAAAATGGATCAAAGACCAAAATATAAAAGGCAGGGCCATAAAACTACCAGAAGAAAATGGAGGGAAACATCTTCAAGACCTTATGGTAGGTGGTAGTTTCTTGGACCTTACACCCAAAGCACATGCAACAAAAGAAAAAATAGATCAATGAGACTTCCTCAAAATTAAACACTTTTGCACCTCACAGGACTTTGTCAGAAGGGTGAAGAGACAGCCGACCCAATGGGAGAAAATATTTGGAAATCACATGGCTGATAAGGGTTTAATATCCATGATATATAGATGTTATAACTCAATAATAAAAAGACAAATGACTCAATTAAAAAATGGGCAAAAGACTTGAATAGACATTTGTCCAAAGAAGAAATACAAATGGCAAAAGCACATGAAAAAATGTTAAACATCACTAATGATTAGGGAAACGTAAATCAAAACTACAATGAGATATAATTTCACACCTATCAAATGGCCACTATTAAAAAGACTGAGAACTACATAGGTCAGAGAGGATGCAGAGAGACAGGAACACTTATTCACTGTTGGTGGGAATGTAGAATGGTACAGCCACTGTGGAGGACCATTTGCAGTTCCTAAAGAAGTTGTATATAGACTTGCCACATGACCCTACAATACCACTACTGGGTATATACCAGAAGAACTCGGAGCAGTGAAACAAACAGACATCTGCACACCTATGTTCATAGCGGCCTTACTCACAATTGCCAAAAGTTCGAAACAACCCAGGTGTCCATCAACAGATGAATGGATAAACTGTAGTGTATTCACATGATGAATATTATGCAGCTGTAAGAAGAAATGAAGTAGTAAAGCACATGAGAACATGGATGAACCTGGAGGACATTATGTTGAGTGAAGCAAGCCAGACACAAAAGGAAAAATACTGTATGATTGCCCTATTATGAACTAAATATGTGAAATATAAATATATTATGTGAAATATGAATATGGGTAGAATTGCATATATAAGACCATTTTTCCTTAAAGCTGAATAAATGTAAGTTAATTCTACACAATGTTAATATCAGACAAAAAAAAAATTATGCTAAGTGAAGGAGACCAGATACAGAGTACTACATATTGCATGATTCCGTTTATATAAAAGGTAAATATAAAGCAGTTCATAAAAATGGGCGATTAGTTGTTATATAGGTCTGAGAAGGAATGCTAAGGGGTTTGGAGTCTTTCTTTTTGCAGTAATGAAATTGTTCTGGAATTTTTTAGAAGATGAATGTACAACATTGTGAATATACTAAAAGCCACTAATTATATATTTTGGATAGAATAGCCAGAAACAGCAGCTATGTACAGTGGGGGAAGCATAGAGGAATTGAGAGGTGAGGAATTTTCTTGTTTGTTTGTTTTTTTAATTGAAATAATGAAAATGCTCTAATAATGATTGAAGTGATGAATGCACAACTATGTGATTATAGCAAATACAACTGATTGTACACCTTGGAGGAATTGTATGCTTTATTAATAGGTATCAATAAAATTGATTTTTAAAAAAGAGGGGTAGAAATACCAGAACCTTTTCCCTTCCTTTTACCCTCCAATCTCCTGCCAGTACTTTCCAGGACTGAACCCAGATAGAAGCCAGGTGACAAAGGCTAGTAAATGTATCCTGCAGTATTTAGCCCCCCTACTGTAAAGAGCAGAGCAGGAAAGAAATAGAATTAAGTTTGAAGTCAAACAGGCTAAAGCCTGGAATAGGTACAAATGATAACAGAGATAAAAAAGTACAAATAGCCAACATTTGAAAACTGTCCAGCTGCACTAATAAAGAAATATGAAATTAGAACTGATATTTAAAAACACAATAATATTAAATTTAAAATAGCAAATAATTTGAATACTTAGTGCTGATAAGGATATGGAAGAACACTCACACACTTCTGTGGGAAGGAATAAATCTTCAAGATATTTTCAAAGAAGTTGGAACAATTTTGCAATTTGCATCAACAATGTTTTAAATGTTTAAATCTTTAGACCTACTAAGTACATTTGGAAGGCTATATTCAAAATCTAGACTATCTGAAGTCCAGAACAAATTTTTTAAACAAAGCTGTTCAACGCAGCTTTACAATACTGAAGGAAAAAGGGAAACAACCTCAATATTCACCAGTAGGACAATAGTTAAGTAAAAGTCCATCTGATTGTTCAAAAATAACACATACTGAGTACTTGTTTGCCAGGCACAATGATAGATGCTGGAAATACAAAGAAGAACAAGTGGTAATACTAGACTAATTGGTATCCATTTTAAAAATGTTTATGAATGATTGAAATAAAATAAGGAAATGTTTGTGATAGGTCTAGAAAGTAAAGCTAAGTCTAAAATTAAATATATTTATTGTATTAGACAACCAAAGGGGTGCTGATGCAAACTACCAGAACTCTGTTAGCTTTTCTCTGTACATTTTTTTTTTTTTTTTTTACCGGGAGGTCCCGGGGATCGAACCCGGGTCCCTCCATATGGGAGACGGACGCCCAACCAGTTGAGCCACATCCGACCCCCCTGTTAGCTTTTATAAAGGGTATTTATTTGGGATAGAAGCTTATAGTCACAAAGCCCTAAAGAGTCCAACTCAAGGTACCATAAGAGGTACTTTCTCACCCAGAGTCTATTGCCACATTTGGACGCAAGATGGCAGGTGATGTCTGCAAGGGTTCAGTCTTCCTCTTTCCTCTTCAGGCTCCGTGTTCCCAGCTTCTGATCTCAGCTATAGGCTGGAATGAGGCTCATCTCTCTCCCCAGGGCTTATCTTTTTCTGGGTTCAGCTGCTCTGTTCTCTTCACAAGGTCAGCTGTAGACTCTCAGGCTCATCTCTCTTCCTGGGCACAGGATCCTGTCTAATAAGCTTTCTTTCTTCCTCTGTGTTCTCCTTCTCCATGCATTGACTTCTGTGTCAGTGTCCACCCACCAAAGGGGCGGGGACTCAACATCCTACTGATGTGGCCGAATCAAAGCCCCAATCTTAATTTAATCAAGTAAAAGTGAAACCTCTCAATCCAATACAATCTAATATGCCCAGAGGAACAGCCCAGTTTACAAACATAATCCATTATATATTTGTGGAATTCATAAATAATATCAAACTGCCACACTTATGTAAAAAAAAAAAAAAAAAAATGCCAAAAGTTGATAGTGATTGGCTCTAAGTGATAAGTTTGAGTTCATTTTTTCCTCCTTCTTTATACTTTTCTGATTTTAAAATTTTCTAAATAAAAAATAAATTTTATAGACCTTCAGAGCTATTAATTAAAATATTTAAGAACAGTAATAGTGCCAGATTACCTGTTGCAATAATAAACTGCATTATTTGGTTCCAATTCTATTGCCTGTGTATAGCAATCCACTGCAGCATCATAATTTTCTTCTTTCATGTGACTATTGCCTGAAATAAAGTAAACAACACATATAATAAGTACAATAAATAGATAAATATATTTAAAGTCTGAAAGATAATTTTAATGACAGAAACTACAATAGTACAAAGGGCAGCCACATAATCATGATTTTTCAGTCACACTGGAGAAAAATTTATACTGTACTATATAGTTGACCTTCGTTAGCCTTTGGTATGTTTAAATTATTTTAACTATATAGAGTCTTAAAATAATAATAGTATATACCTTTTAAGATCAAGGCCTCATTCAGTAAGTACAACAATTATGACTTATCTCAAGGCAAAGGCGAGTCTCTTCTCACTTTTCTTATCTTTACATTTCTCCCCATTTTCAAGGCTGCACCACTGTGTTCCAGATGCAACCTCCTCCTCAATCGCCAATTTCACTCTGAGCTGAATCTTCCCCTCACTGCTTACCTGCCAAAGCATACCTGCTGAATAACACACTCTAAGAATTCTGCCATCCTAAAACGCTACTGGCAGATATTATTTTTATGTGTTTATACATTCCAGAGATAGATTCTTTTTAAAGAAGGGAATTGGGGGAGATTAATTTTTTTTTCTTTATTTTCTACATTTAATAATTGAAAATATAAACAATTAAAAACTAAAAAATAAACACACATGAATACATATATACATTTGTCAATTAAATGTACTGGATACATATAAAAAAATTTTTAATCAAACAATATGTTACACAATATATTTGGTTCATACTAACACATTCATACAGTATTTGTCCTTTTGTGTCTGGCTTGCTTCGCTCAACATAATGTCCTCCAGGTTCATCCATGTTCTCATATGATTTATGACTTCATTTCTTCTTACAGCTGCATAATATTCCATCGTGTGAATAGACCACAGCTTGTTTATCCATTTGTCTGTTGATGGACACCTGGGTTGTTTCCAACTTTTGACAATGGTGAATAATGTTGCTATGAACATTGGTGTGTAGCTGTCTGTTCGTGTCACTGCTCTCAGTTCTTCTGGGTATATACCCAGTAGTGGTATTGCTGGGTCACGTGGCAAGTTTATATTCAGCTTCTTTAGGAACTGCTAAACAGTCCTCCATAGTGGCTGTACCATTCTGCATTCCCACCAACAGTGAAGAAGTGTCTTATCTCTCCACATCCTCTCCAACACTTGTAGTTCTCTGTCTTTTTAATAGTGGCCATTCTGATAGTAGTGAAATGATATCTCATTGTAGTTTTGATTTGCATTTCCCTAATCATGAGTGGCTGAGCATTTCTTCATGTGTTTTTTTGCCATTTGTGTTTCTTCTTTGGACAAATGTCTATTCAAGTCGTTTGCCCATTTTTTAATTGGGTCATTTGTCTTTTTATTATTGAGTTGTAACATCTCTTTATAAATCCTGGATATTAAACCCTTATCAGATATGTGATTTCCAAATATTTTTTCCCATTGAGTTGGCTACCTTTTCACCCTTCTGACAAAGTCTTGTGAGGTGTAAAAGTGTTTAATTTTGAGGAGGTCCCATTTATCTATTTTTTCTTTTCTTGCACATGCTTTGGGTGTGAGATCCAAGAAACCACCACCTACTACAAGGTCTTGAAGATGTTTCCCTACATTTTCTTTTGGTAGTTTTATGGTTCTGACTTTTATATTTAGGTCTTTGATCCAATGGGAGTTGATTCTTGTATAGGGGGTGAGATAGGGGTCCTCTTTCATTCTTTTGGTTATAGATATTCAGTTCTCCTAACACCATTTGTCAAAGAGACTGTTTTTTTCCCGCTAGCATGGGCTTGGTATGTTTGTCAAAAACCACTTGACGGGGTCGGATGTAGCTCAACTGGTTGGGCGTCCATCTCCCATATGGAGGGACCCGGGTTCGATCCCCGGGACCTCCCGGTAAAAAAAAAAGTAAAAAAAAAAAAAAAAAAAAAAAAAAATCCCAGTTGACTGTATATGTAAGGGTTTATTTCTGGGTTCTCAATTCTATTCCACTGATTGATGTGTCTATCTTTATGCCAGTACCATGCTGTTTTGACCACTGTAGCTTTGTAATATGTTTCAAGGTCAGGCAGTGAAATTCCTCCCACGTTGCTCTTCTTTTTTAGAATGCTTTTGGCTATTCGGGTGCACTTGCCCTTCCAGATGAATTTGGTAATTGCCTTCTCTAATTCTGTAAAGTAAGCTGTTGGGATTTTGATTGGTATTGCATTGAATCTATAAATGAGTTTGGGTAAGATTGACATCTTCATGATATTTATTCTTCCAATCCATGAACACAGAATGTCTTTCCATTTGTTCAGGTCTTTTTAAATTTCTTTTAGCATTGTTTTTTAGTTTTTTGCATATACTTATTTGGTTAAATTAACTCCTAGGTATTTGAGTCTTTTTGTTGCTATTGAAAATGGAATTTTTCTCCTGATTTCCTCCACAGGTTGTTCAGTACTAGTGTACAAAAACATTACTGATTTTTGCGTGTTGATCTTGTATCCTGCCAATTTGCTGAACTCATTTATTAGTTCAAGTAACTTTGTCATGGAAACATCAGGATTTTCTAAGTATAGGACCACTTCATCCACAAACAGTGAGAGTTTTACTTCCTCTTTTCCTATTTGGATGCCTTTAATTTTTTTTTTCTTCTCTAATTGCCCTAGCTAGAACTTCTAGTACAATGTTGAATAATAATGGTGACAGTGGGCATCCTTGTCTTGCTCCCGATCTTAGAGGGAAAGCTTTCAACCTATCCCCATTGAGTATGATATTGGCTGTGGGTTTTTCATATATGCCTTTTATCATATGGAGGAATTTTCCTTCTATTCCCATCTTTTGAAGTGTTCTTATCAGAAAAGGATGCTGGATTTTGTCGCCTTTTCTGCATCTATTAAGATGATCATGTGGTTTTTTTCCTTCAACTTGTTAATGTGGTGTATTACATTGATTGATTTTCTTATGTTGAAACAGCCTTGCATACCAGGAATAAATCCCACTTTGTCATGATGTATAAGTCTTTTTATATGCCGTTGGATTCGATTTGCAAGTATTTTGTTGAGAATTTTTGCATCTATGTTCATTAGAGCGATTGGTCTGTAATTTTTTCTTGTGGAATCTTTACCTGGCTTTGGTATTAGGGTGATGTTGGCTTCATAAAATGTGTTGGGTAATTTTCCCTCCTCTTCAATTTTTTGGAAGAGTTTAAACAGGATTGGTGTTAATTCTTTTAGAAATGCTTGGTAAAATTCACCTGTGAAGCCATCTGGTCCTGGACTTTTCTTTGCTGGGAGATTTTTGATGACGGATTCAATCTCCTTAATTGTGACTGGTTTGTTAAGTTCTTGTATTTTTTGTAGTGTCAGTGTAGGTTGGTTGTGCATTTCCAGAAATTTGTCCATTTCATCTAGGTTGTCTAATTTGTTGGCATATAGTTTCTCATAATATCCTCTTATGATTCTTTTTATTTCTGTGAGGTCATTTGTAATTTCCCCCCTTTCATTTCTGATTGTATTTATTTGCATCTTCTCTCTTTTTTTCTTTGTTAGTCTAGCTAGGGGTTTGTCAATTTTATTGATCTTCTCAAAGAACCAGCTTTTGGTATTATTGATTTTCTCTATTGTTTTTCTGTTCTTTTTCATTTATTTCTGCTCTAATCTTTATTATTTCTTTCCTTCTGCTTGCTTTGGGATTGGTTTGCTGTTCTTTTTCTAGTTTCTCTAGTTGTTCAGTTAAATCTTTAAGTTTAGCTCTTTCTTGTTTTTTAATATAGGCATTTAGGCCTATAAATTTCCCTCTCAAGACTGCCTTCGCTGTATCCCATAAGTTTTGATATGTTGTATTCTCATTTTCATTTGTCTCAATATATTTACTGATTTCACTTGCAATTTCTTCTTTGACCCACCGATTATTTAGGAGTGTGTTGTTTGCAAATTTACTTTTTTTCCTGTCTATTATTGATTTCCAGTTTCATTCTATTATAATCTGAGAAGGTGCTTTGTATAATTTCGATCTTTTTATATTTATTGAGAGCTGTATTGTGACCTAACATGTGGTCTATCCTGGAGAAAGATCCATGGGCACTTGAGAAGAATGTAAAACCCGCTGAGTTTGGATGCAGTGTTCTGTATATGTCTGTTAAGTCTAACTTGTTTATCATATTGTTCAAGTTCTCTGTTTCCTTGTTGATCTTCTGTCTAGTTGTTCTATCTAATGATGTGAGAGGGGTGTTGAAGTCTCCGACGATTATTGTAGAAATGTCTATTTCTCCCTTCAGTTTTGCCAAAGTTTTTCTCATATATTTTGGCGCACCCTGGTTAGGTGCGTAGATTTTTATGACCGTTATATCTTCCTGGTGGATCGTCCCTTTTATTAATATATAATGGCCTTCTGTATCTCTTATAACTTTTTTACATTTAAAGTCTGTTTTGTCTGATATTAGTATAGCTACCCCTGCTGTTTTCTGGTTACTATTCGCGTGGAGTATCTTTTTCCAACCTTTCACTTTCAGGCCCTTTGTATCCCTGGGTCTAAGGTGAGTTTCTTGTAAGCAGCATATGGATGGCTCATGTTTTTTTATCCATTCTATCAGCCTGTATCGTTTGATTGGGGAGTTTAATCCATTCACGTTCAATGATATTACTGTAAATTCACTATTTACTTCCTCCATTTTATTCTTTGTTTTTCATATGTCATCTTGTTTTTGTCTCTCTTTTTACTCTTTCAGTTAGCCTTTATGCTATTCTTTCTTCCATACTCTCCTCCAAGCCTCTCTCTCCTATGTTTTTCTTTCAGGTTCTAAGGCTTCCTTTAATAAATCCTGCAAAGGTGGATTCTTTTTTGCAAACTCTTAGTTTCTGTTTGTTTGTGAATATTTTAAACTCACCTTCATATTTGGATGAAAGTTTTGCTGGATAAAGATTTCTCAGCTGGCAGTTTTTCTCTTTCAGTTTCCCAATTGTATCATACCACTGTCTTCTCACCTCCATGGTTTCTGAAGAGAAATCTGCACTAAGTCGTACTGGACGACTCCTGTATGTGATCGTTTGCTTCTTTCTTGCTGCTCTGAGAATTTTCTCTTTATCTTTGACATTTGACATTCTGAGTAGTATGTGTCTTGGCATAGGTCTATTTGGCTTTATTCTGATTGGGGTATGGGTGTGGTTCTTGAACATGTAAGTTCATTTCTTTCATGAGAATTGGGAAATTTCCTGCCATTATTTCCTCAAATTCTCTTTCTGCCCCTTTTCCCTTCTCTTCTCTTTCTGGAACTCCCATCACACATATGTTGTTGCATTTTGTGTTGCCATTCAACTCTCTGAGCCCCTGCTCAATATTTTCCATTCTTTTCTCTCTCTGTTCTTCTCTCTCTTTAATTTTAGATGCTCTGTCTTCGGTATCACTTATTCTTTCTTCTATCATTTCGAGTCTGCTGCTGTATGCCTCAAATGTGTTTTTGACCTCACCTATTGTGTCTTTCATTCCCATGAGCTCTGTTCCTTTTCTGTTCAGGATTTCAAATTCTTCTTTGCGTTTGCTCAATGTCTTCTTGTTGTCATTTATCTCTTTAACTATATTGTCTTTCCACTCATTAATTTGATTTTGGAATTTTGTGCTCATCTCGCTGATTAGTTCTAATTCTGCATCTCCTCTGGGACTTTGACGTATTCCTTTTCTTGGGCCACATATTCTATTTTCTTAGTATGGCTCGTAATCTTTTGCTGGTATTTAGGCATCTGGTTAGGATGTAGTTTACTCAGATGCTCAATCTCTTTCTCTTTTCTAGGGGTTTAGTGGCAGGAGGCTGTGAGCTACCACAGCTCTTTGATTTTGGGCTTGACCTGGATTGTTAGGATTGTCCTGCTGGTTGCTCAAAACTGGACACTGGACCCAGTAATTGGTTGTAGAGTCGTTTCCTAGGGCCTTGGGCAGGGAGGCTATAGAGGCCAGGAAAAGCTTCTCTTACTTATTAATTTTCTTATGTGCACTTCCTTGGTCTGCCAGGAGATGACGCTTGTTGGCAGCTCTCAATTCAATGCCTGGTCGGATCATATTTGTTGTGACACAGACCAGATCAATGTGATAGAGCTTCCTGTCTGGGGGCTAGGAGCCCTGTGATTCAAACTTTCTGAGACAGTTCTCCAGACTTCTCTCATAGCGCCCCCCTTTTCCCAGCTAGGAAATATTTCCACTTCCTTCTGAATCCTCAACAATCAGTCCCTGTTAGTAGAGGAGGAGATTGGGAGGTTTGTATATATATCTTTAGCCCCTTGCAGGCTCCAAGGCAAACAATGGCGCAGACCCACCCAGCCTGGAAGGGCTCTCAGGACACAGCAGACTAAACCTGTGAGTCAAAAACCGAGACCAGGCTCTCTCTCACCTCTCCTGTGGAGTCCTCAACAATTAGTCCAGGCTAGAAGAGAGGGAGATTGCGAGGGTCGGATTTCTCTAGTCCCTCCTTGGCTCCCAGGGCAAACCACCATGTGGTCCCACCTGGCCTGGAAAGGCCCATGGGGCACCACAGCCCAAATTTTTGAGCAGAAACTGAGTCAGGCTTAGGTTGTGCCCTTCTCTCTCCCCTTTCCTGGGGTGGTAGATCCCTGGAGCTCCCTTTGTCTGTAGTTGCAGGCCCAGAGGCCTGAGAATTCTAAAGAGTCTCTAGTGTGGGGGAGGGTGCCGGCAGCATTAGCTGCTGCTGGTTCCAACTCACGGTTCTGTTGTTGTGATTTCCCTCTTTTGTCCCTTTCTCCTCTGGGTGGTGTGGCGCCTTCACCTGCTGTCCTAAACCCTAGAAGATCTTTTTCGGTGCTGTTTTAGCTTGTCCTTTAGCTATTTTTCTGGAGAAGAGATTCCCATGTGTTACTAGTCCACCATCTTCCCAGAAGTCGTGATATTTTTTTTTTTTTTAAGATTTATTTATTTACTTTATCCATTTTAACCCCCCCCTTCCCCATTTGCTGTTTTTGTGTCCATTTGCTTGGCAATTATCTGTATCTGTTTCCTGACATCTCTTCTTGTCCTCCTCCTCCAGTCTTCACCAGGATTCGATCCTGGAGACCTCCGATGTAGGAGAGAGGTGTTCTGCCACCTGCGGCTCACCGGCACACAGAGCCTGGCAGCCCATGCGCCTTCTATATATATATATTTTTTATTTTACTGGGAGGTCCCGGGGATCGAACCCAGGTCCCTCCATATGGCAGACGGACGCCCAACCATTTGAGCCACATCCACCCCCCCGTGAGATTAATTTTTATAAAGATAGAATTTCAAATACCACAGCTAGGCCATAGAGTTCTGATTTCCAGGAAGTACATCTGCATTTATATCTGGCAATAATTAGGCTAGATTAATAACTGGTCATCAAAATAAGGGACTTCCTGTGGCTATCTTTGGTACATGCCATTAAACAGAAAAAAAAATGTTCTGTCCACTTATATGAACCAATTTTCAATATTGAAATTTACAGAATAAATTGGGATTACAAGGAGGAATTTACATCACAATGGCCTCTATAATTCCATCCAGCTTTTCCTAAACCAGAAGCTCTCCTATTAACCTTGTTTATTAATTTTTAGCTACTTAAGGGAAGAGTAAGCCTGTAAGCCTGCAGGGAGCAGAAACACGACGATTAAAGAAAATGCAGGTATATAAAAGCATCTAGAATTGTGCAAAAGTTGCCACAAATTAACAATCAGAAATGAATATAAAGAGTGACTGCTAATGGGCATAGTGTTCCCCTTTGGAGTGTGAAAATGTTCTGTAATTGACTGTGGCGATGGCTGAATATACTAAAAAACACTGAATTGTATGCTTTAAAGGGGTAAATTGTATGGTATATGAATCAAATCTCAATAAAGCAGGTAAAAAAAGTTAAATAAGAATAATTTGGGGGGCGGATGTGGCTCAAATGGGGGGCGCATGGGCTGCCAGGCTCTGTGTGCCGCTGAGCTGTCGGGCCCCAGGAGCCATGCAGCAGGATGATGACGTAACAGGGCGAGATGCTCCGAAAGCTCCAGAAGCCAGGAGCTGAGGTGGCGCAGGCAGCAGAATACCTCTCTCCTACATTGGAGGTCTCCAGGATCAAATCCTGGTGAAGACTGGAGGAGGAGGATGAGAAGAGATGGCAGGAAACAGACATGGAGAGTTGCCCAGCGAATGGACACAAAACAGCAAATGGGGAAGGGAGGGTTTAAAAATGGATAAAGTAAATAAATAAATCTTTTTTTTAAAAAAAAAGAATAATTTGGATCCTCTCAAAAACAAAAGAAAAAAAGAAATATAAAGCCTCTAAGGAAGCTGAGAGGCTAACAAAGTTTTCATGTTTGAGCAAGACATTAACTACATTAGCCCAGGTAGTTAAACAGATTTGCTTCTTCCATGTAAAAGATTTTAATTTTCTGGATTTATTGGGATTCTGTCGTTACTATTGGGCCTTTTAATCTTGGGGTAGTAGTTATGATGATGATGATGAAGATGATTATTAAAACCATTTACTAGGGGGGTGCATGTGGCTCAAACGGTTAGGCATCAGTCTCCCATATGGAGAGACCTGTGTTTGATCCCCGGGATCTCCCAGTTAAAAAAAAAAAAAAAGTGTATTTTAGGGAAGCGGCTGTGGCTCAATCAGTAGGGCTCCCGTTTACCATATGGAAGGCCCCGGGTTCGGTTCGCGGGGCCTCCTGGTGAAGGCAAGCCCGCCCGCACGGTGTGGTTAGCTGACCCAGCGAGCACAAGCAGCAAGGGGGGGGGGGATAAATGAATAAATAAATAAAATCTTTAAAAAAAAACCATTTACTATAAACCACCTCACAGGAACATATATGCTAATGTATAGATACATACAAATATTATATAACTACACTATTATAATCTAAGCTAATGATAAAAAGCTTCAAGTCACAAAATATTCAATATACAAAAATTCAGGACACAATGAAAAATTTGTGAAGAAAGGACAAACAACAACTATGCATCTGTAGAGTACTTAACTGATTATTGGTGTTCTATAAAATTGCCTCCTTTAATTTTCACAACAACTCTATGAGATATACTTATACTTCTGGGACCTGTCAGGGAATGACAGCAATAAATTTCTCTTGATTTGTACTGATCTTAATTTGTACTGATCTTATTGCAGCTCTTCAGAAGCAAAGCACACCAAAAATTTTATTTTTATTATTATTATTTTTTATTTTACTGGGAGGTCCCAGGGATCGAACCCAGGTCCCTCCACATGGGAGATGGACGCCCAACCATTTGAGCCACATCTGCCCCCATCACACCAAAATATTTTAAAGCAACCTTCCCAAAAGGTACTAGCTGTCTAGAAGTCTTGATTACAGAGTCAGATAAGCACAACATGCAGCCTGGGATAACCCGATGGCTTGACAATCTGCCATGGCCATTTGCTTTTCAGATGACTAGCAAAACCTGCAAAAATTGGCAATCATTTTAACTTTAGGTAAAACATGTGTTAGGTGTAGCATGTCAGTGAAAACAAAGGATTTTTAGTCTGCCCTTCAGTTAAAGACAAAAGCAGTAAGTAATTCAGTATGCCCATGCTGCCACAGTAAATGAGTCTCACCCTGCTTATGTCAAAACAAACTCTATAGTTTTCTATCCCAAGGTCCTGCCAGGTTGAGGGAATAACAAGCAACAAAAATAAAATTTCAATTTGCTATTTACTCATCATTATTACTAAAACTAAAGCAAGAGAATTGCAGAAGTAAAATGTTAGTAGAAGATATACTATATCACTGAAGAGTTCACACACAACAAAAATCTGGGTGGGAAAAAAAGCAGATTAAATTGTTATAATTAGAAACCTGTATATATAAAATGCATTTGTATTTGGATAATTTGAATCCAAATTCTTTGGGAAATATAATAACTCACTGACAATAAGGATCTGGTGCTTTATTTTGTATGTAATTTATGAAAATCATACTATATTCCACATTTTTAAGGCACTATGTTGATATCATTTCTTAAAGAAAACAAAATATTGAAAACTAAAACCAGCACTTTTCATTTGTTGGAATAATAGCACTTTATAATGTAATTCTAAGAAGATAATTACACGATAATGGAAATATACACAAAATTACTCATGATGGTGTTTCCTAGGATTATAAAATTGCCTGCCTGCATAAGTAAATCACGGTCTAATAGCACCATGAAACACTATGCTGCCATTAAAAATGGCGATAGATTCATATATTTATTTAGAGATGACCAGGCCCAAGGAATAGGAAAAGCATACTCTTCCATATCTACCTTTTTGGACACAAGTTTTTTTTGTTTTTTTTTGTTTTTTTGTTTATTTTATTTTTTTTAACTCAACTGCCTTCTTCAGGGAACAAACTAAAGAAAAGGCCCAAAATGGTTCTATATATAGTTTCTGACATAGCCTCTGTGTCTACAGGACAAGGAATTTATGGCTCTCATTCACTGTTAAAGATAAGGACTCTGCCCTGCTGTTTCTTAGTACAAATCTTGTAAGCCTGAACTTTTTTCTATAGTTTAACATAATAGATGTGATAGAGGGGAGCAGATGTAGCTCAAGTGGTTAAGTGCCTGTTTTTCATGTACGAGGTCCTGGGTTCACTTCATTCCCCAGTACCTAAAAACAAAAAAAAAACAAAAAAAAAACTATGTACAGCAGGGAAAACATAGAAAGATTAAGAGGTGAAGAATTTTCTTATTTGTCTGTTTTTTGTTTATTACTATTATTACTGAAATAATAAAAATGCTCTAATAATGATTGAAGTGATGAATACACAACTATGTGATTATACTAAATACCATTGATTGTATCCTTTGGATTAATTATATGCTTTATTAATATGTATCAATAAAATGATTTGTTAAAAAAAAAAAAGATGTGATAGAAATATCAAACTCAGAGCCTCAACAGTGAATTATTTGTTAAAACCAAGAATGCTTCAATAGCCAGCTTTCAGAAAATTAAATAATGTAGTTATTCAAATGTGCTAATAAACACTAAAATCAAGTGCCATATGCATGCATTAACAAATTTCAAAGAACTTGTTATGGGTTAAACCGTGTCCCCTACAAAGATAGGTTGAAGTCCTAACCTCAGTACTTGTGAATGTGACCTTATTAGAAATAAGGTCATTGCAAATGGAATTAGTCAAATTAAAATGAGGTCAGACTGATGGGTGTTGATTGTTACACAATATTTTGAATGTAATTAGCACTAGCAAATTGTGTCCTTGAAAGAGATTAAAATGGGAAATTTTATGTTGTATATGTATTGCTACAATAAAAATTAAAAAAAAAAAACTGTAAAAAAATAAAATAAAGTCATACTGGAGTATGGTGAATCCTTAATCAAAGAGGGGAGAGGAAACACAGACAGACACAGACACAGAAAGAAGAGACAGCCATGTGAAAAGGGAGGCAGAGACTGTGCTACGCTACAAGCCAATGAATGCCAAGGACTGCCGGCCAGCAACAGAAGACAGAAGAGAAGCCTGAAACAGAATCTTCCCTACAGACCTCAGCAGAGCCGCTCCAACATCTTAATTTCTGACTTCTAGTCTCCAGAACAGAGATGATAAATTTCTGGTGCTTTAAGCCACCCAGTTTCTGGTACTTTTTAACACCAGCCCTAGGAAGCTAAAAAGGAGCTCAAAAACACTAAATATACAAGAGTTAAAATAATACTGAAAATTATTTTCCTCTCTTTGATTGAGCATAATGAAACTGGGATCTAAGAGTAAAGGTAGCAAATACAGTTATAAATAATCAACCCTTAAGTTGTTTTCCAAGTTTTACTCACAACAGATCTGCTTCTCTTGAAGCAAGCATACCTATGTTGCCCAAAAGTCATTCCGTATATCCAGGCTTCTTACCCATCACATTAATTTCTTTTTTACAGGTACCAGGTAGACATATAACTATCCAGTCTTGGTGTATAACCCAGAATCATATTGATTGACTAGCTTACTTTCTCCAGAGTTTCAGAAAACTTTACTGAAAAAGTAATTTTTCTATGAAATAGTTACCTTCATCTTTTAATTGGTCAGCTTTTCCCACATCTTCAGCCACTGAGTTTGAGAGAGGCAAAATATCATTCTGAAATTAAATAAAAATCAATGTACTTCTATTCAACTACATAGCCATCCCAAAGAAATGCAAGTAAAATAATACTTATAATACTTAACTATCCACATTATAAATCATCTGTAAGTCCTGTCATGAAATTTAATACCTATATTCTAGTGTTAGCAAGAAATGGGGGAAAAATCCTCTCACATACTTTAATCAGAAATATGAATATGTGGAACATTTTGAAGAACAATAGGCAATGCAAAACAATTTTTATTTGCTTTTCCTATATCCAGCAATCCCAGTTCATGAAAAAAAAAAAAACTGAAACAGGATACAAAGATATATAAATAGTTTGAAGAGATTGTATGTATTAGTGAAAATTTTGATATAAAATATTTAATATCCTAAGAGATAAGCAACTAAGTGAAAATCACAGGTTACAAAAAAAAGAAAAACATTTATTGTATAATTGTATTATTTTAAAATGTGCACAGGTGGAGAGGATGTGGCTCAAGCGATTGAACTCCCGCCTCCTACATGGGAGGTCACGGGTAAGCTTCCTGAAAAAAAACAAAAAAATGAACAACAAGCAAAACAAATGAAAAAACCAACTCATGGAAGCCAATGTGGCTCAGTGGCTGAGCACCGGCTTCCCACATAAGAGGTAGAGGGTTCAATCCCCAGCCCCCAGTACATTAAAAAAAAAAAAAAAAAGCACAAGCATACACACCCACGTGCAAACAGGTTTAACAAAACAAAGACTGGAAAAGTATACCCCAATGATGGGAATCCTGTATTTTATGCATGATTTTCTGTAAGCCCACAACTCCGCTAATAAAGGGGGAAAAAAAAAAAGAGAGAAAAGTATACACCAAAAGGTTAAAAGTAATAATATTCAGAGGTAGAATTTTCAGTTTCTTCTTTATATCTTGTTGTCCCAATTTTATAAAACAATGAACATATATTATTTTCATCTTAAGAAAAAGAACAGCATAAAATTCCTATTTTTAGCACCTACTATTATCCTCAAACTCTTTTGCGTGACTAAGGTTCAAACCAAAGATGCTTGTGAAAACTAAATTGAAAATTCAGAAATATCTTCAGTGGTACTGGCAACACAATATATTTTTCCATTTTTGAGAGATTTTTTAAAAATTGCATTGCTTTTAAATCTGACTCTAAAGTTCATAAGTCTACAATTTTCAAAAAGCATAATTTGTAGCCATTTAGTCTATATATTTACTTTTTTTTTTTTTTTTTTTTACCGGGAGGTACCGGGGATCGAACCCTGGTCTCTCCATATGGTAGACGGACGCCGAACCTCTTGAGCCACATCCGTTTCCCTATATTTACTTTTGTCTTGACTAAAGTTTTAATAAAATTAATGGCTCTAACATTGTACATATTCTTTGTTTAATACACAAAAATATTCACAAGTACAACATCACTTATAAAGCATATGAATCTTACCCTTATTTCTAAAAATATCTTTCTCCAATCAGTTTTTCTAAGCATAAACTAATGGAATAAAAAACTGTAAAAACAAATAAAATAGGAACTTCTAAACCCACTAATCTTCAAAATTTCCAAGATTTACAATCTTATGGTCTATGTTTCCTGAAAAGGCTGGCGGTCACAGGCCACATAAACAGTTCTTGGGAGCAGCGATCAGAAAACCTGGGTTTCAGTATGGTTTTGCACATTGACCCTTATTTTTTCCCTGTTTTAAAGGGCCCCATTCATGACCAAATCTGATTAAATGTGCTTCAGAAATGATGACTTCATCAACCAAATTCCTGATGAAACTATTTCTGCATGTTTACTTCCTAGAGTCACAATTTAAAGACTTTAAACATTTTAGGGAAACGACAATTCGGATGTTAGAATTCTAAAAATAATCAGGTACTGCAAAGGTCTTAAAAGTCGACTAAGAGTTTTTTAAAAAGTAAAAAAAAAACACATCAACTAAATTATGTTATTAAATACAAAAGAAGATGAGAGGATAAGAATAGCTACTAATACGAACTACCTTACACCCAGGAAGAAATCAGTTTCTTTTAGACCTGACCCCTCAACTATGTAGCAATCTAACATAAAATTGTAGTCACACTTAAATCAGGTACTAATGAGAAAATAATACAGCTTACCTTACAGAGAGAATTTGTGAACATTTCTGTCAAAGGCTGTGCAACCGCAAGGTGTGTATCTTCTGGGGTGATTTTAAAAACTGTCTCCAAGCACTGAATTGCAACTTGAAATAAATTTTAACAGTGAAAAAAAGGAGTGATTAAAAAAAGAAGTAACCTTTTCTTTTTCTTGTAAAATTGCAATTTGTGGTAATTCACCATTTATGATCACAGAACACAAGGAAAACTAAATGGTTCCACTGCATAGATATTCCTGTTTATAGACCAAATATTAAGGGAAGACAACTGAATTTCTTATTCCTCACTTAAAGAAAAATGTTACCTAGAATATAATTTCTCAAAATATGAATTATATAATATTCTTATTGAATTCTACCAGAAAAGCAAATCATTAACAACTTAATCCCCCCCAACAAAATCTCTGATTAACACTAAAGTCCTAATGTCTTGAAGAAAGCAAAAAAATTATCTATTTTTAACGTGAGAAATAGAATTCTCAACCTGATTAAAAATAGTAAGAGAAAATTACTCATTAGCACATAGGAGGCATGATATATTAATCCTGGTGCACTTACATGAAGATAGATTGGCTTTTAAAAATTCATTTATGCAAGCAAATTAACTGAGTACCTACTATGTGTAAGATGCTGCTCTAACATAGTAGAGACAGCAGACAAAAATCTTACACTTAACAGAAAGAGGCAGACAAAATAATTAAAATATATATCTTGTTAAGTGGTGACAAGTTCCTTTTCTATACATGGAGTATGAGAAGATAACTGGTATGGCTACAGGACAGACTGCCTGGAAATATATGGTTGGAGATAACCTAGAAAGAAGTCTGGCATCCGATGACAAAGCACCTTAAATATCATTTTTAAAGGATTTGGATTTCATGCTATGGGCAAATGGAGAGCCATTACAAAATTTGGTGAAGGAGAATAACTGGATTTGTGTTTTAAAACTAAAAGTCTCCTAGGAATGTTGAGAATGGATTAGAGAGGAAAGACCCAGTGGGAGAACAGAAGAAGAAAAGCAGGTGAGCTCCTCAAGTGACATAAACACTCAAGGAGTCTGAACTAGGACAATAACAGAGGAGAGAGCATACCCTCTCCTCTCTACAAGTACTACTCTCTACAAGAGAACGACCGTTCTCTTCTTTCAGAAGGAATTCTGTCCTGGCTCAACTAGATGAAAATCTAAACAAAATGTCCAGGGTACTTTGAGACATTATGGAATAGGCTCACTTACATTTGTATATGACTTTTTTTTTTTAATTTTTTAAACTTTATTTTGTACATTTAATAATTGAAAATATAAACAATTGAAAACTAAAAACACAATTGAATAGAAACATTACAATACATTAATTTCTCAATTAAATGTATTGAATACATATAAAAATTTTTTTGAATTACAGAATATGTTACACAATATATTTGGTTCATAGTAACACAATCATACAGTACTTTTCCTTTTGTGTCTGGCTTGCTTCGCTCAACATAATGTCCTTCAGGTTCATCCATGTTGTCATATGCTTTACAACTTCATTTCTTCTTATAGCTGCATAATATTCCATTGTGTGAATACACCACAGCTTGTTTATCCATTCATAACAGTTGGGACACCTGGGTTGTTTCCAACTTTTGGCAATCATGAATAACGCCACTATAAACATCAGTGTGCAGATGTCTGTTTGTGTCACTGCTCTCAGTTCTTCTGGGTATATACCCAGTAGTGGTATTACTGGATCACGTGGCAAGTCTATATTCAACTTCTTTAGGAACTGCCAAACAGTCTTCCACAGTGGCTGTACCATTCTTCATTCCCTCCAACAGTGAAGAAGTGTTCCTATCTCTCCACATCCTCTCCAACACTTGTAGTTCTCTGTCTTTAATAGTGGCCATTCTGATAGGTGTGAAATGATGTATATGACTTTTAAAAGAATAGTACACATTAATTGTGGTCTTGAGAAAGTCATCTCTGTCAGAATTACTACTACTCCCACTAGCCACAGAACAAGTCTCCTTAGAAAAGCAACTAAGTAACTTAATTACCAACTACAAAAAGTGTCTTTTAGATGGAAAATAATCTCCTGTTTACCCATCCCTCATTCTCTCCCTTCATATTCATGTCAAGTGGTTGTATTTGCACTTTTAATTATGGGCCACAAGAAAATAGGTTCTCAATGCCATGAAGACAATTTTTTTAAACTGTGTGTGTTTCTCCATTCTTGATTAACATCCTCCCTCACTAATCATTTCCTTTACTGTACCATGTAGCTTCTGCGTCTATGTGTCTCTATTACTGTATTTATTGCACTATATTATATGTACTTACATATCTGTCTACCATATTAGACTATGTCTCCTGGAGGACAGGGTCTACATGTTATTCATCTGTGACACTTCACGGAGTCTGGCAAATTACAGACACTCAATACATTTACCCAGCTGCCTTTGGAAGTAGTATTTTAATTTCAGAGAAAACAGACTCAATCAAATCTGTTGAAGAGAGCTTTCCTCCCCTCAAAATACATTAATTCCCAACCATGTGAAAAATACATAGTACTCAACCAAGCTCTAAACGAAAATTTAGAGCATGGAACATCAGAGCTAAACACTGACAGTTTAAAAAGTTCAGGGATTTCTATGCCCTATCTTGTTGAGACAATCCACTCCAGCTCTTTTATCTCTGTGGCCATCAATCTTAGAACACAGATATGACATACATTAAACCCAATTAAATATCACTACAGGAGGTGGTTATTTTGGTTTTTTTCAAGCACAATTCTGTTTTGAAAAGGACATTGAGTTGCCAAAATGTTTAGTGTTCAACACTAACACATATTTAGAAAGACATATGGTTTGGTGAACAGAGGCATCACAATCCTGGAAATCAGGACTATCTCATTACCATTATTAATCCAGCCCCCCAAATTAAATAACCCAAGGGCAATAAATCAACTTTTTTTACTTCAATATTCTCTTTTATGAATAATAAAACAAATTATTACATTTGATCTTCCTTTCAGGAGATTACACTCAGAAATAAGTAATAAAAATCTAAAGAAAGGCTGTTTATAATTACTATTCCATTCTAACACCAAACAATAATAGTCTGTTCGGTAATGATGAAGAGAAAGTCACATGAAAGGGAAGTGGATGTGGCTCAAGCCATTGGGCTTCCGCCTACCACATGGGAGGTCCCGGGTTCAGTTCCCAGTGCCTCCTGGAGAAGGTGAGCTGGAGCAGTGGGCAGGCACAGCGAGCTGATGCAACAAGATGACAAACAAGAGACACAAAGAGGAAAGACAATGAGAGACACAACAAACCAGGGAGCTGAGGTGGCTCAGGTGATTGAGTACCTCTCTTCCACATGGGAGGTCCCAGGTTTGGTTCCTGGTTCCTCCTAGAGAGAAGACAAGCAGACAAAGAGAGCAGACAGTGATCGCAAACAATGGGGGAGGGTGGGGAGGGTGGGGAGGGGGTTAAATAAAATAAATCTTTTAAAAAAAAGTCATGTGAAGAACTTTATTCAACAATACCATATTCCATTTGTATATCACTTTATTCAAAAGTTTTCATATGCTATATACCTACAATTCACTGATTCTGATTCTCTTCACAAATTTATTAGATGGGTAGGGAGCAGATATCACCACCTAAAAGATTTTAAAACGAAGATATAGTCAACTTTAGTGATATGCTCAGGATCACTTAATTCATCAGCTGAATTCAACAAATATTGAACACCTACCACGTGTCAGGCACTTTTCTAGATACCTTTAGATATATATCAGCAAACAAAACTGAAAAGATCCCTGACCTCTTGGCATTTATCTTCTGGTGGAGGGGAGAGGGGAAAGGTAAGCTATAAACAATAAACAAGTAGTGCAGGGAAAAGAGGATGGAGGGTGTGGGGAGTGGAGGAGGGAAGCAGGCTGCAGATTTAATAGAGTGGTCAGCGTGGGCCTTTTTGAGAAAAGAGATTTGACAAAGACTGGAAGGAGATGAGGGGTGTTACTATTATCTGGGAGAAGAACATTCCAGGCAGAGAAAACAGCTAAAGCAAAAGCCCTTAGGTAAGGTGGACAAGACATTAAAAAGGTCACAAAAGTCCAAATTATGTAGCGTGACTAGACAATGACTATGTAACATGAAAAGCCGTTGCAAGATTTTGAGTAGAGAAGTGATAAAGCTTGACATACACCGCTTAGAAAGATCACTGTGGTGGCAGTGTTGAGAGCAATCAATGGAGGGGACAACAATGGAAGCAGAGAGACCAGTTAGAGGCTATCACTGTAACCTGGGGGAGAAGTACTTGAAGCTCTGAGCAAGGGTAATACCAGTGGAGTTGGTAAGAAGTGGTAAGACTGAAGGTATATTCTGAAGGTAGAGCCAACAGGATTTATTGAATGATAAGATGTAGTGTGTGAGAGAAAGAGAGGAGTCCAGAATGATGCCAAAGTTTTTAGCCTGAGCAACTGAAAAGATGGAGTTGCCATCAACCTAGATGGGGAAGTTGTGGATAGAACAGATTTTGGGTGGGAGGATCAGTAGTTCAGTTTTGGATAAGTTAAATTTGAGGTGCCTATTGGGCATACACGTGAAGAAATTTAATAGGCAGAAGAAAGGTCTGGAGTGTGTGTATAAATTTGAGAGATGTCAGCAAATGAAGAAAAGATTTTTAAGGGCAAGAAGCTGAATATCATCACAAAATCAAGTATAGATACTGCTTTTGAATAATGAAGACTAGAAGACCAAGCACTGGATCCTGGGCACCCCAGAGGTCAGGGAGGAGAAGAGGAATCAGCAAAGGAGACAGAGAAATAGCAAACAATGAGATAAGAAGAAAACCAGGAGAGTATGAGGTGTCCTGGAAGCCAAATGAATAAAGTATAAACGGGAGGGGAGAATGATCCACTGTATCAGTGGTGGCTAGTAAAACAGTTGAAGACTGAGAACCCACCATTGGACTAAACGATGCAGAAATCAACTTGAATGACTTTGATGAGAGAAATGTGTGTGGAGAGATGAGGGCAAGGGACTAATTAGAGTGGGTTTAAGAAAGAATTGAAGGAAGAGGGATTGGAGAAAGCAAGTATAGACAATTCTTTCAAAGAGTTTAGCTGCAAAAGGAAACAAAAATATCGGGGGGTGGGGAGAGGGAAGGTAGCATGGCCAAAGTAACTTCTTTGTTGTTTGTTTTTATTCTCTTAAGAAAAAGAAATTATGGAAAGTTTCTATACTGAAGGAAATGATCTACTAACGAATGAAAGTTGATGACACAGGAGAAAAAGAGTAGGATAACTAGAGTGATATACTAGAGTAAGTGAGACAGCATGGCTTCCAGTGTACCACTAGAGTGGCTCCATTTAGAAATGAACATGGATGGTTTATCTATGGTAAGAGGCAGGCAGAATATGTAGGTATAGATGCTGGTGGGTGAGTAGATGTACAGTAGACTCCACAGTGGGAAGCTGTGGAAGTTGCATTCTGATTATTTCAATTTTCCTGGTGAAGTACATAGTAAGTTCATCAACTGAAAGTGAGAATGGGAGAGAAGGTTTGGGGTGTCGAGAAGACAGGAGAAAATGTTAAAATGGTCATCTAAGAGCGTAAAAGATGAATAAACTTGGAATAGACAGTGAGTTGCCTGGCACCATCAAGGTCTTATTGAGGCTTGTGGTCATGAATTCAAGGTGGGACCAGTCAGCAGTTGTGTGTTTTTCTTATCTATATAGTCACATGAATATGAGCATAGAGTAGGTGGAGGACTATATTTAAACAATACTGGGTTTTGCAAGAAAAGGAGGGATATGAAAGAGCATGATTATAATAATCAACCATGAGATGTAAGCTGGGCAAGAAGATGGGTGTGAAAAGATGAAGGATCAACAGATTGGAGGTATTGGCAGGGTCAGAAAATTGTTGGGGTAGGGATTCTAGAGGGAGTGAACTGGAAAGACAGGCAGTAGTGGTAAGGAAATGAAAAGTTTAGGATTGAGTTTATGGAGGGGATGCAGTTTGGTAATGAAAAGGTCTAAGAAAGGGTTTCTAATCTCAGTACTACTGACATTTTGGACCACCATAATTCATTTCTTTGGTGGGGAACTGTCCTGTGCTTTGTAGGATGTTTAGCAGCATCTGTGGTATCTACCCACTAAATGCCAGTAATAATACACCCCTGCCTCCAGTTGTGACAAACAAAAATGCCTCCAAAGATGCAAAATTGTCCCTGCTTGAGAACCACTGCTCTAGTAGGGTATGATAGAGGTTGTGAGTGGTTAAGATCAAGGGAAAGACAAGATCACCAGAGGAGAAAAGGTCAAGGAAATGGGTCAAAGAATTGAGGGGCCAAGGAACTGGAAGAATCATCAATGAGTATAATGCAATTGCCAAGAATTAAGACAGGAGTAGTGCTAGACAGAGTGACAATGAGCAGGAGCCACAACAACAAATGTCAGTAGATGATAATTAAGAGGAGTGGGTGATATCATGTGATGACAAGACTCAAAGCTGATTGTATACAGCTTGACAATAATGTTGAAGCTGGTACTAGAACTTAGGCTCCCTTCCTAGGGCGTTTTATTTTATTATTATTATTATTTATTTATTGGTATTTCAGAGTGTTTTATTTTAGCCATTCTGGTAGCTTTGTGATCACCTCCCTTGTTGGTTGCATTTTGCATTCCCTTGATGACAAAGGAGGGTAAGAACATTCACACATATTTACTGGCCATTCGATTTCCTTTTATGAAGAGGTGTTGAGACCCTTTGCCTATTTTTTTAATTGTTTGTCTTTCTCTTACTGATTTGAAGAAGTTGTTAATGCATATTTCTTTTACTGATTTCAAGAAGTATGAATGTATTCTGGGCACTCATTTTTCATAATGATAATTGTTAAAAATATCTTTCCCACCCCGCAGTTTGTCAGTTCACTTTCTTGGAGAGTGTTTGGCCGAACAGAGCTTTTTAGTTTTATTATAGTTGAATTCATCAGTCTTTCCTTTAGGGTTAGCGCTTTTGGGGTCTTATTTAAGAAATCCTTCCCTACCCCAAGAATATAGATATTGTTCTACATTCTCTTCCAAAAGATTTATAGTTCTGCATTTCCATTCTGGCCCATCGTTCCGGAATTTGATGTGAAAGTATCTTGAACTTCTCTGACCAGTTATAATGGGGCCTGTAGCATGATGGGTTTCTCACTCAGAGGAGACTACTGGTGCTTGAGTCAGGGCCCAGCCATTCAATAGCTATGTGGCTCTGAGAACTTGATTAACTTCTCTGAGCCTCTGTTTCCCCAACTCTATTAGTACCTACATTACAGGGTTTTGTAAGAATTAAATGAATTGATAAATGTAAAAGTATTTGGAAGAAAGAACACCTGGCACACACCAAATGCTTTATAAGTCTTTGCTATTTCTTTTTTCTGCCCTGAAAGTTCCTGCCCAGCTCACTCAGACCCGGGGATCAGCTTGTCCCACCTCCTAACAACAGCACAGAGAAACAGGACCCCGCGAGGCTCTGTGCTGTTGTGATAAATATTCTGTCTGAAGAGTTTCTTCTTCATGTATGATTTTCTGCATGTGTCAATATTTATGTGCTTCACTTGCCATCTGCAGGTGCCTTAGCTTCCTACCAAGAGGACGTGTCTAGTTCTGCAGACTTTAAGATCAGAGAGATGTGAAATTCAATTCTCCCTAGGGCATTTTAAAAATGTCTAGAAGGTGGGCAGACACCTCCACATGATTTTAAATTCAATTAAATTAGACTCACAGAGTCAAAAACAGGGGTTGGTCAAAAACAAATGGCACCATTTCTGCCTGCCATATATAACAAACAGCTGAAGGCACATATTTTTGGCTGAATACCATACTAAAAATAGGACTTAGCATCTTGGTTTAAAAAAAAAAAAAAAAAAAAAAAAACTCTCTGGCCTGTAAAAGTGTAATACTGCCTTTAATTAGAAAATGACATCTTTTACTAAATGAATGTATTTTTCTGTTTGCCACGGAGAGCAGCCATGACCAAAATTTCCCGTAGATAACCAATCACCTTTATCTTTACCTAGTCTAACCATGAAGGAGGACAAAAAAGACCTCAATATTAAAGGTACTGATTGCAGCATTCTCCAACTGTGTGTCACCTGCTCCTCTTACTGCCGCCTGGAAAAACATTATTTCATCAGATTGCAAGCAGATTTAGAACAAATGCCCAATTTTCATTCCCCACCTCCTAAAAGCATATTTTCAAGGGAAGTGCTTATTGAAATTAATAGATTTGTCCTTTTATAGGAGAAGCAGCTTCAAGAAAGGAAATTCAAACTGTAATTTATTAAGTTTTCCCAAATGTACTGTTCTACAATAATATAATAATTGTTTAGGCCACAAGGAAGCTAGGCTCATTGAACCCTCCACAAGTTCAGTGAACCTCCACAAACCCATGTGCAGAATTCTACCTCATGATAATTATACTGAATTTGAATTTTATAATGAATTATCATGAGTCATAAAAGATGCTGTCAAGGAAACATATGATGCTAACATCCAAATCCTGTTCAACTTTACAAATGACCAAATACAGGACTTAAAGCTCACATAAAAACAAAGGTGAAATCCTCTTATTTCAAGTCTCAAAATAGATACCTGTCTGGACTCATTAATGGTATAATTACTAGACTTTTACATGGTACTATTATGATGACTAAGGTATTTTCATGCATTGTTTCTAAAACAGTTACTTTCCTAATAGGTAGAAAAAATAAGGAGAGCTTTAGAGTAAAGAATCAAGATTTAAATCTCAGTTTTGCCACATATTAGCCATGTTACTTTAACCTATCTGATTTCACTTAATCGTCTATTAAATGGAGATATTATTAACTTAATAGTCACTGTGAAAAATAAATTCCTGAAACTATGAATAGCATAGCTCTGACACAAAGTAGTCATTTAATAAATGAATGCTAGTCCCCTTATCCTGTTATTAATTGAAAACAAAACAAGCCTCAAAGAATGGGAATAAGATAACCTTATAGTTAGGTCTCCCTTTTTAAAAAAATCAACAAAAATATTCTGATTTTGTTAAAAATAGAACATAAAAAATTGGGTTTATGGCTATTTTAATCTTTGTTTGTAATTATAATACAAATGAACACAAAGAACAAGCACCTACCTTCCAAGCTTTCTTGTTCATCTGAAGTATAAGCATCCATTTGACTTTGTTCCCGTAAGAAACGAATAACTGCATAAACCAGGTGCTTGATAGATGACATTTTAGAAGTTTAAACACTTTTCCCTAGCAAGAAAAATGAAAACGCTGAACTAAGTTAGTTTAAAGAATGTCACAAAAGTTATAAAATACAAAGGTTGTAAACAAGGGTAATAAATTACATATAATCACCTTCGCTCTTGTTTTAAAGAGGACATTATTGCTATGCTAACTTATTACATATTTTAATTTCTACCAATATTAGATGTTAAATCTTGCATATGTAAAACTATTCCCAAAAACTGTACAAAATAAGCTAATTCTCTCACCAAACATCTCAGTATATATTAACAATATATATAGATACTGATTCAAATATAAATATAGATATTCCCAAAAGGCCTCAGTATTAAGTTGAGGGAGATTTCACACTGCTGACTCAGAAGCTGAACCCCACCGGGCATCTTCCTCTATTTCATGAGATTTTTTTATATATATGTGTGTGCATAATTTACATTCCATGTACTTTTGTAGGCTGGGACAGTTATTTGATGAAAATATACTGGTGAAGGGTTGTGCAAGTGCTGAGTGTCATTCTTAATAGAAACGACATTTCTATTTAATCAACAGACGTGTCACGAAATCATTGTGTCAGTCGATGGACACTACAACCCGACCATTGCTCCCTGCAGCAATTGTGCTCTCGTGGACAGGCTGGAAGCTCCGGGTCAGGTTCATTCATTTGGAATACTATCGCATCCAAACAGTGGCGCAGGGCCAGCCAGCATTAATGGCTTATTTCCACTCAATCACAACATCCATCTGCTCCCCAGGTTCCCTAATTCAAAGGCAGGGTGTGGTACCCTCCACTAGGATGTTTTTTACTTGTGTACTTATTTTAAAGGCAAGTCCAGCCACTAGGCCACAGGGTTGCAATTAGTAAATAAGGCCCCACGGCAGAAGGAGAAAAACAAAACCGGGGGAGGGGAGGCGGGGGGTGGGGGTGACGGGGAGGATGCAAAGCGGAGGATGCAAAGGGGAAAGGAGATGTCCAACCTCCTCCGGGCTTCTTCTTCTCCCCAGAGCACGTTAACCTCCCTCTCCTTCCTCTCAACGCCCGGGCCTCCTCTCGGCCCCGTCAGGGTTTGCAGCCAGGTGCGCGGTGCAGGCCTACGGCTGTGGCGACGAAAGACGCACCCTTCCCGGGCAGAAGCCCCTTACCAGGAAAAGAAAGCGAGACGGCCGCACCAGGCCCCCAAGCGTCGTAGGCCGGTCCTCCGGACCCCTCGTCCTCGGAGCGTGAGCCTTGCTCCCGACTCGCAGCGCGAGCAGAAGCCCAAACTTCCCCTGCTCCCGAGCCGCGGACGCCCCCTGCCCACCCAGCAAAGCGCCTGACTCCCCGCGCCTGTGTCTGCCCAGAACCGCCCCTGGGGCGGTGCAGGACGCGCAGGGAGGGGCGGACCCCGAGCGGAGCGTGGGGCGGGGCGCGGGGCGGGACTGAAGTGGGCGCTGGCGTGGAGCTGCCGCACGTGGGAGGGCGCGGGCTGGGCTGGGCTGGGGCTGGCGAGGGCGGTCCCCGGCGTTGCTGCAGCTATTGCTTCCTCCACAAGGCCGCTTCGCTGCTTCCTCGGCGCACTACTGCGCCACCCGCCTCTTCCTCCCCCAAACCGAAGGATAAGGCGCCCGCCGCCGCCACCGGCCTCTCGGCGCTCCCATGATCGCCCAGTGCCTTTCGGCTGTGCGAATCCTCCACAGGTACCTCCCGTGCGCGGGTTAACCTTGACCGTGGGCAGAGCGAGGTGTTCTGCTCCTGCGGTGTCACGGCCCACCCTTTCCCGACGTTCCTGGGACTGTCCCTCCCGCGGCTCGCAAGGTCCGATTCCTAAGGGGCACCAGGCGCCAAAACCCTAGGGCCACCTCTCCCACCTCCGCTTCCTGGGGAGGGCATCCATTCCCCTTTGTTTGGCATTGACTCACCAGCACTCAACGCGACCGATCATAAGCCCTGCTCAAAATGAATGCAGAAAGGTGGTTCGGGTAAGAAAATCCTTTGACTTAAGCCCCCACCCAGAAGTGCAGGCCTGCCATTAAAAGTGCCGCAGGTATAGACTCAGGTTCTCAATGGCCCCTCGCGCTCACGTTTGCATAGCAATCCTTTAACATCCAGCCAAGATGAAACCGCTTTGGTTTTGCTGCTTTTTCCCGTTTATTCTTTCTAATTTACTTTTTGTTTTCCTTCCTGTAAAACATTCTGGCTCTTGCAGAGGCAAATTGACTTCCCCCAAATGGAAAAAAAAATATTGCTTGGACACGGTTTTAGGTAGCCCTCAGCTGCTGTTTTGGATCGCTTCCTAGCTTCTTAACCACACCCCTCTGCAATAGACCAGTAGCAAGATGCTGAAAGAATTAAATTCTTTGCAAGGTTGCCCTGGATGGAGTGGTGTTCAGAAACAGTAACCACACCACCCCCATTTCCTAATCTAGCCCCGACCTATAAATCCAAATGGAGAGCCAACAGGAAAAAAAAAAAAAAGGAAAGGAAATGCGGGTATCTTCCTAGATACCTATAATAAAACTACTTTGGAACATGTCAGCATTTAAGCTTCTTACAGTTTCCTGGTATACATTGCCACTTATCTTGTGTGGAGCTTTGCTCAACCCTTATAGTCACGGTGCATCCAGGGGGCAACAGTAATTATAAAAAGTTAATGTGATGATTTTAACCATGTTTCAGAGTGTCATCTTTTTTTGCTGCTCTCCGGGCTGCATGTGTTATAGCTATCAAATGAAGCCATACTAGCAAAGAAGGAAATCTTTACATGACTCGGGTGTTAAAAGTGAATAAATCTTCGCATAAGGCAGTAGTTCTCAAACTTTTTAATCTTGGGACGCCTTTACCTCTTAAAAATGACTGAACCTCTAAGAACTTCTGTTTATATGGGTTATATCTCTCCCATATTAGAAATTTTAAATGGCAAAATTTTAAAGTATTAGTTTATTTTAAAATAATAATAAATCCATTGGCATGCATAAATAACATTTTTATTGTAAAATAAATATTGTCCAACTTCCCCCCCATAAAAAATGTGAAGAGTGTTACTGTTCTGCATTTTTGCAAAGCTAATGTGTGACTTAATAGAAGAGAGCTGTATTCTTATACTTCTGCATTTTGTATGGTACACTATGTAGTTTTGTTTTGGTTTCAGAAGATGAAGAGGATCCCATCTCACACTCGTGTAGTTGGAAAAGAGAGGAGTATTTTTAAATGCTTTTTAAATAATAAGAGATGTTCTTTGAAATCACACCAAAGTTTAAGTGGTAGTTTTTTATAGAGCAATTGCGACATGAAATCTGAAACCATATCAGTGTACTTTTCTTACTCTGTTACATTAAAGTCTATTGATCTAGCTTACACTTTGAATTAGTCTTTTACCATGCATGATTTTGTAACATCAAACATTGGTCATTTGGGAAATAGTGGTTCACGTGTTACGCAGATCTTTCTAATGTTGAAACATTTTACTAGTATCAAACAACCACATTCATTAGTATCAACCATCTCATCAGAAAACTCTTCAAGTATTGAGATGTTTTCCAGCTCACCATGGCAGATATAATCTTTCAAAATTCTAATTTTTGCTTGAAAGCTAGAATTTTATCCTTGACAACAAATACTATCAATTGTTTTCCTTGAAGTGATAAGTTTAGTTTGCTACATTTTTAAGAGAATTTCTGCCAAATACCTAAGTCTGAATAACCATAATCAATCATTTTTCAAAGTAAAAATGGTTTCCATGAAAAAAGAGCAGCTATTTCAGTTCAATTTAATCAGTTACACAAATGCTTTTCCTGTGGACAACACCACACATTTATATAAAGGGTTGATATTTAATAGAAATATTTATTTTTATTTATTCATCAAGGACATTCTAAAGTAAAATTAGCTTTATTTTTATTGTGAGTACATGGCAGTGAAGAATACAATGACTACTAATTAGTACAATTTGGTGCCACTGCTTGATCTGTGTTCAGGTGCTAGCAGTTTAATCCACCATTGCTTTTTCACCATCAGTGCAAATATCAACAAAGTGAAAAAGGTAAATAATGTCTTAGTACTAAAATGAAAATATTTTTAACCTCGCAGACTCCTTGAGAGGGCTTCAAGGATACCCCAGCCAACCTCACCGCCAGGGTCTGTGGACCATACTTTGAGAACCGGTGACATGTAGTATCCAGATTCTGTGCTTATGCATGGAAGGAAAAAATGTATTTTAAAAACCATACAGTTAACTGCTTTAAAAAAAAAAATACTGTTGATTGTTAGCTTGTTAGAAGCTGGCAATCTACCATAAATATAGCAATTCTTTTGTTACTTAAGGGCATATATTGTAGTTAATCATCATGTACAATAGTCCTTAACCTAGGGCTCTAACAAAAGACTTAATCACAGAATCTGATGTTTGTTTCACAATCTATATTCTCCTAAAGGAGTTGATACTAAACAACATAGAGGGCCTTCTGTATGCTCCTGAACTAGTGGTGGTAGAAAATTTTTTCCTGTTTCCATCGATACTTGGGAGTTCATTTTGGTGTTAGAGCTGTAACTAGGCTTTTCCTTAATTAACTTATGGCTTTCCATGAGTTTTACTAATTTATATATCATCTGTGGCTGCCTTTGCACTACAATGACCAAGTATGGCTTACAAAGCTAAAAATATTTACTATCTGGCTCTTTACGGGAAAAATTTACTAACATAGCCTTAAATAACAAGGGACAAGTTACTGAGCCTATTTACATATGGGTTTCACGTAATCATATAAACAGTAATTTGCAGAGTGATTAATATGTTAGAACCACCATCAAGGAGGACCTAGTTCTCTTATTCAATTAAAAAAAATAGATTAGTTTTAAAAATTGTAACAACAATGCATAGAAAACTTGGGAAATACTGACATGCAAAAAAAAGTATTAAAAATATAGGAATATACACAATCTTCCTACTTTTAACAGTTTCAAAATCTCAACTAAGTGTAGATTTTTTTTTTTACAAAAATGAGATTATACTATACTTACCATATTATAATTTTTATCATGTAATATAAACATCTTTCCATAATATAAATATCTTCAATAGAGACCATTTGGCGATATATGATGATTTAATTAATCCCCACTGTTAGAGATGTCAACTGTTTCCACCTCCTTACTATGAGAAACAGTGCTTTGGTAAACATTCTTGTTCCTAAGTCTTTTTCCAAATCCTTCCTTATTTCATTAGGATAAGTTACCAGAAATGGAATTTGTAAATCAAAGGGCCTGCACATCTTTCAGGCCTTTGGTACATACTATCATGTTCTCTTCCAAGAAGTTTCTCCTGAATTATACTCCTATCAATAGAGATCTAAATACTTGTTTCCTGTACCCTTACTAACACTGAGCATTTTAATATTTTTATCCTTACAAATTTGATAAGTGGAAACTCATTATAATTTGCATTTATTTACATTTTTAAGGGTTTATACAGTGAGTATACTTACTAAACAAAAATTCAGAGCTTATAGTCTAGAGACCAAAGAAAGGTTGTTTGCTCTCTGATATGAGAATTTCTTCAAATGAAAGTCTTAGGATGCCAGACTAATTAAATTATAATTATTCAAAACTTTAACAGTCTTTGTATATGACTGTTAATTAAATAAAATTGAAAAAAAAAATTAAATAAAATTGAGATTATCCTCCCAAGTCAAAAAAGGTATAGCCACCAAAAATTAAGGGGAATTGTACTAGGGGAAAAAAAAAGTTTAATAAAGTAGGGTTTTAAGTTACAAATGTCAAAGGCTAGGCTGAGAATATGTTTAAAAATGGATACAAAAAAACAGTTGTAAAGGAAACTTTTGGTTATTCTTTATGCCTGGTTTTGGTTATAAACATCCTGGCACTTTCTCAAACATTATCACCTCTGGTTAAAACAAAGCACAGAACTTCTGTCCAAAGAAACAGCTAGATTAAAGATAGGAAGAACCAAGGAAATTGATATCTATTGAGTGCATATGCGTATACCAAGCTCTGGATTAGAAAGAGCATGTAATTTATATACTATACTGTACTAGACTTTATTATACTGGTCAGGAGCCATTTTGCCTGAGTTTGAATACTGACTTTGCCGTTGATGAGCTCTGTGATCTCAGGCAAAGTTACTTGACTTCTCTTTGTCTGTTTCCTCATCAACAAATTTAGGATTGATTGGCTTATTTCTTCATTCATCAGATATTTGTAGAGGGTCTATTATGTGCCAAACAATATTCCATGTCTGGGGATACAGCAATGAACAAAACAAAACTCTCTGCATCCATGGAGCTTTCATTCTAGTGGAAGAGACAACTAGATAACATGTTAGATGGGTAAATGTGCTAAGGCGCAAAAGTAAAGCAGGAAAAGGGGATGCTTAGTATTGGGGAGTGAGGTGGAATTTTAGCTGGAGTTGGCAGAAATTGGAACACTGAGAAGGTGATATTTGAATAAAGAGGGAATGTGCCTTGTGGCTACCTGGGAGGACAGCATTCCAAGTAGGGAAGCAGCAAATGCCAAGGCTCTGAAAGCAGGAACATGCCTAGTTTGTCTGAAAATGTGTAGAGATCATTGTGAGTAGAATGGAATAAATGTCAGAGAAGTGAGTTGGAGATGAGATCAGAAGGGTGAAAATTGTACTAACCTTTTAAGACTGAAAGATAATAAATATAGAGTGCTTTGAACATTGTCTGGCTATATCTGTTACTACTGTTGTGATAATGCTGTGTAACAAAACTTCAGTGGTATGCAACAATAAATGTTTATTTTTGTCCACAAATCTAATGTCTAGGCAGTTTTTCTGGTCTTTTTTTTTTTTTTTTTTTTTAAAGATTTTATCTATTTATTCATTTATCCCCTCCTGCTGCTCGTGCTCGCCGGGTCAGCCAACCACGCCGTGCGGGCGGGCTTTGCCCTCACCAGGAGGCCCCGGGAACCGAACCCGGGGCCTCCCATATGGTAAACGGGAGCCCCACTGATTGAGCCACAGCCGCTTCCCAGTTTTTCTGGTCTTGACTGGCTCATTCATGCACCCGCAGTCTGCTGTGGGTTGTGTTTGCTGATCTTGGCTGGGCTTTCTTACATGTTTGGAAGTCTAGGATGGACAAGGCTGGGGCCACTTAGCTGTCTGTCACATGATCTCTCATCCTCTAGGAGGCTAACTCTGGCTCCATCTCATGGCAGTGGTATGGGTCCATGAAAGAGAGTGGAAGTGTGTAAGGCCTTTTTGAGTCCTAGGCTTGGAACGGGAACACCATCAATTCGGCCACATTCTGTTAGCCAAAGCAAGTCTCAAGGCCAGCCCAGATTCACGAAATGAAGTAGACTCTTCACTTTTTTTTTTTTTTTAGGAGGCACCAGGCATTGAACCTAGGACCTTGTACAGGGGAAGCAGGTACTCAACCACTGAGCTACATTTGCTCCCCAACTCTTCTTGATAGAGGAGCAGCAAACTCACATTTTAAGAAGGCATGTGCGAATATTCTCGCTGTCCTGATTTTGTGATAATGAGAGTAGGCTAAACATTCACTATATTAGAAATCATGCATGTGTCCCCAGACCTAGTTTTTCTCCCTAGGTCTGGTTTTTAGAATGCTGGTGATAAACTAAGCCTGATTTATTATATGCCCATCCTGTATGGGAAAAGCCCGCCCTGCGATCGGTTGTGCCGCCAGGTCCTGCGAGCGGGTGAGCCGCTAGGCCCCGTGTGTGGGTGCGCCACCAGACTCTGCAAGTGGGTAAGCCATCAGGCCCTGCAAGTCATAGGACTATTTCTTATTTTGACCTCTCTAAAAAGGCCAAGGTAATACGTCCTAGTAAGGATAATAAGGAACTTACATAAATACTTACAATGCAAGCTAGAAGGTAATTATTATTAGAAAACGTAATAGAGAAAATGACGTGGGAGTTCAGGGGAGAGAGAGATTACTTCCAAGAGAGAAGGGAGGGTCAAGGAAGTATTTTTATGTGTTAGAACTGGGCCATGAAGGATGGTAGGATTTGGACCTGTAAAGATAAGGCAGAAGGTGTTCTCTTCCCCCCAGACTATTTACCAGAGCTTAGAAATGGTCACAGTAAATAAGTTGAGTGCCCAAGGCAAAGATTTTAAAGTTAATGAAGTAGCTCCACGAAAGAGAATATGGTGTACTGCCAACCACATGGGCTTTGGTGACAGACCTGAGTTCAAATGCTTGTGTAAACTCACTAAACCTCAGTTTTTTCAACCCTAAACCAGATACAACATTAACCACCTACCTCCCATGGTTTTTTTAAACCTTGCAAAAACTAATGTTTATGAAAAACACCTAGCACAGTGCTTGATACTAAATAGGTATATAATAAATCAGAATTTCCTCTCTTAAATTCGAGGTTGAAAAAAGTAGTCCTAAGGATCTGGATAATTCATATAAAGCATGAGTAATCAACCCTTACATAGTTAAGAACTAGCTGTAGGGGAAGCGGCTGTGGCTCAATCAGTTCGGTTCCTGGGGCCTCCTGGTGAGGGCAGGCCTGGCCGCAAGGCGTGGTTAGCTGACCCAGCGAGCACAAGCAGCAAGGGGGGGATAAATGAATGAATAAATAAAATCTTTAAAAAAAAAAAAAGAACTAGCTGTAGGTGGATACTGAAAATCACAAAAGCTTTACTAGTGACTGAGGTAAGGATAGAGATGACTTATTAATAAAATTTTCAAGTGACTCTCTAAGTAAAGGTGAAAATTAAAAGTTCCAGAAGGATTTCTACTCACTAGAGCACCAGTCTAATAAGGTGTTTGTGGGTTTTTTTGTTTGTTTGTTTGTTTGTTTTGAGGTACTAGGGCTGAGGATTGAACCCAGGACCTCATATGTGGGAAGCCAGTGCTTAATCACTGAGCCACGTCGGCTCCCCTGAGTTGGTTTTTTCGTTTGTTTGCTTGTGGTTTGTTTTTTTGTTTTGTTTTGTTTTTTTTCCCTAGGAATTTTCTTTCCATTTATTTTTCTCTTTTTCTTTTTTTTTTTCCTTTTTTTTTTTTATTATGGGTAAAAATCAAAATTCTCACAATACATACAAACATTTGCAAAATGATATATAAATATATATGCATATATGTGTATTTGCTTACAAAAATGTTATTTATATATATATACATATATTTTAAGAGGTGCTTAGATTACCCAAAATATTACACGGAACCCACTGGGATTCCCATGTTGCCCACCTCCCACACCTCCCACCACATCCCATACAAACATCTCCCACCTCTTGTTCACATATGGTGATTCTAGCAATGTAAGAAATTATAACAATGAGGTGGAGCCAGTGGCCACTTGACACTTTTGGGGTAGGGAGGGGATGAGCAGTTGAAATACAGGGGCTTCTTTGGGAGTTGGAGGTTGTCCTGAGTACTACAACAGATGTTGGCCATTTTAAATCAGCACACACCACTCAG
>JAKSZT010053784.1:3074039-3229630 GCA_026826555.1 Tolypeutes matacus | reverse complement strand
ACACATATATATATATACATATATTTTAAGAGGTGCTTAGATTACCCAAAATATTACACGGAACCCACTGGGATTCCCATGTTGCCCACCTCCCACACCTCCCACCACATCCCACACAAACATCTCCCACCTCTTGTTCACATATGGTGATTCTAGCAATGTAAGAAATTATAACAATGAGGTGGAGCCAGTGGCCACTTGACACTTTTGGGATAGGGAGGGGATGAGCAGTTGAAATACAGGGGCTTCTTTGGGAGTTGGAGGTTGTCCTGAGTACTACAACGGATGTTGGCCATTTTAAATCAGCACACACCACTCAGAACTGAGTGGGAGAGAGTGTGGTCTACAGTGTGAACTGTGGTCTATGGTTGGTGGCAAGGCTCCAGGATGTGTAAGTTCATTGAGGGTGGTGGGCCACACTTGTGGGAGATGTTTGTGTGGGATGTGGTGGGAGGTGTGCCAGGTGTGTATGAAATCTAGGTGGAGCTGCAACTCCTACCCTACAGCTCAATGGATTCATCCAAGTCACCTGGTGAGGAGACAACGATGGGCAATGGCCATCCCAGGGAATGGAGAGGGCCTGCATCTGCAGGCAGGATCATCCCACCCACCATATCCATGGGATATAAGCCCTCTCTCACTTGGAGTTGGAGTGGACATCACCATCCCAGTCCCCTCAGGATTGGGGGAAGAACTATGGACTAGAGTGGACTTGATGGTTTTTTTGTTTTTGTTTTTAGGAGGCACCAGAACCAAACCCGGGACCTCCCATGTGGGAAGCAGGCATTCAACTGCTTGAGCTTCATCTGCTCCCCTAAGGATATTTTTTTTTTCTATCTGGTTGCATGATCGTCTTTTTGGTGCATCGCTTTGCCGCGCAGGGGGCCTGCACCTCCACGCTACGCAGGTCTGGGACACCTTTTTTCTTTTTTCTTATTTTCTTTTTTTTTTTTTTTTTGCCTGGAGGCCCCGGGAATCAAACCTGGGTACTCAATATGGTAAATGGGAGCTCAATTGCTTGAGCCACAGCTGCTTCCCCCTAAGGTGATTCTTAATAGCATTAAATTTGAAGTGTTGTATTTAAGCTCAACAAATCACCTATATAAGAACAGGGTGACGTAAGAGCAGCACTTAGGAAAAAACTTGGAACCTTGAGAGGTTTCCAAGTGTCGCTGCCAAATAACAAGAGAGGAAAGAGTCACTGATCAGATGTTACTTGTCTTGGGTGTTAGTTGCCAAATCCATTGGACACTTTCCGGTTCTGACCTTTCTTGGTCTTCATGTAACATTTGCACTGCTGGCCACACCTTCTTTTTTTTTTCTCTTCAGTTGTATAAGTTTTATTTATTCTGCTTATCTCAAGACTCAGTTAAACAGACATTTGAAATATTTATATATCTTAGCTTTCAAAATGTGTTGATACAACTGATTTCATTTAAACCTATAGACCTCCATGCATGCTTCTATTTCCCCCCACCCCTTTCAGCCTCCCCCTTAAAAAAAAAAAAAAAGATTCTAACTTGCTTATCTCTCTGAATCCCTTAGCTTGGTAACTGGCACTATCATTCATATCTACATAAAGCAGAAACGTGGTCATCATCTTAGGCTCCCCCATCTTCCCACTCCCACCCCACCAAGTCATGTTGGGGCTACTGTAGAAATTATACATGACATAGAATCAAGCTAGATGACCTCCAGTTCTGAAATTATATTATTCTGTGGTAACCAGCAGCTTAGTTTATACAAAATAAGATTTTTAAGTTGGAAGAGGCAGTTTATTTAATAGTTAAGATTCCAGGTTCTAGAATGAGAGTTCCTGGTTCACATCCCAGATCTGCCACTTACTAGCTGTGTGACTTTGGGATGAGAAACAAAACCTTTCTCTGCTTCAGTCTCTTCATCTGTAGAATGCATGGAAAACACTCCATAAGTAATGACCTTATTGTGTGATCATGCTTTTAATCTGGTTTTTATATGGCTTACAAACCTAATGGTAATGGTTCATCTTTGTTAAGAAAAAAAAAAATTTAAGGCTGTCTTTTTCTGTCTAGAAAATTTGCTTTCTTGCTTTAAGAATAATAGCCTTTTGGTATATGGAAGATCAAAGAATTTGAAATCATTTTTATCATCCTGAGGTAAAATTAGCTAAGTATCTGCATATACATAGGAATTACCAGGTGTCATCATTGTTTTCCTTTATGTTGACTGTTGATAGCAAACTCACATAAAACTTAAATTACTAACAGTTGGTATGACTTTTGGGCATTGCAGTGCCAGACCAACGGGAGACTCTGGGGACGTGGGATGGCTCAGGACCGTGCCACATAGGCCAGGACCTCTTATTATGTCCCTCAACAAGGACAGGAGAGGATAAAGAAAAGTAGTAGGCACTGATGATGATAGGTTAATAGCTGTGGGCAATTTGAAGAGAATGTGATAGTGTGATTGGCAATATACTGTTGAATGTCATTAACTCTGGAGCAAGTACTACCTTGGTTGCTAGCTATTTCTAACTCTGTGGCCTTGGGTGAGTTATTTAACCTCTCTGTGCCTCAGTTTCATCATCCCTGAAAATGGGGATAATAATAGGGTCTATGTCATAGAGTTGTTGGAAGTATTAAATGAGTTAGTATATGTAAAGCACTTAGAACAGTGCCTGCTACATACATGTTTAACATTTTATTCTTGCTGGTGGTGGTAGTAGTAGTAATGGTGGTGGTAGTCGTATTTGGCTTGGTCAAGCAGCAGCTAAAGAGGCTTACCAGGTAACTAGAAGAAGTAGCATGCAAACTGCCTGATAGCTTTGCTTAAAGTGGCCATCCTCAAGTTTTAGATACACTAAAACTGGTATCACTTGAATTTTCTCCAACAGTCTCTTTCTAACATAACATTCACCATATCTGTAGTAAGGTAAAATGCTTAAGCCTGGGCCTATAATTAAGAGTTACTTCTGAATGTGGTTAAAAGGGGAATTTTTAGGTTGTATGTATAGTATTAGAATAAAAAAAAATTTTTAATATGGAACTGCACAACACTAATAGTGAATCTTAATTTAAACCATGAGCTATAGTTAATAGTACAATTATATAAATGTCCTTTTATCAGTTGTAACAATTGTACCACACCAATGCAAAGGTTGTATATGGAAGTCCTGTATTTTATGCTGGATTATTCTATAAATCCAACATGTCTAATTAAAAAAAAAAAAAAAAAAGAGAATTCCCCCCCCCCAAAGAAAAAGAAGAGTTACTTGTGGCTTTACATCACTGGATTTTATCATTAGAGTAAAGGATTTGAACTAGCTGCTTTCTATTGTAATTTATAAATCTTCATTTACTGGTCAAGTATATTTATTCTTATCTGTGCTCTTCTTCCTCTCTTGGAGTTAACTGCATTTATTGTCCCTTTTAGTACACTGGCCAATATGACTGTGCTTTTGGACCATGTCTAAATTTAGACTGGCAACTAGAACTAGGCACATGAACAGTTATTAAATACTTGGAAATTAGTGTAATGACCTTCCCCATGAATCCCATCACCAAGCTTCAAAATTATCTGTTCATGGCCAGTCTTTTTTAATCTACCAATCATCAGTCTTTCTAATATATAGCTTTAAAATATAAAGTTGTTTTTTTTTTTTTTTTAAGATATAATCACAATACCAATTTAACAGAGAAAAACAATGAATACTTAAATTATTGGTAGTTAAACCAGACTTAAAAAGAAAAGCAAACTAGTTTTTAGATAGGCTTAGGATGAGGGCTTAGGGACCATCATTCACACAACAAAATATCCATGTGTAGATGGGAAAAAAAAAAAAAACAACAAACAGCCTAAGTATTAAATAATATACTGAGGAGATGATAGCCTCTCCCGAGTAATTTACTAAGGATTTCAGTTCTGAAAAGTATGCCCCAAACACCAATTCAGGGTACCAAAAGCAATTTATTCAGGCTTCTGGAAAAAAATAATAATGGAATTTCTTTTGAGTTGTGGTTTTCCATGCATGTGGGTAGGGCTCTTTACTAATGAGTTATTAAGGATTCTGTTGATTTCATTTGTGAAGCAACACTTTTTTAATATAATCTGTGACCTCAGGTGACTTTGCTTAATTCATTTACAAGATTTAAGAAGAGAAATCCTTTTATGTTTATGAATTTATTTAGAACCTGCAAGTATGAAACCAGTTTTCTCATTAAAATTAGGAGAAAATCAGACTATTACCTGCTGTTTCTTTCTTTTCAGAACCTAAGATTTTTCTTTATTTCATTCCTTATAATTTTATAGTGTGAACCTTTTCTAATTAAAAGTTCTATTTAAGGGTAGAAATACTGCATATATTTCTTTTTCTTTTTTTTTTTTTTTTTAACGGGAGGTCCCGGGGATCGAACCCAGGTCCCTCCATATGGGAGACGGACGCCCAACCAGTTGAGCCACATCCGACCCCCTGCATATATATTTCTAATGTTAGACAGTTCTTCATATGACTTTGAGCAGTTTCTAGCATTTTCTATATTATTTATGTTTCTTGGAAAAGAAGACTCTGAAGATCCCCTTTTTATTAATGATGAAATTTGGAAACAAGAAATTCTTATTTCCATTACATTCCAAAATCTAAAATAAATCCTCCTTTTTAAAAATGGATCACTACATTTTGAGAAAGAATTGAAGGTAAATCAGTCATTCATTCTGAGGGTCAGCCTTTTTATAATTAGTTACATTTTACATCAGTCTTACTCATGGAGGAAGTCCTATTAAAATAAGGTTGTATGTGACACTGTCTCCATACTAAATAGTAGACTGCCACTACTTAAGACCAAGTTTGAACCATTAATGTTACACTAATCATTTTAGTTATCATATTTAAATGCACTGTTGTGAGTACAAAAAGGGACTTTACAATGATAGAAAACTGATAATGCTTTTGGCTTTATCAGACACCAGAGGCTATTCAGACTAAAGACCTCTGGAATGGTTCCATATTTAGGGCAGTCCTGCTTTACACTCAATATATTTGTAGCTGAGTTCATGGTGTACATTTTAGGGAATGGTTGTTTGTGGGAAATGTACTGTATTACCTTGATAAAAGAACTTTTCAGAGTGCAATTTTTCATAAAATTTCATCATTTTTTTCTAGTACTGCTAAACAATTTCTACCCAATCTAAAAAATTACTTTGCTATACCAGCAGGTGGAAGCAAGAGCAGTCAAATAGTGGTGCTTTGCTTTCCAAGTGTGCCGGCTTGTTCTGTAGATTAACTACATGAATCAAAGTATCTTTGTGATATATCCCTCAATTACTTTTCTTCAATAACTCTCCTGTTGTTTGAGCACCTTCTCTGGATTTCTTTATCACCTTATTTAGTTAATGTTCTTGGGTTAAACTTAATCATCATTCTAGGACAGATTAATTTAAAATTTTCATCTCCTTTCTACCTTCATTTATTCAACAGTTATCACATATATGTGTGTGCTAACTACAGTCCTCCACATTTGCTAATAAATACAAAGATGACTAAAATATGGACCATGTTCTTCAAGAGCTTATATCCTAGTAGAATTGGAAGGAGAATATTTTCTTTATTCCTTCCTGGACCTGGGGCAGCAGATCATTCAGCCTTCGTGATCTATCTCTAACCACTGTATGGCTGGCATTGTGGGTTCAGTAGTCACAGACTTTAATTCATTCAACGAATATCTATCGAGTACCTATAATGTGCCAGGCACTATATAGGGGCTCAATTTAATGAATATATTCTTTTTTCCTTACAGATTTTTTTTTTAAAGGCCAAGTGGTCTTAAAATTTTTATTTTTAAAATTTTCAGTATAAAATGAATAAAGCAAGTAACCAATTGACATTATAGATCCTAAAACCTTGAACTTAAGGTATCTTCAGGTAGAAGTAGCTAATATGGGTAACATTTCCTGGAATACACTTAGAAGACCTTCCACAAATGCTGGTTGGAATAAAATAAAAATATGATACTCTAGGTCAAATTCTGTTAGATATTTAATAAAAAGGGTATAAAAGAAAGAGGAGAACCAGATTCTAAGGTTGTGCATGTGTGTACGTGTGTGTGTGTGTGTGTGTGTAGAGTGAGAGATATTGGAGAACCTCATGATTATGGAAAACAGAAAAGAAGGGCCCCAGAATTTCTTGCACAATTTAGCTGCTACCAATATTCAGTACTGTCTCTCAAGCCCCACACTGTCCTTCATCTTAATCCATCGTTCACCAGAAATTTCCAACCCAATTAAAGGATTTTTATTTCCATCATCAGTTTGCATAAGGAAATCATTGAGAACATTCCATGGTCTCGGTCTAACCTACTATTTTAGTATTAATAGACACCCTTCACACCCCATCAAATCCACATACCTTCCATACTTCATACAGCTATCTTGGAAGATTCAGCCAACTTGGATGTCACAACTTCCTTGAAGTTTCCCAAGCCAGAATTAGTTCTCTGTCCTCTATATTCCTGGATCACTTTAATTATGTAGAATTTGCTACCTGATATTGGAATCTATCTTTGTGTCCCCTCCTCATGAGACTATAAACTCTAAAGTGTTTAACAATAACTGGGTCTTGTTCATTGTTGTAGCCACAGTACCTGACATATAATAGATTCTTACTGAATGCTTGCTGAATTAATGACTGAATGAAGTAATTTATTTCATGGAAAGTCACTTTATGATGAGATCTGTAGAGAGAGAAATAGAATCTGCAATGTAAGCATAGCTATATTTCTTATTGAGAAATCACTATGGAATAAAGAACCAGCATTTATTACATAAAAAGTGTTCTTAGAAACTCTTAGATGGGAGCAGATGTAGCTCAAGTGATTGAGCATCTGCTTTCTATGTACAAAGTCCTAGGTTCAATCCCTGGTACCTCCTAAAAATTTTTTTTTTAAAAAGCCTCAGCTGAATCTTATTCATAAGAAACTTAGAGTATTTGTTTGCCTGAGAACTTTAAGAGTTTGCTACTTCCTGGGAGTACACTTTTTCGGTTGGTTTACTGGTTACCTAAGAACAGTTAAAGGGCTGTAGAAAAAGATTTGAGATTTGAGTGCAAAGGGTAGCCATCCACGTAGTCTCAGTCTGAGTTGTTTTAGTCTTTGGAAAAGGCTGACTAAAAGCTACCCAAGCCAACATGGCCTGTTTTTCAGAGCTGAATGAAGCTGAAGTGGGGCATTCCTCCACAGGCTTTGCAGCAATCCCTCAGGGAGTGGCATAGATAACAAATCAGAGAAATGATGTAAAGTTGTTGGCTTTAACTAACGTTGCTCTCTCCCCATTAAAAACAGGGTAAAAGATCAGGAAGGTGAAATTGGTGAGAAATTTGGTGCTTTCCTTTTCTGGGATGCAGTTGCAACTTCAGTATAGCATAATAGTTAAGAATATGGGTTTTGGAATCAAACCTGGGTTTGAATCCCATACCTACTGTGTGATCTTGAGCAAGCTACTTTACTTCTCTGAGCCTAGTAAAATTGGGTCACTAATATCTGCCTCGTCGCTTGTTTGGAGGATTAAATAAGAAAATATATGTAAATTCTTGTTATAGTTGCTGACACATTAATAGGCTCTTAATAAGTATTAGATGTGATGATGATCCATACCAGTTATGTGTGTTAATAGGTTTCTAGCTTAGGTGCCTAGGTGGAGAGTGTAAACTCAGATTGGGAATTCATGAGAAAAATCAAGTTTTGAACATGGTACATTTGAGGTGTCTGAGGCAGTTGGATATGTGGGTCTGGAGCTCCAGCAAGAGATCTGGATGGAGGTTATAGATTTACTATAGATGATTTTAGGTGGTCAAAGGAAGCCCTGGAGGTAGAAAACTTCTCTGAGGATGAATAATAAAAATGAAAAGAGAAAAGCAAGCACAGAATCATAGGAGACACCAACTTTCATGGGTGAGTACAAGAAGAGAAGTCAGCAAAGGAGACTGAGAAGGAATGGTCAAAAACTGGAAAAAGGAAGGACCAGGAAAAAAGGAAACATGACCTTTGCCATAGCACTTTTAGTGGAATGATGCAGAAGAATTAGTGATACGCAAATAAGTGGAGACAGATATTTGTAGATGCAAAAGCTGAAACCCATAAATTGGGGATACATCTTTCTTTAAGACTAAAAGAAAAACAATGGGAATGGTTATAAATACAGATACATTTATCATACTTAAATTTCCTGTAAATGCAGAAATGAGCTAGAATCGCCTTTCTGGACATCAGTCCTTCATAGTCCACTAAAGAGCATGAGAAGTAACACTTTTGGCTAAGAATGTGAGTTTCTGCTTACCAGTAAAAGTTGACTTATGCTAAGACACTCAGTTCTAGAACATTCTGCTCATAAAACAGTTCAGTTCTAAACCAAATTAAAAGGTCTTAAATAAAAAAGGCCATTGTCAGGAACACTACTCAAATATCAGATGCTTACTTTTATTAGGGACCAATAGGAACTGAAATTGGAGGACTCAATAAATGTTGAGCACTGCTCCTAACTCTGATTCCCCAAAGTCCATTCAGAAGAAAAATTATTAGCAGCATTCAGGATGCTTGAATATGTGCTATTATATCCTGTCTTCACCATCTTCACTAATTGTAGATCAGGATTTTACATAATGCTCTATAAAAGGGAAACACTCTCAGAGCAAACTACTTACATATTAAACAGGCAGATCATAGAAGAAAGGCATTAAATAAGCTTAAGTGGAATTTTTAAAATAAACTTGTTACAGCTAAAATATACAAAAATGAAATAAAATATGCTTATAACTCTGGCAAATTTATTGAGTGCCCAGCATGTACCGCAAATTATGTTACATTCAGGGTGTTCAAAGATGACTAAGACCTAGACTCTGCTCAGGGCCTGCTAGGGGTACAGACAAGTAAATACTATTCAGTATAAGCGTTTTGGTCAGTGTATGTGTAAGGTACTGTGGGAGCATAAAAGAAGAGTTTCTAAAACAATCAGAGGTAGTCAAAGAAGGCTTCCTGGAAAAGGTGAAGTCTGAACTGAGATTTGAAAGATAGGTAAGAGATTATGTAGATATTGTTCCTTAGGTGAGGGAGGGGAAAGGTATTCCAGGCAGAGGGAAAAACACTACAAAAGCTGAAGAGACCTAAGCAATTTGAGGGAGATGTGAAAGTAGTTCACTATGCCCAGAGCATAGATTTGAGAGAAAGGCAAGAGGGAGGTAGGAGCAGAACTAGGAGCTCCTCATGTTAGATAAATAGCTTGAATTTGATCCTGAAGTAACTGCGAACCCATCCACTGAAAGGGAGTGCCACAGTCAGATTTACATTTTAGGAAGATTATTCTTCTGGCAACCTGGAGAATAGATTGGAAGGTATCCAGAAAGAGTCTCCTGGTTCTCATCAACTGAATGCATACTGGTGATCTTCTCCGAGATAAGGAAGACAGGAGGAGGAAAGATTTGGCTCTGGAGGCAAGGGAAGATGGTAAGTTTAATTTTAGACATACTGGATTGGAAGTGACCATTGGCATCTAAAATGAACTATCCAATAGGCAGATATATGGAGTAAAACTCAAGAGATTTGGACTGGAGGTAGAGCTATGGAAGTCTTTGGATTATGGATGGGATATGTAGCCATACAAGTGGACCAGAACACCTCAGGAAGAGTGTACAAAGTGAAAAGAGAAGAGGGCATAGAACTGAATCTAGAAGGGAAATTCAGAGGAATGGGCAATGATGGGAATTGTGAAGGAACCAGCTAGAGACATAGAATGAAAAGAGGAATCATTATCACGGAAGGAGAAAGTTTCAAAAAGGAGGGAGTGAAAAAAGGAGTGGCCAGCATTGTCACATATCACCAAAAAAGTCATGACAGGTAAGTACTGGAAAATGTCATTTGGATTTAGAGATCATTGGGAATCTTGATGAGAGCAGTTTCCATTTAATATGAGGCCAGGGCCAGATTAAAGTAGGTTGAGGAGTGAATGAGTGTTTAGGACGTGAAGGTGGCAAGGCTAGACCACTCTGAAAAATCTGGGAGGTGAAGGGAAGAGGAAATTGGTGTCTAGTAAGGGAATCAGGATCACGTTTTTGTGTTTTTGCTTTGTTTTATTTAGATGAAGAAACTTAAGCACCCAAGCATATGCATACCTATAAAGAGGCAGTTCAAATGAGACATTTAAGATTCTGCTAAGAGAGATAATGTTTAATGAAGTGTCCAGAAAGAGATGGGATAGGACCCAAGCAGAGAGAATTAAATTGGCTTTAAGACTCTTACACTGAGTCAGGAGTTAAGTGGAAAGAATAACACAGATATAGCTATGTTTGTAGGTGGGAAGTCAAAGAAATTTCTGTCTGGTGGTCTTAACAATGTAGGTTGCAAGGTCAGCTAATGACAGTGAAAGTAGAAATGTGGGAGGCTGGTCATAGCTGAAAATAATTGGCATGGGAAATAGAGGCAGACCGTCATGAATGGATTTTCCTGAAGCCTTTAGAGTTCAGTTAAAATTAGAGACCATTAGGTAATAGTATTAAAACCCATAACTTCTGTTCAGTAACACGGGTGTAAGAAGAAATAAGGTGGCTGGTGAATAGGATCTGGGCAGAGGTTTTAAGGTAGATGCATATTTTAGTTTGTCAAGGGGGTGCTAATGCAAAGTACCAATAATGTATTGGCTTTTATAAAGGAGACTTATTTGGAGTAAAAGCTCACTGTTCCAAGGCAGTGAAAAATCCAACTCAAGGCACCATTAGAGGTGCTTTCTCATCCAAGTTGGTTGCCAGGTGTTGAAGCAAATGGTAGGTGATTTCTGCCTGGTCTCTGCCTTCCCTTCTGGGCGCCACCATCTCTTGGAGCTCAGCTGTGGACAACCAGGCATAGGGCTTCTCTCTTACCAGGCCTCCTCTCCCAGGCTCGGCTGCTCTGCTTTCTTTCCGATTTCAGCTGCAAGCTCTTAGGCAAATGGCTCATCTCTCCCTGGGGTGTCAGGTCCTTGAGCCTCTCCTGTGTGAATCAGCAAGAGGGCAGAGATTTAACCTGAGTCACACCTCGCTGACATAGTCCAATTTTTTTTTTTTTTTTTTTTATGCCAGTGTCAGGATTTGAACCCGGGACCTTGTATATGGGAAGCCGGTGCTCATCCGCTTGAGTTACATCCGCTTCCCCATTGTCTATTTGAAAGGTTCTCACAACCACAGGAATGGCTTTAGCTCACAAACATAATCTTTCTCTTTTTGAAACTCATGAAATAATTTCAAACTGCCACAATGCAGCACAAAGAATAGGAAAGGCAGCTGGGTTTTTAGTGAACGATGACTGAATTGATAGATAAGGCCCACCCCCTGGCATTTGTGCAGCATTGGAGCCCAGTCCTGTCTCCTCCTGTATCATGAGGGGCCTCACATGTACATGGAGACCCCTACCTGTATGTCCAAGCTCCATCCACACTCTCCCCTACTCATTGCTACCCCTCAGTCTAAGAGGTATACACATCAGCGGTACAGTTCACCCTCAGGAGGATGGACCCTGGAAAGAGGCCCACACAGGCACTGGCATCTGGATTCCTGGGACTCTAGGCATAGTTGTGTGGCAGAGGCACATCCCACTGGCTCTTCAGTGGGGCTCTAAATAGCAGCAATTGCCCAGGTCTAAGGGCAGAGCTAATGAAGTAGCCTGTTAGAGTGGGAGAAAACAGACGGAGCAGAGGACTGTAGAACTGAAAGAGAGATCCCAGGTTCAATCCCCAGCCTCGGTACCTCAAAAAAAAAAAAAAAAAGAAAGAAAGAAACGGAAGAAGTGGATGATGGCTCATCCATCCCTCCCCCTGCCCAGGATGATTTTGGAGCATAGGATGGAGAAGACTTTATAGTCAAGTCTTTGAAAAATGTAAGGGAATAGCAAAAAAGTCCATTGATGCTAGCAACAAAAATGAGGGTTGTGCTACAGTATAATCTGGAAACCACATTGGGAAGCTGTGAGAAAGTTCACCCTGTCTCAGGGCCCAGTGAGAAAACGAGTACACTTTGTAGGGGAGGCAGTGTGCTCTGCAGGGATTCAGGTTTCAGTTAAGACAAAGTGGAAAAGACAGTTTTCTGTGACAGGGTTGAGGATGTAGTGAAGTTTGAGTATAGGAGAGAGACAGGGAGTATGGGAGAGGTTCACCAACTATAGATACTTAACATCTGAGACAGAAGCAGGGATGTGAGGCATGAAAGGATACTCGAAGCAGGAAGAAAACAGAAGGTTTGCAAATATTTGATATGTTGAGGGTGTAGGACTATGAACCTTTAGGTAAAATCTTGGAACTTGATCTCTATATTGGTAAACACAGTTAATAAATAAGATAAACTCTCAATTGTAAAATAATGGATTTATGAAATTTAAGCAGTCTTTTAGAAAAGCCATGTCTAGATTTTAGTTCTGTTGTCAATAGCTGTATTAGTCAGCCAAAGGGGTGCTGATGCAAAATACCAGAAATTGGTTGGTCTTTATAAAAGGTATTTATTTGGGGTAGAAGTCCACAGTTACCAGGCCATAAGAGTAAGATTCTTCCCTCACCAAAGTCCGTTGCCACGTGTTGGAGCAAGACAGCTGCCAACGTTTGCCAGGGTTCAGGCTTCTCAGGTTCCTCTCTTCCCGGGACTGTGTTTCTCTCTGGGCTTAGCTCCTCTGTATCCTCCACAAGGTCAGCGTAGACTATGAGGCTCTCTAGGCTTTGTGTCTCTCCACAAGGCCAGCTGTAGACTATCATGCTAATGGCTTGTCTTTATCCTGGGACCTTCTCTCCTTCCTCATGACCAAGCTCTCTTCCCGGGGCTCCAGCTCAAGACTGCAACATCAAAACTGCTCCATCTCTGTACTTTGCCATGCCTTTTATATTTGCTTCCCACCCCACCAAGGAGTAGAGCTCAACTCCCTATTGACGTGACCCAATCAATGCCCTAATCATAACTTAATCATGCCCAGATTAGACCAGTTTACAAGCATGATCCAATATCTATTTTTGGAATTCATAATTACATCAAACTGCCAAACTGCTGCAATGGCTTTGGCCCTACTCCTTCTAGAAAGAACTAAAAGTCCTTTCTACCACACACTAATGCTCTTGAAAATAGTGCTTACTCATATTTATTGCTCATGGTACTGTGAAGACTGAGTGTGTTAAAACTGTGCCTGACATAAAAATAGACACAGTGATCAGTGGAATAGAATTGAGAACCCAGAAATAAACTCTCACCTATACAGTCAACTGGTTTTTGACAAACCTACCTAGCCCACACTAACAGGAAAAAACAGTTTCTTCAACAAATGGTATTGGGAGAACTTGATATCTATAACCAAAAGAATGAAAAAGGACCCCTATCTCACTCCCTATATAAGAATCAACTCAAAATGGATCAAAGATCTAAATATAAAAGCCAGGACCATAAAACTGCCAGAAGAAAATGTAGGGAAACATCTTCAAGACCTTGTAGTAAGTGGTGGTTTCTTGGACCTTATACCCAAAGCACGTGCAACAAAAGGAAAAATGGATCAATCCTCAAAATTAAACACTTTTGCACCTCACAGGACTTTGTCAGAAGGGTGAAAAGGCAGCCAACTCAATGGGAAAAAATATATGGAAATCACATATCTGATAAGGGTTTAATATCCAGGATCTATAAAGAGATGTTACAACTCAACAATAAAAAGACAAATGACCCAATTAAAAAATGTGCAAAAGACTTGAATAGACATTTCTCCAAAGAAGCAATACAAATGGCAAAAAAACACATGAAGAAATGCTCAACATTAGGGAAATGCAAATCAAAACTATAATGAGATATCATTTCACACCTATCAGAATGTCTGCTATTAAAAAGACAGAGAACTACAAGTGTTGGAGAGGATGTGGAGAGATAAGAACACTTCTTCACTGTTGGTGGGAATGCAGAATAGTTCAGCCACCATGGAGGACTGTTTGGCAGTTCCTAAAAAAGTTGAATATAGACTTGCCACATGACCCGGCAATACCACCACTGGGTATATACCCAGAAGAACTGAGAGCAGTGACACGAACAGACATCTGCACACTGATGTTCATAGCAACGTTATTGACCGTTGCCAAAAGTTGGAAACAACCCAGGTGTCCATCAACACATGAATGGATAAACAAGCTGTGGTCTATTCACACGATGGAATATTATGCAGCTGTAAGAAGAAATGAAGTCGTAAAGCATATGACAACATGGATGACATTATGTTGAGCGAATCAAGCCAGACACAAAAGGATAAATACTGTATGAATGCGTTACTATGAACCAAAAATATTGTGTAACATATTGTTTGATTCAAAAAAAATTTTATATGTATCCATTACATTTAATTGAGAAATGTGTATATTTATTCGTCTGTGTTTACTTTTTAGTTTTTAATTGTTTATATTTTCAATTATTAAATGTACAAAATAAAGTTAAATAAACAAACAAACAAACTGTGCCTGGCACATGATAACTATTCCCTAAATGAGTTCTTCCTTTCTTCCTCTGTCCTTTCTTTCCTCCAAAGAAGTCATCAGGTGAACTTCTGTGCAAGTGGAAAGAGAAAGGGTGCCATGGAAGTGTACACGCAGGGCTGCACAGCATGCATATTCTGTCAAGTGGAATTTCAGGAAGGAGATGATCTGAAGTATAGCGCTGTCCTTTAGAACTTTCTGTTGTGGTGGAAATGTCCTCTGTCTGTGCTGTCCAACGTGTAGCCACTTGCCACATGTGGAACTAAGGAACTGAATTTTTAGATTTTCTTTGCTTTTAATGAATTTAAATTTAAATGACCACATGTAGCCAGTGTATTGAATAGCAAAGCCTAGTGGATAAGGATGCTGCTGGGCTTCAAGTAGAAGTAGGCTCAAGGAGCAGAAGAATTTGAGGGCAATGTTCCTAAGGCTATATTTCCCCTGCCTTTGGTCTTTGGAGGAAGGGGAGAACTCTTGGAAGAGGATGCCAGTATTCCTTGTAAGACAAATGGTGAAATCTATGAAGTAATCTGTTTTCTTCTTCCTTCTTGGAGATATGTCTCCTGAAGATTTTTCTGGTTCTAAGAGTTCAGTTAATCATATTCCTCATTCATGGCTTGCTTTCATCATTGGTCCAGATCAATTTCTGTTTTGAGAGTATGAAAGAAATACAATTTTAATAAACTTGAACTTACACATTAAAAAAAAAAAAAAAAGAAGTAGGCTAAGTGCCGAAAAGAACAGGTAAGCTCAGCAAACTGCGTGGCTGGGCTTTAGCATTAGCAAAATCCAAAATTAAGGAGCCCGTGCGTGCCCTGATGAAAGGATCCTGGATTTGAGCTCTGGTCTGGTGAGTTGTAGGGAGAGGGGGACTTAGCCAAAGCAGTGGCTGGAAAAGACAACTTTTCAGTAGGAATCAAGATTAGAGGAGATTGTCTCTGATGAAATAGCCAAACAAGAAACAAAGTAATTTAGCTATTATATCACATTTCATTTATAAACTTTTACAGGAATTCCAGGATGGATTGATATAATGTAGCCTTCAACAGTAGCTTGTAGAGAAACCTCAGTTCCAAAGCAAATACTGGAAATATTCGCCAAGTGTTTCAAAGAATTAGGGCAAATTGGAGAAAATGCCTTGTAAGCCATAAAATACAACACAGTAATACTAGGGGGGAAGAGATGAGAGTGTGGAAAATGTAAATTTGGGGGAAATGGAAATTATGACATTTTATGTAATGGAGTTAGTTTCGCTCTAGACCTGGCTCTAATAGAACACATTTCACTGTCTGAATGCTGATGGTGATGAAGGAGGTGTTGCTGTAGTGTTTTAACAATATCAATTCCATCCCATTTCAAGTATTTAATGAGCAGCTACTATGTGCTCAGCAGTGTGCAGTGGGTTGGAGATTGGTAACAAAAGAAATGTGCAATGATCAATGCTCTTGAGAAAATCCCAGTTTCACTTAGGATCCAAAACAAACTAATTGAACAGATCAGTGACAGTAATTGAAACACCTAAATGAGTGACGCATGAAGGATAATGGAATCTCCCATCTGGGTCAACTGGAATGGTCAAAGACTTGATGGTAGGAAGTAGAGGCTTCCAGTACATCAAAACATTTTGGAAAGTACATCCCATAAAATGCTTTGCAAAAGTTTCAAGAAAATAATTAACTCAGAAAACTGTGGCATGCTCATTTGTCCAAATAACATTTTACAATCAGAATCTTTGCAGCTTGCTTCATTTGCTTAAGCATTTCATTTGTTTTTTGGATACGGAGACGATAGCCCTAACAAATGCACATTTCTGTCAATTCCAGATAATTCTGTCTTATTTCTTGGTTAGAAAGTTCACAGGGTCATGTTTTGAAAAGTGATTTAAAGACAGAAGAGACAATAAAGTGTGGTGGGGACAGAAATAATAAAGAACCTGGAAGTTTGTAGAGAGGAGAAAACCGAGAATCAGATGATAGAAATCTCAGATTTGATCCAGATTTTCATTACCAAATAATTGCATACAATAATTCCTGTAGAAAAAAACAAGATCAGACTGTGTTGCCTGCATTTTCACTTTTGAAGCTCTCCATTGCAAAAGGCCAATGAAAAATCCTCGCTAGGGTCTCAAGGGTACAAGGAAAGCTGCTAGACTGACTGCAGGTGCACTGGTTATCCTAACCAGGTGCAGTTCTTCAGGGCTGCAGAGGCACTGAAGGGGAAGGAGAGATGTGAATCAGCATCCTAAGCATTGGGTGAACTGAAAATGTGACAGAGAAGAGGAAAGATACTCAGTAAAGTGAAAGGGGAAGAGGAAAAACAGAGATAATGCAGATAAGAAAATAACCGATCAAAATGTCTTAGAAGTTTAAGGGAATCCTTGTGTATTAGTCAGGGTTCTCTCGGGAAACAGAATCAACAGGAGATATCTGTCAATAATATGAGATTTTTATAGGAGTCTCTCACATGACCGTGGGGATGCACAAGTCCAGGTTCTACAGGCAGGCTGCAAACCAGGGGCTCCGATGAAAGGTCCTTGATGAGTTTCTGGGAGAAGTTGGCTGTCCAAAGACGAGCTGGGAAATTCTCTCTGAGTGTTGAAATCACTTCCCCTTTTAAGGCATTCAACTGACTGGATAAAAGCATCACCCATTGATGATGCTGTCTCCCTGTTTGATGCAGATGTAATCAGCCATGCACCCAGTCAACTCACTGGTGATCGAAGTCCATAAATGCTCTTGTATTACAATTAGCCCAGTGCTTACTGGACCAAACACCTGGACACAATTACCGGGCTAAGTTGACACATTAGCCTAACCATCAGAGTCCACCCCTTGTCAACTCGGCAACCATACACATTACCCTATACCATACTTAGTCTCTAAGTAAAAACAATAACAGACAAGCATACATATGTATTTCCGCCTAACAATGTTCAACTCCCCTGCGTACAACCTGAAACACATTAATTCCCCACAGAATAGGGTTTAAGTCCTTGGGTAATATTCACTCTTAAACTTGACATCCTTAAATATTATGACGTGAAATTAATACAACTTTTCATATGATAGGGGGAAAGGTTGGGGAAGAAAACAAAAAATTCATTTGTGTACACATACAATCATATTCATAACGAAACAAGGAAGAAGGGTTCATGACTATTACAGTCCTCATTTCTGTAACTGCTCACGTGGACGAAGTTCATATTTATTGCTACCTTCTTCCACTACCTAGTCCATGTTCCTGTTACCTGCAGCAAGCACTTCAGCTGGCCGTGGTTCTTTGCCTGGGGGGGGGGTGACCCAAACTTTCATTCCCGAAGATTCTGGGCCATTGTTTTTTTTGTTTTTTGTTTTTTGTTTTTAAATGCTTTATTGCCTTTTTTTTTTTAAAAACAAAGCTCAACATGTCACGGTTTTTGAGACATACTTTTTTTTTTTGAATAAATATATACATTTCTCAATTAAATGTAATGGATACATGTAAATTTTTTTGTTGTTTTGTTTTTTGTTTGTTTTTTTGTGTGTGTGAATCAAACAATATATTACACAATATATTTGGTTCATAGTAATGCATTCATACAGTATTTGTCCTTTTGTGTCTGGCTTGCTTCACTCAACATAATGTCCTCCAGGTTCATCCATGTTGCCATATGCTTTGTGACTTCATTTCTTCTTACAGCTGCATAATATTCCATCGTGTGAATAGACCACAGTTTGTTTATCATTCATCTGTTGATGGACACCTGGGTTGTTTCCAACTTTTGGCAATGATGAATAATGTGGCTATGAACATCAGTGTGCAGATGTCTGTTTGTGTAATGGCTCTCAGTTATTCTGGGTATATACCCAGTAGTGGTATTGCCGGGTCACGTGGCAAGTCTATATTCAACTTCTTTAGGAACTGCCAAACAGTCCTCCATAGTGGTTGTACCATCCTGCATTCCCACCAACAGTGAAGAAGTGTTCCTATCCAACACTTGTAGTTCTCTGTCTTTTTAATAGTGGCCATTCTGATAGGTGTGAAATGATATCTCATTGTAGTTTTGATTTGCATTTCCCTAATCATGAGTGATGTTGAGCATTTCTTCATGTGTTTTTTTGCCGTTTGTATTTTGTTCTTCGGAGAAATGTCTATTCAAGTCTTTGGTCCATTTTTTAATTGGGTCATTTGTCTTTTTATTGTTGAGCTGTAACATCTCTTTATATATCCTGGATATTAAACCCTTATCAGATATGTGATTTCCAAATATTTTTTCCCATTGAGTCGGCTGCCTTTTCACCCTTCTGACAAAGTCCTGTGAGGTGCAAAAGTGTTTAATTTTGAGGACGTCCCATTTATCTACTTTTTCTTTTGTTGCACGTGCTTTGGGTGTGAAGTCCAAGAAACCACCACCTACTACAAGGTCTTGAAGATGTTACCCTACATTTTCTTCGAGTAGTTTTATGGTCCTGGCTTTTATATTTAGATCTTTGATCCATTTTGAGTTGATTCTTGTATAGGGGGTGAGATGGGGGTCCTCTTTCATTCTTTTGGTTATAGATATCCAGTTCTCCCAACACCATTTGTTAAAGACACTGTTTTTTCCCATCAGCGTGGGCTTCGTAGGTTTGTCAAAAACCAGTTGACTGTATAGGTGAGGGTTTATTTCTGGATTCTCAATTCTATTCCACTGATCGATATGTCTGTCTTTATGCCAGTACCATGCTGTTTTGACCACTGTAGCTTTGTAATATGTTTCAAGGTCAAGCAGTGAAATTCCTCCCACATTGCTCTTCTTTTTTAGAATACTTTTGGCTATTCGGGTGCACTTACCCTTCCAGATGAATTTGGTAATTGCCTTCTCTAATTCTGTAAAGTAAGCTGTTGGGATTTTGATTGGTATTGCATTGAATCTATAAATCAGTTTGGGCAAGATTGACATCTTCGCGATATTTATTCTTCCAATCCATGAACACGGAATGTCTTTCCATTTGTTTAGGTCTTTTTAAATTTCTTTTAGCATTGTTTTGTAGTTTTCTGCATATAGGTCCTGTACTTCCTTGGTTAAATTAACCCCTAGGTATTTGAGTCTTTTTGTTGCTATTGAAAATGGAATTTTCCTCCTGATTTCCTCCTCAGATTGTTCAGTACTAGTGTACAAAAACATTACTGATTTTTGCGTGTTGATCTTATATCCTGCCACTTTGCTGAACTCATTTATTAGTTCAAGTAGCTTTGTTGTGGATACTTCAGGATTTTGTAAATACAGGATTATGTCATCCGCAAACAGTGAGAGTTTTACTTCCTCTTTTCCTATTTGGACGCCTTTAATTTTTTTGTCTTGTCTGATTGCCCTAGCTAGAACTTCAAGTACAATGTTGAATAACAATGGTGACAGTGGGCATCCTTGTCTTGTTCCTGATCTTAGGGGGAAAGCTTTCAACCTTTCCCCATTGAGTATGATGTTGGCTGTGGGTTTTTCATATATGCCTTTTATCATATTGAGGAATTTTCCTTTTATTCCTATCTGTTGAAGTATTTTTATCAAAAAAGGATGTTGGATTTTGTCGAATGCCTTTTCTGCATCTATTGAGATGATCATGTGGTTTTTTTCCTTCAACTTGTTAATGTGGTGTATTACATTGATTGATTTTCTTATGTTGAACCAGCCTTGCATACCAGGAATAAATCCCACTTGGTCGTGATGTATAAGTCTTTTGATATGCTGTTGGATTCAATTTGCAAGTATTTTGTTGAGAATTTTTGCATCTATGTTCATGAGAAAGATTGGTCTGTAATTTTCTTTTCTTGTGGAATCTTTATCTGGCTTTGGTATTAGGGTGATGTTGGCTTCATAAAATGTGTTGGGTAATTTTCCCTCCTCTTCAATTTTTTGGAAGAGTTTAAACAGGATTGGTGTTAATTCTTTTAGAAATGCTTGGTAGAACACACCTGTGAAGCCATCTGGTCCTGGACTTTTCTTTGCTGGGAGATTTTTGATGATGGATTCTATCTCCTTAATTGTGATTGGTTTGTTAAGTTCTTGTATTTCTTGTTGTGTCAGTGTAGGTTGATTCTGAGTTTCTAGAAATTTGTCCATTTCACCAGGTTGTCTAATTTGTTGGCATATAGTTTCTCATAATATCCTCTTATGATTCTTTTTATTTCTGTGAGGTCATTTGTAATTTCCCGCCTTTCATTTCTGATTGTATTTATTTGCATCGTCTCTCTTTTTTTCTTTGTTAGTCAAGCGAGGGGTTTGTCAATTTTATTGATCTTCTCAAAGAACCAGCTTTTGGTTTTGTTGATTTTCTCTATTGCTTTTTTGTTCTCATTTTCATTTATTTCTGCTCTAATCTTTATTATTTCTTTCCTTCTTTTTGCTTTGGGATTGGTTTGCTGTTCTTTTTCTAGTTTCTCAAGTTGTTCAGTTAAATCTTTGAGTTTAGCTCTTTCTTGTTTCTTAATATAGGCATTTAGGGCTATAAATTTCCCTCTCAAGACTGCCTTTGCTGTATCCCATAAGTTTTGATATGTTGTGTTCTCATTTTCATTTGTCTCAATATATTTACTGATTTTACTTGCAATTTCTTCTTTGACCCACCGAATATTTAGGAGTGTGTTGTTCAGTCTCCACACATTTGCAAATTTCCTTTTTTCCTGTCTGTTATTGATTTCTAGTTTCATTCCATTATGATCTGAGAAGGTGCTTTGTATAATTTCAATCTTTTTATATTTATTGAGAGCTGTATTGTGACCTAACATGTGGTCTATCCTGGAGAAAGATCCATGGGCACTTGAGAAGAATGTATAACTCACTGAGTTTGGATGCAGTGTTGTGTATATATCTGTTAGGTCTAACTTGTTTATCATATTGTTCAAGTTCTCTGTTTCCTTGTTGATCTTCTGTCTAGTTGTTCTATCTAATGATTTGAGAGGTGTGTTGAAGTTTCCGATGATTATTGTAGGAATGTCTATTTCTCCCTTCAGTTTTGCCAGAGTTTGTCTCATATATTTTGGGGCACCCTGGTTAGGTGCGTAGATATTTATGACCGTTATATCTTCCTGGAGGATCGTCCCTTTTATTAATATATAATGGCCTTCCGCATCTCTTATCACTTTTTTGCATTTGAAGTCTGTTTTGTCTGATAGTAGTATAGCCACCCCTGCTCTTTTCTGTTTACTATTCGCGTGGAGTATCTTTTTCCAACCTTTTACTTTCAGCCAGCTTGTATCCTTGTTTCTGAGGTGAGTTTCTTGTAAGCAGCATATGGATGGCTCATGATTTTTTATCTATTCTGTCAGCCTGTATCTTTTGATTGGGGAATTTAATCCATTCACATTCAATGATATTACTGAAAATGCACTATTTATTTCCTCCATTTTTTTCTTTAGTTTTCATATGTCATCTTATTTTTGTCTTTCTTTTTACTCTTTTGGTTATCCTTTCTTCTTTTCTTTCTTCTATACTCTCCTCCAAGCCTCTCTCTCCTGTCTTTTTCTTTCAGGTTCTAATGCTTCCTTTAATATTTCCTGCAAAGGTGGATTCTTTTTTGCAAACTCTCTTAGTTTCTGTTTGTTTGTGAATACTTTATATTCACCTTCATATTTGAAGGACAGTTTTGCTGGATAAAGAATTCTCGGCTGGCAGTTTTTCTCTTTCAGTTTCCTAATTGTATCATACCACTGTCTTCTCGCCTCCATGGTTTCTGAAGAGAAATCTGCACTAAGTCTTACTGGATGTCCTTTGTAAGTGATTGTTTGCTTCTCTCTTGCTGCTCTGAGCATTTTCTCTTTATCTTTTACATTTGGCGTTCTGAATAATATGTGTCTTGGCGTAGGTCTATTTGGATTTATTCTTATTGGGGTACGGTGTGCTTCTTGGACATGAAAGTTCATTTCTTTCATGAGATTTGGAAAATTTTCAGCTATTATTTCCTCAAATACTCTTTCTGCCCCTTTTCCTTTCTCTTCTTCTTCTGGAACTCCAATGATACATATGTTCTTGCGTTTTTTGTTGTCATTCAACTCTCTGAGCCCCTGCTCAATTTTTTCCATTCTTTTCTCTCTCTGTTCTTTTCTCTCTTCAATTTTAGCTGCTCTGTCTTCAGTATCACTTATTCTTTCTTCTATCATTTCGAGTCTGCTGTTGTATGCTTCAAATGTATTTTTTACTTCACCTATGGTATCTTTCATTTCCATGAACTCCGTTACTTTCCTGTTCATGATTTCAAATTCTTCTTTACGTTCGCGCAATGACTTCTTGATGTCATTGATCTCTTTAACTGTATTCTCTTTCATCTCATTAATTTGATTTTGGAAATATATGCTCATCTCCCTGATTAGTTCTCTCAAATTCTGCATCTCTTCTGGGACTTTGCTGTATTCCTTTCTTGGGCTATGTCTTCTATTTTCTTAGTATGGCCTGTAATTTTTTGTTGGTGCTTAGGCATCTGGTTAGTTTGTATTTTACTTAGATGTTCTATCTCTTTCTCTTTTATGGGGTTTTATTGGCAGGAGGCTGTGAGTTACCACCGCTCTTTGATTTTTGGCTCAGCCTTAATTGTTAGGGTTGTTTTGCTGGTTGCTCAAAACTGGGCACTGGACCCAGTAATTGGTTGTAGAGTCGTTTCCTAGGGCCTTGGGCAGGGAGACTATAGAGGCCAGGAAAAGACTCTCTTACTTATTAATTTTCTTATGTGTACTTCCTTGGTCTGCCAGGAGATGGCGCTTGTTGGCTCTCTCAATTCAATGCCTGGTCGGATCATATTTGTTGTGACACAGACCAGATCAATGTGATAGAGCTTCCTGTCTGGGCGCTAGGAGCCCTGTGATTCAAACCCTCCGAGACAGTTCTCCAGACTTCTCTCATAGCGCCCCCCTTTTCCCAGCTAGGAAATATTTCCACTTCCTTCTGAATCCTCAACACACAGTCCCTGTTAGTAGAGGATGAGATTAGGAGGTTTGTATATCTTTAGCCCCTTGCAGGCTCCAAGGCAAACAATGGTGCAGCCCCACCCGGCCTGGAAGGGCTGTCGGGACAGGGCAGACCAAACCTGGGAGTCCAAAGCAGGGTCAGCCCCAGGCTCTCTCTCCCTCTCCCGTGGTGTCCTCAACAATTAGTCCAGGCTAGAAGAGACGGAGGTTGGGAGGATCGGATTTCTCCAGTCCTTTCCAGGCTCCCAGGGCAAACCGCCGTGTGGAAGTTTCCGTGGGGCTCTGCAGCCCAAATTTCAGGTCAGAACCTGAGTCAGCCTAAGGCTGTGTCCCTCTCTCTCCCCTTTCCGGGAGTGGCAGATCCCTGAAGCCCCCTTTGTCTGTGGTGGCAGGCCCAGGGGCCCGAGAGTTCTGAAGAGTGTGGGGGAGGGTGCCAGCAGCAGCAGAAGCTGCTACTTGCAACTCACAGTTCTGCTGTTGCGATTTCCCTCTTCTGTCCCTCTCTCCTCTGGGTGGTGTGCAGCCTTCACCTGGTGACCTAAACCCTAGAAGATCTTTTTCGGGGCTGTTTCAGCTTGTCCTCTAGCTATTTTTCTGGAGAAGAGATTCCCGTGTCTTACTAGTCCGCTATCTTCCCGGAAGTGCCTGGGCCATTGTTAGTCCTGCTTGTATTGGTTTGTTGCAATTTTCCATGGACTTTAATCATAGGGCATGGCAGTACTAGGAGATAGGCACCCTAGAGGATCTCCTAAATTCCAGGCAAACTCTTCTTTACCCCCATTATGTAGATGTAGTCCTATTTCCTCTTGATAGTCAGGATCAATCACCCCAGCCAGTACAGTAATTCCCTTCTTTGCCTGTTGATTCACAGGTAAGAGGAGCCTAAAGTGGCCAAGTGGCAGTCTTAACTTCCATTTCAATGGAATCATTGTTGTGTTCCCTGGTGGCAGCACTCCTCCTTTTGGGACTAAAACCTGTAGACCAGCAGAGCTTTAGGTTGCAGGGACAGGAAGCAAAATTTTTCCTAGTGGGTCTCCAGGGGTAATAGTGAGTGGTGCCACTCCCATTTCCACCCCTTGATTCCTGGACCCAGGAATCATGGTTATGAGAGAAACAGCACCATAGAGAGGACACTGATTCAGAGCATACACAGCCTCCTAGAGAACATTGCCCCAGCCCTGCAAGGTATTGCCACCCAGTTGGCCCCATAACTGAGTCTTCAAAAGGCCTTTCCACCGTTAATCCAGGTGCTTCAGGGTGATGGGGAACATGGTAAGACCAGTGAATTCATGGGCATGTGCCCATTCCCACACATTATGTGCTGTGAAATGGGTTCCTTGATCAGAAGCAATGCTGTGTGGAATACTATAGGGGAATCATAACGCAGACCCTTAGGATTTTGGAGCAAAAAAATCCTCTACAGATAACTACTCCCCTTTTGAGAATCAGCTTTTGGCTTGCTACTGGGCCTTAGCAGAGACTGAACACTTAACCATAGGCCATCAAGTTACCATGAGACCTGAGTTGCCTATCATGAGCTGGTTATTGTCTGACCCACCAAACCATAAAGTTGGGAGTATACAGCAGCACTCCATAATAAAGTGGAAGTGGTATATACGAGATAGGGCTTGAGCAGATCCTGAAGGCACAAGTAAATTACATGAGGAAGTAACCCTAATGCCCATGGTCACCACCCCTGCCATGTTACCTTCTCTTTCCCAGCCCACAGCTTTGGCCTCTTGAGGAGTCCCTCACAATCAATTGACTGAGGATGAGAAAACTCGGGCCTGGTTTACAGATAGTTCTGCACGATATGCAGGTACCAACTAAAAGTGGACAGCTGCAGCACTGCAGCTCCTTTCTGAGACATCCTTGAAGGATAGCAGTTAGGGCAAATCCTCCCAGTGGGCAAAACTTCAAGCAGTGCACCAAGTTGTTCATTTTGCTTGGTAGAAGAAATGCCAGAGGTACGTTTGTACGCTGATTCATGGGCTGTTGCCAATGGTTTGGCTGGACAGTCAGGGACTTGGAAGGAACATGATTGGAAAATTGGTGACAGGGAGGCCTGGGGAAGAGGTATGTGGATAGACCTTTCTGAGTGGGCAAAAAACACGAACATATTTGAGTCCGATGTGAATGCTCACCAGAGGGTGACTTCAGCAGAGGAAGAGTTTAATAATCAAGTAGATAAGATGACCTGCTCTGTGGCTAATGCTCAGCCTCTTTCCCCAGCCACTCCTGTCATTGCCCAATGGTCTCATGAACAAAGTGGCCATGGAGGTAGGGATGGAGGTTATGCATGGGCTCAGCAACATGGACTTCCCCTCACCAAGGCTGACTTGGCTACAGCCACTGCTGAATGCCCAATCTGTCAACAGCAGAGACCCACACTCAGCCCCCAATATGGCACCATTCCTCAGGGTGACCAGTCTGCTACCTGGTGGCAGGTTGACTACATTGGTCCACTTCCACCATGGAAGGGGCAGCGATTTGTTTTAACTGGAATAGACACATACTCTGGCTATGTGTTTGCATTTCTGGCACGCAATGCTTCTTCCAAAACTACCATCTGTGGACTTACCAAATGTTTTATCTACTGCCATGGAGGGGCCCGCCCAAGGCCCCAGATAGCATCTCTATTTGCCACTGAAACTTCAGGCACCATTGGATCTGCTGGATCATTTGGTCCAAGTGGTAGTGCAGCTTGCACAGCAGCCTGGACCTGTCACAGATCCTCCTCCTGTTCCAGTCCCCAATCAAAACTTGCAGCTTTTCTGGTCACTCAGTAAATGGGCCGGAGTAACACACCCAAATGAGGAATGTGTTGTCTCCAAAATCTGAAGAGGCCAACTAAGTGTTGTGCCTTTTTTTTGGTCGTAGGAGGGGGCAGATGTAACAGCTTATCCTTTACTTTAGAAGGGTTATCTCAACAGGCCCCACAGCACTGGACACTTAGAAATTTCACTGAAGTGGAAGAACCCTGTATTTTGTTGGATTTATCTCCCATCTGCTCTCACGCAAATGCCTTACCAATAAATCTAGAGTCTTTGCTACTTCTTGCTCAGTAGGTCCTATCAACATGATATCATCAATATGATGGACTAGTGTGATATCTCGTGGGAGGGAGAGACAATCAAGGCCCCTGCGGACAATATTATGACATAGGGCTGGAGAGTTGATATACCCCTGAGGCAGGACAGTGAAGGTATACTGCTGGCCTTACCAGCTGAAAGCAAACTGTTTCTGGTGGTCCTTACTAATGGCAATTGAGAAAAAGCATTTGCCAGATCAACAGCTGCATATCAGGTACCAGGGGAAGTGTTGATTTGCTCAAGCAATGATACCACATCTGGGACAGCAGCAGCAATTGGAGTCACCACCTGGTTAATTTTACGATAATCTACTGTCATCCTCCAAGATCCATCTGTTTTCTGCACAGGGCAAATTGGAGAGTTGAATGGGGATGTGATGGGAATCACCACCCCTGCATCCTTCAAATCCTTGATGGTGGCATTTATCTCTGCAATCTCTCCAGGAATCCGGTATTGCCTTCGATTTACTATTTTGCTAGGCAGGGGCAGTTCTAGAGGCTTCCACTTGGCCTTTCCAACCATAATAGCCCTCACTCCACGAGTCAGGGATCCAATGTGGGGATTCTGCCACACATTACTGAGTATGTCTATTCCAACTATGCATTCTGGGAACTGGGGAAATAACCACAGAATGGGTCCAGGGACCAACTGGACCCACTGTGAGACAGACCTGAGCTAAAACTCCATCAATCACCTGACCTCCATAAGCCCCTACCCTGACTGATGGACCACAGTGACATTTTGGGTCTACTGGAATTAATGGGACTTCTGAACCAGTGTCTACTAATCCCTGAAATATCTGATCATTTCCTTTTCCCCAATGCACAGTTACTCTGGCAAAAGGCCATAGCTCTCCCTGGGGAAAGGTGGAAGGAAGATTACCAGTATAAATTTTTGGCAGTTTAACAGGATCCTTCCCCAAGGGGACCTGGCCTTCTCCTCATTCAAGGGGCGCTGGATCTGTAAACTGTCTCAAGTCTGGGAATTGATTAAGGGCTGTGATCCTCTGCACCTGTAATTTGAATTAGGGTTTTGTTCACTTGACCTAGAACTCTTCTGCTTATACAGATCCAGAAGAAATTTAGAAGACTGCCCATGTATTTCACTTCTAGGTACCCCATGATCTATTAGCCAATGCCATAACTCCATGTGACTCAGACTATTCTGTGTGTTGCTTTGAATAGGCCTTTCATTGTGGTAGCCACGCCCACCTTGCCTTTGGCGATTAACTGCCTATACTTGACTTTTACTGGACCGAGGTTCTATCATCCCCATAATGTTTAAGGATTCCGATTCCATTACAGCCCCCCCTACAGTAATATCTGGACTGCAGAGAAGAGCAACCACAGAGCTCTTCAGAGAATATGGAGTTAGTCTTACAAATTTATTCCTCACAGTCCTTGTTAAGGGTATGTCCTCTGAACATTGCTGGGATGGGTGGGCAGGTCTCAAATGGTAAATCCATTCTAGCATCCCAATCTCTCTAAGCCTTTGAATCCCTTAGTCTACTGTATACCAGGGCAAATCTGGCATCTCAACATCAGGCATGCTAGTCCATTGTTAGGTCCATGCTTCAGTCAGAGCCCCTTTCTAACCCCTTGAGCTACAGCACTGAATCCAGAATTTCAGCTTAGTGGGCCCATATCAATAAATTCAGCCTGATTCAAATTTATATTCCTTTCACCATTATCCTATACCCTTAGTATCCATTCCCACACATATTCCCCTGATTTCTGTCTATATAAGTTGGAAAACTCATGCAGCTCTTTCAGAGTATGGTGTACTTCCTCATGGGTCACACTTTGTGATTCACCTTTGGGGGCTTGTTGTGATTTTAGTCTAGTAGTGGGTCTCAGACAAGAGGGGTGGGGGGTGGGGGTAAGGAGAAGGATTAGAGGTATCTTACAGGCTCCTGAACTCCGGGCATTCCTTTGCATTATCTTCTGGTGAAACAGGATTAATCTCTTCAGGCAGGGGTTGGAAGACAGATTCCTCAGGGCGGACTGGAAGTTGGACAGTGCATGCTGGAGTTTGGCTGTTACCTGGCTCAGGGCTGGGAGGAGGTCCAGACTCCCGGGGGCAGGCTGGAGGCTGGATGATACAAGGTTGACAGGGTGTGGTCTCTACAGGGCAGGCCACCGCAGGTTTATCTGATAAAGTCTTAGCAGAATTTAGGGTTCCAATGTCCCCTCCAATATTATCATCATCCCATATGTCTCTGTCCCAATCCTCGGGGTTCCACTCCTTTCCAATCAATGCCTTCAATTTAATTGCAAAAACCCTGCGAGGTTGAGATTTTAGTTTCCTCTGTAATTCTGCTGCTCATAAAATGAGAGTCTGGGTTTGATTCTCAGATATCTCAGGTCTGTTGCTACAGGAGACTTCTTTCAAGGCACACATAGAAACTTTCATATCATTTATGTGGCATTTAAGTTTCAAATTTGAAGACTTTAGCTCATCTCTTTCTTTTGTAACTGTATCCAGAGTATCTCGGAGGAGCCAGCCAACATCATTATACTTTTTGACTCCACAAAATTCTGTTAAGGTGTTGAAAACACTCTTACCCAGATCCTTGCTTCTAATAAGCTTGGAAGTAGGGTAGTTCAGTGATGCTATTTTGTGTATCTCTATTGCCAGTTCATGCAATGGACTGTTAGCAACCTCTTCATTATTGGAAAGGGAGTCATTAGTACCCTTGTGTCCAATTAGAGTTAGAGAGCCAATTACAAAACTCCCAGAACCACCTCAGACATCCCATGTTTAAGACTCTGTTCCTCAAGAACCACTCCCAGTACCAAGTTGTATTAGTCAAGGTTCTCTTGGGAAACAGAATCAACAGGAGATATCTGTCAATAATATGAGATTTTATAAGAGTCTCTCAGATGACCGTGGGGGTACACAAGTCCAGGTTCCACAGGCAGGCTGCAAACCAGGAGCTCCGATGAAAGTCCGATGAAAGGTCCTTGAGTTTCTGGGAGAAGTTGGCTGTCCAAAGACGAGCTAGGAAATTGTCTCTGAATGTTGAAATCACTTCCCCTTTTAAGGCATTCAACTGACTGGATAAAAGCGTCACCCAGTGCTGATGCTGTCTCCCTGTTTGATGCAGATGTAATCAGCCATACACCCAGTCAACTCACTGGTGATCGAAGTCCATAAATGCTTTTGTATTACAATTAGCCCAGTGCTTGCTGGACACAATTACCTGGCCTAGTTGACACATTAGCCTAACCATCACACCTTGTCTCCATATCTTTTCTTTGGTAACAAGAATTATAAATTCTGAAAGGAATTAAGAGAAAATTCCAGAATGCTGAGTAAAGAAGGTAGTAAGATAAAAAAGTTGACCCATAAAACCATGCTTTCTAAGTTTTGTTCCTTTTTTTTTATCCCTTCCATGTTCAGGAATAATGTTGTGTTATAGGAGGGTAGCTTTGCATTAGTTATAACAGAAACTGTGCAAGAGCGATCAGGGCAATATCTGTCCAGTCTACGCAATGGTGTTGACATTTTTATCAGTTTGAGTTAAAATCCTGTATGCTATGACCAAACACTCTCAACCTTTTGGTAAATATTTGGAAATAAATGAAAATCAGTTGAAGTCATCTTATCCGTGGAGTGTTAGAAGTAATTTTATTTCAAAGCTGTTTAACAATAATGAAAAGTCTTCCATTGTCCATGGTTTGTGCTATGAGGAGTGGTGAGACGAGCAGGGTATTCAAATACAGAAGTCCTGTGTTTTAGTCATTGCTTTTCCACTTAATATTCATGACTCAGTGATCCCATGGGCAGCCTCTTCACCTGTATTGGGCCTTCCTTGGAAGCATAATTAGTCATGGAAGAATGTTTTAGAAATTTTCAGCCAACTTCACATCCCTATTATTTTATGCCACCATCCAGCATGTAAGATCCACTAGTCATCTGTCATCTCTTTTCCTCTGACCACAATTTGTTTTTTTTCCTGTGCTCATTCCTTTATCAGTTTTTATTCCTTTATCTGTTAGGATTCTATGTGAGGTGAATAATATAAAACCACAAACTGGTTTCAAAACAATAAAGGGGATTTATTGACTCACATAACTGGAAAGTCCAGCTCTAGGCCAGGCCTCAGGATTAGTTTATCTCAGGGCTCAATGATGTCATTAAATATTTGGTTTCCTTCCTTTTTTCTGCCATTCACAGTGTTTATTTTATCATAAATCAAGTTCCACCCTTTTTCATAGGATGGCTACCAGCTGCAATCAAAAATACAAGCTTGCTCATTTACACTCAGTGATGAGACTCCCTTCTCTCACAGCATTCCATTCCAATCAAGAGTTCTAGGTTTAGGGGCAGCCACCTTTAAAAAAGATGGTCTATGTAAGGAATGAATGGGTACTGGGAGGAAAATGCATCTATAGTTAAATTAAGTGTGTGTGGGGGGGAGTGAAAGTCTTGACAACGAGCATATATCTAGCCCTGTACTACACTCCTAGACTTCTCCATTGTTATTTCTGGAAAATGTGTCCCAGGGTGAATGAACACTTCACATTTTTCATACTCTTCCCTGGATCTTCCCTTCTCCTCCTATCTTTATAGAAATCCATTCAGCCCTGAGGAAAATATTTTCCTGCATCCACCTTTCTTCCAAACCCTATAAAAAGTGAGGAGGAAAGATCAACATCTTCTTTGTTCCCCAATCCCAAGCCCTAACCCCCAACCCCCAGTGATGCTCCCAGATCAACACTTCTCCACCATATATACCTTCAAAAGCATAAAAAGACGTTGAGGTTCACGATCTGAGTTTACCATTCTATACCCAGCTCCTGCTATCTTCTCCCAACCACTTGGTTGGTCCCCTCCATTCCTTGAAGACTTTGGTTCCTCGTTCAGTCTTCCTTTCAACTCCCAGGTCCAGCCATCAAGCTTCTGACTCCAGTCTTCGCATAGACAATTTATACGATTCCGGACTCTTGGTGTCTTGTGCTCTTCAACTTCTTTACATCAACAACCATCAATACAATAGCCTGGATTTTGGCATACTGCTTAGCAACTTTTGAATTTTTAAATTCAAAATCTCATATTTTATTTTACTATAACTACTACCATTTTATCTGTTTTATCTATTTTACTGAAAATATAGCCTCTCTTCCTATTGAAGATAAATTGCACTGCACTTGCTTTATGTCCCAGTTCCTCCTACCTTTGTTAGGGAGCTTGCTGTACATATCATTTAATAATTAATTGAAAAAATGATTTCAAGTGAAATCATAAAATTTGATAAATTTCTTAAATAGTGTATTCAATTTTAGAACATAAATATGTATTCACAAATCTTTTGATGTAAGAGCAACACCTTTTTGTTAAATATGAATCAGTTGACTGGCATCCATCACTGTCCTTCTTGCACAAACTGCACTTAAAATGAATCATCTTTGATTTCCAATTTCGATTTCTTAAGAGTGGAGCAGGAACTTTAAGATTCACCTAAGTAGTCTTAATTAAAAAACCTTCTAAATCTTCACGATTCTTGTCCCAATATTTTATAACAGCAGTTTTGTTTGTTTTTTTAGAAATTGTCTTTTTTTGTATTTCCAAAACATTTTACCTATCCTAGAAAAAACATATCCCTCTTTTTGCATACATTTAATCAGGTAATTGTTTAGAAAATATTCTCAACTTGTATATTTTACAGAAGATAGATGTTAGTTATTGTAAAGAGACAGTTAAGGGTGTCAATATTCAGGTCTCTTCTTTCTTAAAAATGCATTCCTTCTGGGAGTGGATGTAGTTCAAGTGTTTGAGTGCCTGCTTCCCATGTACGATATCCCAGGTTGGTTCCCTGGTACCTCCTAAAAACAAAACAAACAGACAAAAATAAAAACCAACTCTCATTGGGAGCCAATGTAGCTCAGTGGTTGAGCATATGCTTTCCATGTACGAGGTCCTGGGTTCAATTCCTGGTACCTCCTAAAAAAAAAAAAAAATGCATTCTTTCTATTCCTCAGCCCCTTCCCTTCACTGCCCTAGTGCTCCTCATTTTCACAGTCTGATCTATAGAGAATTGCTTAGGTGCACACTCCAGTTCTTTACTTTCATCTTACTCCTCATTTGTAGGAATCCAACTTCCACTTCTACTACTCCCCTGAAACTGCTCTTACCAGAGTCATCAACAACATTCCTGTTGCTAAATCCAGTAAAGACTCTTCAGTCATTGTTGACACCTGTACATTTGTTACTGTTATTCATTCCCTACCTTTTCCTATACTTGCTTTTCACAACTTCCTAGAACCCACCCTTGCTAGCTTTTGCTTTTCTTTCACTGATTACTATAGTTAGAGCCTAGTTCTCTTCTCACTCTGCACACACCCTTGAGGAAATTCATCCACCCTATAACTTCAATTACTGTTTAATATTGATGAATTCCACTTACATGTGCCACAGCCACTTCAAACATGCCATGTCCAAAATTGAATTTATCTCCCCTCTACAAAGCTTCTTCCCCCTTCTATGTTCCCTGTATCAGCGAAGGGCAGTCACCAACCATCCATCCAGTTCTAAGCCTGAAACCTGGATATCCCTTACTCACCCTCCTCCCATATCCATTCACTCACCAAGTCCTTCTGATTCTACCTCTTTAATTTATCTCCTAAATCACTCTAATTCACCCTATTTCCTGGTTCAGTCCACTGTCATCTTTTCTCCCCACCCCCCCAGATGGCTCCATTGTCTGTTTGTTCATTGTTTTGGCTTGTTGTTTGTGCTTGTTGTCTGCTTGTTTTTTTTTTCTTTAGGAGGCACCAGGAACCGAACCTAGGACCTCCCATGTGGGAGGCAGGCGCTGAAATGCTTGAGCCACATCTGCTCCCTGCTCCCTGCTTGTTTGTCTTTGTTCGATCCCCGCTCGTTCCCTGCTTGTTGAATGTTTGTCTTCATTAGGAGGAACCAGGAACTGAACCCAGGACCTCCCGTATGGGAGGCAGATGCTCAACTGCTTGAGCCACATCTGCTCCCCAGTCTATAGTCATCTTACAGTAAATTACAGTAAAAACTTCCCTCAAATGATCTCCCTGTTCCAAACATTTCAGCTCATTGTAGTTTGAGTGATTTCTCTAAAAATCACAGCTTATCATATCTCTTACCTAATTGAAACCCTTCGATGTCTCACCTGTTGCCTTCAGAATAAGGTTGAACTCTTTAATCATTTCCAAGGCTCTTCATTTTCTAGTTCCTACTTACCTTTTCAGCCTTCTCTCTCCTTACAGTGTTTGGCCTTTGGATAAGCACTATACATTATTCAGATCTTGGCTGACTCCTTGTTCCTTCTAAAACATCTTCCTTGACACCATTCCTGCCCTCTGTGTAGAGTGCTCTCTACTTACCCCTATCATATAGCTCTCACTCAGTGTAGTATAATTACCTATTTATTCATTTGTCTTCTCCATTATAATAGCTGGGTTCCAGTCAATTTGCCATTTTATCCCCACTGCGTATCACAGTGACCCCACACACACTATGTGTTCATAAATACTTACTGAGTGAATGATTTTACTAGTCACTTAGTCTCTCTGAGCCTTCTCTGTGAAGAGGAAATAATACCCTACCTACTTCATAAGGTTGCTTCGGGGTCTTGTAAGATAATAAGAATGACATTTAGCATAGCAGTTAAGAGCATGGGTTCTAGAGCCATACTGCCTGGTTTTCAATTTTAGCTCCTACCACATAAGAAGCTGTATGATCTTGGGCAAGTTATTTAACTTCTCTGTGTTTTAGGTTTCCTCTTTACTAAAATTAGAATAACCATAGTATCTACCTCATGAAGTTGTTGTGAGGACTAAGTGAATTAATACATGAAAAGTGTTTAGAACCGGGCCTGATCATACAATAAATGTTAGCTATTAATTATAACATACTTTACAAGCACTAAAATAATATATATGTAAGGTATCAATGTTATTAGTTTGATTGTTTTAATGGGGTGAAGGAATAGTGTCATTATTCTTTTTTTTTTTAATTAGAGAGGTTGTGGGTTTACAGAACAATCATACATAAAATACAGGCTTGCCATATACCACCCATATTATTAACACCTTGGCATTGGTGTGGTACATTTGCTACAACTGATGAAAGCACAATTTTTTTGTAATTGTACTATTAACTCTAAATCCAAGGTTTAACTTAGGGTTCACTGTTTATATAGTGTAGTTCCATGGATTTATTTTTTATTTTTTATTCTTTTACCATATATACAACCTAAAATCTCTTTTTTCTTTCAGGATAATACCAAAGAAGTCTTAAATTCAAATTGCCATTCTTGATTTATATGAAATTTTGGTTTAAAAAAAAAAAACAATTGGTGTTCAATATAAAAAAAAAAACTGAAAATTATTCCTTGCTAACCCCAAAATATCTTTGAGTTTAAAAATAGCATAGGAAAAAAAAAATAGCATAGGAAAACATTTAAATAAGAAAATACCAAATAAGAGAGTTTAGCTCATTTAATTTTTTAAACAATTTATTGAGGTATATCATTCATACATGAACATTCATAAACTATAAGTGTTCAGTAAACATTGTGAACTTACAGAACAGACATGCATAACATCATACAGGGCTCCCACACATCACCCAACCACAAATAATTTGCATTGTTGTGAAACATTTGTTAACAAATCGTGAAAGAGCATCGTCAAAGTATTACTACTAACTATAGTCCATATCTTACTCCACTTTACTTTTTTTTTTTTTTAAGGGTTTATTTATTTACTTTTATCCATTTTTACAGCCCCCCCCCCGCCCCCATTTTTGCTGTTTTTGTGTCCATTAGCTGGGCAACTCTCTGTGTCCATTTCCTACCCTCTTTTCTCATCCTTCTCTTCCTGTCTTCACTGGGATTCGATCCTCCAAACCTCCGATGTGGGAAAGAGGCATCCTACCGCCTGCGCCACCTTAGTTCCTGGCTTTTCGGTGCGTCTTGTCTTGGCTCTCCCTTGTGTCACTCTCCTGTTATGTCATCATCTTGCTGTGTGGCTCATGGGGTCTGACAGCACACCCGCACACAAGGCCTGGGGGCTCACCCATGCATGGGGCCTGGCGGTGCACCTGCTCATGGTGCCTAGGGGGCTCACCTGCTTGCAGGGCCTGGTGGCCCATGAGCCTTCTATTTTTTTTTTTTTTTTTTTTTTAGCGGGAGGTCCCGGGGATAGAACCCAGGTCACTCCATATGGGAGACTGATGCCCAACCACCCGAGCCACATCCATCCCCCTGTTTATCTCTTAAGGTTGACCAAAGATACCCAAAGTTACAGGCTTTTCCCATACAGGATGGGCATATGATAAATCAGGCTTAGTTTATCACCAACATTCTAAAAACCAGACCTAGGGAGAAAAACTAGGTCTGGAGATACATGCATGGTTTCTAATATAGTGAATGTTTAGAATGTTTAGAATATTCACAGTCATTTAATTTATAGAGGACAATTATTATGTCTCTGATGCCTAATTTTGTTTTTCTAAATAATTTAATTATATAAACAATTCAGTGTTTGGAAATTATGAATTTGATTAAAACTATCACTCTGCAAGAAAAATAGAAACTATAAGAACATTTAGTTTTGTGCCTATCTGCTCTCCTGGAATTAATTTGCTCTGTTTTTTTTTTTAAGTCCTTTTTAATCTAAAGTTTAATTAGATAATACACATTTGTATGTTGAAGTTGAATTAGTACAGAAATCCTTAATTATTCTTTTTCTGATTCTTTTTAGAGTTGGTGGTTCCAGAATTATACTCAGAATGACTTTAGGAAGAGAAGTGATGTCTCCTCTTCAGGCAATGTCTTCCTATACTGCAGCTGGCAGGAATGTCTTACGATGGGATCTATCACCAGAACAAATCAAAACAAGAACTGAGGAGCTGATTGTGCAGACCAAACAAGTGTATGATGCTATTGGAATGCTTAATATTGAGGAAGTAACTTATGAGAACTGTTTGCAGGCATTGGCAGATGTGGAAGTGAAGTATATAGGTGAGTAGAATGCAAAAGCACATCAATATTTAATTTTGTGGGCATCAAAACCTATTTCACGCTTTCTGGCTTGGCAGTTTTGCACCTATAAAAGAGATTGATTTTTACATAGTGGTTAATTAATTGCTTAGAATTAAATTACCTAAGTTTTTTATAAAACTTTATTTTGGCAAGGAGCTGTGAAATATACATGCTTATTTCACTGCTTTCTCTGGAGAGCATTTTGACAAAACTTTTAAGTTCATACACTAGCCCAGTAATTCCATATCTACACATGTATTCTTAGGAAATAATTAAAGAACAGGCAAAAGTTATGCATACATTTATGTATAAATAGGTACTCTATCATAGCAAAAGCTTGAGGACAACCCGAAATGTCTAGCAACGGAATGGCTAGGTAAATAATGATACATTCATCCTCTGTAATAACATGTTGCCATTAAAATGATACAGAAATATGTTCAGATCGGTATTTAATGAAACAGAAGAGAAAGGTACAGAGGAAAAGGAAAAGAAAATACCCAGATTTTATTAATGATTAATATCTTCAATGGTAGATTTATGGTTGGTTTTTATTTTCCTCTTCATGCTTTATTTAATTTTCCTCATTTCCTACATTGAACATCCATTATTTCTATAATGCATGTGTTAGGCCCTTTGAGTTATAAGGAATGAAAACTCCTTAGTGTACCTGTAAGAATTGGACTTTTTTGGAGGGGTGGGGAGTAGTTAACAACAGGAAATTATTGGCTCATGGTTTCAGAAGCTAGGAGAAGTCCAAATTTGAGGCATCAGCAAGGTGATGCTTTCTCCCAGAAGACTGTGGTGTTCTGGGGCTGGCTGTTGGCATTTGGGTTCCTTGGCTTTTCTGTCATATGGCAATGCACATGGTGGCGGCTTCTCCTTTCCCTTCTGGGTCTCGTTGACTTCCAGCTTCTTGTTTTTCCATGGCCTCTCTCTGTGGCCTTTTTATAGGGTCTCTAGCAACAGGATTAATACCCATTCTCATTCGGTTGGCCACACCTTAGCTAAAACTAACCTCATCAAATGGTCCTATTTAAGATGGGTCACACCCACAGAAATGGATTAAGTTTAAGAACATGTTTTTCTGGGGAACATTACTCCAAGCCACCACATTTTCGAATAAGGGCTATATCCCCATAATTTTTTTTTTTTTTTTTTTTTTTAAGATTTTATTTATTTATTCATTTATCCCCCCCTTGCTGCTTGTGCTCGCTGGGTCAGGTAACCACGCCGTGCGGGCGGGCCTGCCTTCACCAGGAGGCCCCGGGAACCGAACCCGGGGCCTCCCATATGGTAAACGGGAGCCCTACTGATTGAGCCACAGCCGCTTCCCTGGAAAACTTTTAGACATACATTGTATGATCCCACTCACATGAAATACCTACAATATGCAAATTCATAAAGACAGAAAGTAGATTAGGTTACAGGTTACCAAGGGCCAAATGAGGGTGATGAGGGCTTTGAAATGGGAAGTTATTGCTCATTGGGTACAGAGTTTCTGTTTGGGGTGATAGAAAGGTTTAGGTAATGCATGGGGATGATGGTAGCACAATATTCCTAATGCAGTTAATATCTCTGAATTATGCACATGAAAGCAGTTAAAATGGGAAATTTTGTGTTGTACGTATGTTACCACAATAAAAATGTAGGGGAAAAAAAATCAAAAGGGTGGCGTTGGTTTCTAATCAGCAGAGCTTTTCCAGCAGGCAACTTCATGTACCTCTCTCGCCCTGTCCACGATTTGTCCTTGGATCAGATGCTCACATCTTCAGTCACTTATGGCAAGATGGTGGGCCAGCCTGGTAATGTATGTATTTGACAAATATAAAAATCATTGGGGTGAAACAAAGAAACCAAACTTTAAAGAAATCATTATTTTAAATTCTGGGTTCCCTCCACACCAGTAATAAATCTTTTGAATATACTTTTATTTTTCTAATATTTGTTCCTGCTCTCCCATAAATACATCTTTGTGGGCTTATCAGAATTTTTGAGTTTGGGAATAGATTTCTTAGAGACTAACTTTCTCTTCTCTTTGCATGTTTTCAGAGTTCATTATCCTCCTGCAATAGCTGTTAAAGCCCCGTTTGTCTAGTGTCAGGTCCTGGGCATTGTTAATAGCTTGGCAGGGATAGCACAAGTCTGCTTCCAGGTCTTTGTGGCAAAGGAAGGAAGGAAATGGTTTTCAGCATTACTGATTGTTTAAGAATAAGTTTCCAGTTTTAGGCTTGTATATTTTATGTTGTTCAAGTTCTTGAGCAATTTTGATTCTTTCTTACTATCTTTTTGAGCAAATTTTAAAAAGTAAACACATTGTAACTTTATAGTTAACTATCATTTAAACAAGTGTGACATGTATTAAATTTTAAATCTTCTTTATCCAAGGGACATGAAATTATATATTAAACGAAATCTTCAAACATAATTACCTTAATTTGATGGTTAAGTTCATGTGTCAGTGTCACTAGGTTTTGGTGTCCAGTTCTTTGTCAAGCAAACACTGACCTGATTGTTACTGTGGGGATGGTTCATGGATTTAAATCATCAGTCAGTTGGTTGCATTTGTGGCTGATCACATTTACAATCAACAAGAGAAATTGCCTTCAGCAATGAGAGAAGTCCCATCCAATCATTTGAAAGCCTTAAAAGGGAGAACTGATGATTTCAGCAGTCAGAAAGATTTTCTGCCTGTACTTCAGCCTGCAAGCTTCTCCTGAGGAAGCCATGCAGATCTTCATTGGAGTTCTCAACTTGCAGCCTGCTCTGCAGAGTTCAGACTTGCCAATCCCCACAGTTGCATGAAATAATTCCTATAATACACCTCTTAGTATGTATGTGTATTCTCTTTCCCTTGAGAATCCTAATTTACCTAATTTGATTTAAGTACACATCATAGATTTATTTAGATATTTAATGTCAATGTTTTTTGTTTTTTAATTACAGCTTTATAACAATGTTTTAAGAGGACTGATATGAGTGAGGTCGCTTGTTAAACTCTACAGATTCTTGGTATATAAAGGAGAGCTCTCCTGTCTACTATATGTCATATGGATAAATTTATCTGCTTAAATTACCTTCAAAATACTGAATATAACACCACATTAACAAATTGAATGAAAAAAAAAACACATGATCATCTCAATAGATGCAGAAAAGGCATTTGACAAAATCCAGCATCCTTTTTTGATAAAAACACTTCAAAAGATAGGAATAAAAGGAAAATTCCTCAATATGATAAAAGGCATATATGAAAAACCCACAGCCAATATCATACTCAATGGGGAAAGGTTGAAAGCTTTCCCTCTAAGATCAGGAACAAGACAAGGATGCTCACTGTCACCATTGTTATTCAACATTGTACTAGAAGTTCTAGCTAGGGCAATTAGAGAAGAAAAAAAAAATTAAAGGCATCCAAATAGGAAAAGAGGAAGTAAAACTCTCACTGTGGATGACATGATCCTATACTTAGAAAATCCTGACATTTCCATGACAAAGCTGCTTGAGCTAATAAATGAGTTCTGCAAAGTGGCAAGATCAAAGAACAACACGCAAAAATCAGTAATGTTTTTGTACACTAGTACTGAACAACCTGAGTTGGAAATCAGGGGAAAAATTCCATTTTCAGTGGCAACAAAAAGACTCAAATACCCCGGAGTTAATTTAACCAAAGAAATACAGGACCTATATGCAGAAAACTACAAAACAATGCTAAAAGAAATTTTAAAAGACCTAAACAAATGGAAAGATATTCCATGTTCATGGATTAGAAGAATAAATATCGGGAAGTTGTCAGTTTTACCCAAACTGATTTATAGATTCAATGCAATCAATCAAAATCCCAACAGCTTACTTTACAGAATTAGAGAAGGCAATTGCAAAATTCATCTGGAAGGGTAAGTGCACCCGAATAGCCAAAAACATTCTAAAAAAGAAGAGCAATGTGGGAGGAATTTCACTGCCTGACCTTGAAACATATTACAAAGCTACAGTGGTCAAAACAGCATGGTACTGGCATAAAGATAGACATATCGATCAGTGGAATAGAATTGAGAATCCAGAAATAAACCCTCACCTATACAGTCAACTGGTTTTGTTTTGTTTTTTTAAAGATTTTTTTTTTTTTTGTCCCCCCTTGCTACTTATGCTCGCTGTGTCCATTTGCAGTGCATTTTTCTGTGTCTGCTTGTCTACCTTTGATGGGTCGTCCTGCAGCGTCAGCTCACTGCATCGCGCGGGCTGGCTTGCTTTCACCAGGAGGCCCCAGGAATCGAGCCCGGTGACTCCCATATGGTAAACGGGAGCCCTGTCAATTGAGCCACCTCCGCTTCCCAGTCAACTGGTTTTTGATAAACCTACCAAGCCCATGCTAATGGGGGAAAACAGTCTCTTCAACAAATGGTGTTAGGAGAACTGGATATCTATAACCAAAAGAATGAAAGAGGACCCCTATCTCATCCCCTATACAAGAATCAACTCAAAATGGATCAAAGATCTAAATATAAAAGCCAGGACCATAAAACTGCTAGAAGAAAATGTAGGGAAACATCTTCAAGACCTTGTAGTAGATGGTGGTTTCTTGGATCTTACACCCAAAGCACGTGCAACAAAAGAAAAAATACATAAATGGGACCTCCTCAAAATTAAACACTTTTGCACCTCACAGGACTTTGTCAAAAGGGTAAAAAGGCAGCCAATTCAATGGGAAAAAATATTTGGAAATCACATATCTGATAAGGGTTTAATATCCAAGATATATAAAGAGATGTTATGACTCAGCAATAAAAAGACAAATGACCCAATTTAAAAATGGGCAAAAGACTTGAATAGACATTTCTCCGAAGAAGAAATACAAACGGCAAAAAAACACATGAAGAAATGCTCAACATCACTCATGATTAGGGAAATGCAAATCAAAACTACAATAAGATATCATTTCACACCTATCAGAATGGCCACTGTTAATAAGACAGAGAACTACAAGTGTTGGAGAGGATGTGGAGAGATAGGAACACTTCTTCACTGTTGGTGGGAATGCAGAATGGTATAGGCACTTGGAGGACTGTTTGGCAGTTCCTAAAGAAATTGAATATAGACTTGCCACGTGACCCGGCAATACCACTACTGGGTATATAACCAGAATAACTAAGAGCCATTACACAAACAGACATCTGCACACTGATGTTCATAGCAACATTATTCACCATTGCCAAAAGTTAGAAACAACCCAAGTTCCATCAACAGACGAATGGATAAACAAACTGTGGTCTATTCACATGATAGAATATTATGCAGCTGTAAGAAGAAATGAAGCCGTAAAGCATATGACAACATGGATGAACCTGGAGGACATTATGTTGAGCGGAGCAGGCCAGACACAAAAGGACAAATACTGTATGGATGTGTTACTATGAACCAAATATATTGTGTGACATATTGTTTGATTCAAAAAAAATTTTATATGTATCCATTACATTTAATTGAGAAATGTATTTATTCATCTGTGTTTGCTTTTTAGTTTTTAGTTGTTTATATTTTCAGTTATTAAATGTACCAAATAAAATTAAAAAAATGTACTGAGTATAATAAGATAAAAATATATTCATTGTCACAGCATAGCCCAAATCATCGAATATAAACCATACTTATTTTTGTTTTATAATATGGATTATTTCCCTGACATGAGAGATTTTTGCCCAGTTAACATCAAAATACAAATGTATGAAATACTTAAGAAACTGTTTACTGAATGTGTCTTCTGAGATTTCTGGGAATCTTCGAATCCTCTGAAATTCTTTTGAACTTTTTATGTTTACATGAATGTGTGCATTTGGGGGAGAGACGTGATCCATAACTTTGATTAGATTCTCTAGGGGTCTGTTTTTTGTTTTGTTTTGTTTTGTTTTTTAACAAGAGAGTTAAAAACTCCTATTCAAAACAAACCCCATTCCTCTAAATTGGTCTGCTTGTTCTTAAACATCCTTTATGTCCAAAGTCCCTATGTTTGCAGTCTCTGCCTCTCCACCCCTTACTGAACCTGTCCTCTTGCCCTGTCCATCTTCTGTCCACCTAAATAATACCTTCTCCATAAAGCATTACCTAGTACCCCTATACTTGGTTGTTGCTGTCTTTGAAGTACTGTCCTGTTCATTTGACCACTAACATGCTTTTTAGCTGTCCTTTGTCTTTTCATGTATAATTCCCCACTTACATTAGAGGGTCCCTGAGTAAAAGAACTATGTCTTCATCTTTTTATATTCCCAGATAATAAATTATGCCTTAAACGTACTTTGATAAATGTTCAGCACACACCCTTAATGTTCAGAATGTTACCAACTGGAACAGCCAAGTCCTGCATTATATGTTATTTCCTGATAGCCATAGGAACATTTACAGAAAGTTTATAATGAAAAATTTATATAGGTATAGAACATTGTGGGAAGATCACATCAGACTAACAGGCAATGCTCAATGCTCTCACAAAAACAATGGAGAAGGAGCCAGAAGCTGTTCAAGGGACCCGCTTTGGGGGTCAACAGACCAGGACAATGTTACACAACTCCAAGGAAGGTGAGGTACAGAAAGACAAAAACCCTGATACAACAAACATGAGTTATCAAGGCCCCATGATGGCCAGGAAGGGCTCTCCTCAAGATATTAAGCTGGGGTAGAACCCCTGGCTCACTGCAGCTGACTGAGAGTGGAACAGACATCTTCCTCCCTGTAAAGTGTTTCAAGGGAAAAGGGAGAGGGAGTCAAGGGGGCTTTTCTTAAGTGAATTAAGCCAGCAGAGCCCACTTTGAGTCTCCACTCTGCTGGCAGGTCTGGAAATTGCATAGACAAAAACTATTTTTGGTTCTCTCGGTATCCTAGCACCCCATTAGTGAGTCCCTGGCCCAATTTTGATAACTTAAACTGGACAGTTTTAAAGACTTAGAATAAATTGAACCAAATATCAAAGAAGAGCCACGAAAAAAAAAAAAAAATAGGCAAGAGAGAGTAATCGACCATCAAAGTAAATTCACCAACATATTCAGATGCCTAGACATCAGCAAAAAATTATAAGCCTTACTGGAAAACAAGAAGAGATGGCCCAGCCAAAGGAACAAACCAAGTATCCTGAGAAGATATCAGATTTAAGACAATTGGTGATAATCACAAAACTCTCCTAAATCAATTCAAAGAATTTAAAGAAGATATGACTAAATAAATAAAGAATATTAAGAAGATACTGAGTGAGCATAAAGATAATTTGAAAGCCTGCAAAGAAAAGTAACAGACCTTATGGGAATGAAAGACACAATGGATGAGATTAAAAATACATTAGAGGGACATAAGAACAGATTTGAATTGCTTGAAGACAAAATTAGTGACTTCATAGGCAACATCTAAACTGGAAAAGACAGGAGAACAAAAAGAGAAGAGAATGGAAAAAGTGGAACAGAATTTCAGGGAATTGAACAATAACATGAAATGCACAAACATTTACATTGTTGAGTCCCAGAAGGAGAAGAGAATGGAAAAGGGGCAGAAAGAATATTTGAGAAAATAATGACCAAAAACTTCCCAACCCTTGTGAAAGACTAAATATCAATATCCAAGAAAGACAATGCACAACAAAGAATAAATCCGAATAGACCTACCCCAAGACACCTACTATTCAGAATGACAAATATCAGAGATAAAGAGAAGATTCTGAAAGCAGCAAGAGAAAAGCAAAGCATCACATACAAGGGAAAACCTCGATAAGATTAAGTGCCGACCTCTCATCAGAAACCGTGGAGGCAAGAAGAAAGTGGTATGATGTATTTAAGGTACTGAAAGAGAAAAACTGCCAGCCAAGAATTCTGTTTCTGGCAAAACTGTCTTTCAGAAATGACGGTGAGTTCAAAGTCTTCACAGACAAACAAACACTGAAAGAATATGTTACCCAAAGACCAGAATTCAAGAGATACTAAAGGGAGTGCTACAGCCTGAAAGGAAAAAACAAGGTTGAGAGATTTGGAGAAGAGTGAAGAAATGAAGATTATTAGGAAGGATAAACTAAAGGGTAAGAAGACAGACAGTAGAACGATATGACACAGAAAGCCAAAGGTCAAAATGGATGAAGCAAGTAATGCCTTCACAATAATAACATTGAGTGTTAATCGCTTGAACTCCCCAATCAAAGACATAGACTGATAGAATGGATAAAAAAAAAAAAATGAGCCATCTACATGTTGTCTACAAAAGACCCACTTCAGATGTAAGGACACAACCAGGTTAAAAGTGAAAGGTTGGAAAAAGATAATCCAAGCAAATAGTAACCAAAAAAGAGCTAGAGTAGTGATCCTAAAATCAGACAAAAGAGATTTCAAATGCAAAACTATCTATTATCATATATTAATAAAAGGGGCAATTTACCAAGAAGAAATGACTGTATGTTAAATATTTATGCACCTAACCTGAGTGCCCCAAGATACATGAGGCACGCACTGGCAAACCTGAAGAGAGAAATAGATTTATCTACAATAATAGTTGGAGACTTCAGTAAACCACTCTCAGTATTAGATAGAATATCTGGGCAGAGGATAAATAAATAAACAGAGAACTTGAATAATATGATAAATGAACTAGACCTAACAGACATCTATAGAGCATTACACCCCAAAGCAGTGGGATATACATTCTTTTCAGTGTTTATGGATCTTTCTCCAAGATAGACCAGATGTTGGGTCATAAGACAAATCTCAATAAATTTTAAAAGATTGAAATTATACAAAACATTTTCTCTGATCATAACAGAATGAAGCTGGAAATAATAATGGTCAGGAAAAGGGAAAATTCATATACATGGAGATTAAACAACAAACTCTTAAATAATCAGTGGGTCAATGAAGAAATTGCAAGAGAATTCAACAAATATCTTGAGACGAATGAAAATGAGAACACAACATATCAAAACCTATGGAGCACCGCAAAGGCAGTGCTGAGAGGGAAATTTATAGATAAAATTGAAGATCTAACTACACACCGGGAGGAACTAGAAAAAGAACAGCAAACTAATCCCAAACCAAGCCGAAGGAAAGAAATAGTAAAGATCAGAGCAGAAATAAATGAAATCAAGAATAAAAAAACAGTAGAGGGAATCAACAAAATGAAAAGTTGATTCTTTGAGAAGATCAACAAAATTGGCAAACCCTTAGCTAGACTGACTAAGAAAGAGAGAGAAGATGCAAATTTTAAAAATCAGAAATGAGAGGCAGGGGGACGTTACCACTGACCCCACAGAAATAAGATAGATCGTACGAGGATACCATGAACAACTGTATGCCAAAAAACTAGACTACGTAGAGGAGATGGACAGATTCCTAGAAACACACGAACCACCTACACTGACCCTAGAAGAAACAGAAGACCTAAACAAACCAATCACAAGGCAAGAGATTGAAACAGTCATCAAAAATGTCCCAAAGATGAAAAGCCCAGGTCCAGATGACGTCACAGGTGAATTTTACTAATCATTCACAATCATTCAAAGACAATCTAATACATACCAATGTTTTGGGTTTTTTTTAGATTTATTTTATTTATTTATTTCTCCCCACCCTCTTGTTGTTTGCACTTGCTGTGTGCTGTGTTTTTAGGAGACCCTGGGAACTGAACCTGGGACCTCCGATGTATGAGGGAGGCACCTAATCGCTTAAGCCACCTCCATTCCCTGCTTTGCTGTGTCTCTCACTATGTTTTTTTTTCTTGTGTCTCTTGTGTCATTTGTTGTGTCAGCTTGCCGTGTCTGCCCATCACGCCAGCTTGCTGTCTTCTTTAGCAGGCACCAGGAACCAAACCATGGACTTCCCATGTGGTAGGCAGGAGTTAATTTGCCTTAGTCACATATGCTTTCCTCTAATGTCAATCTTGTGCAAGCTTTTCCAAAAAATTAAACAGGAAAGAACACTACTAAACTCATCTATGAAGCCAACATCACCCTTATACCAAAACCAGATAAAAATACTACCAAAAATAAAGTACAGACCAATATCTCTAATGAATATAGCTGCAAAAATCCTCAACAAAATACTTGCTAACAGGGAGGCGGCTGTGGCTCAATCAGTGGGGCTCCCGTTTGCCATGTGGGGGGCCCTGGGTTCGGTTCCCGGGGCCTCCTGGTGGGGGCGGACCCGCCTGTGCGGCGTGGTTGGCTGGCCCGGCAAGCACAGGCAGCTGGGGGGTGGATGGATGGGTGAATAAATAAAATCTTTAAAAAAAAATACTTGCTAACAGGATCTAAAAGCACATTAAAAGAATTATACACCATGGTCAAGTGGGTTTTATCCCAGGTATGCAAGGGCATTTCAACACAAGAATATCAATTAGTGTAATAAACCACATTGATAAATTGAAGAAGAAAAATCACATGAGCCTCTCAATTGATACAGAAAAGGCATTTGACAAAATACGGCACCCTTTCTTGATAAAAACACTCCAAAAGATAGGAATAGAAGGAAGCTTTCTCAATATGGTGAAGTGCATATATGAAAAACCTACATCTAATGTTGTACTCAATGGTGAAAGACTGAAAGCTTTCCCACTGAGATCAGAAAAAAGACAAGGATGCCCACTGTCTCCATTGTTATTCAATATTGTGCTAGAGGTTCTAGCTAGAGCAGTTAGGCTAGATAAAGATATAAAATGCAACCAAATAGGAAAGGAACAAGTAAAACTTTCACTATTTGCTGATGATATAAGCCTGTATCTAGAAGCTCCTGAAAAATCCACAACAAAGCTACTAGAACTAATAGACAAGTTCAGCAAAGTGGTGGGAGACAAGATTAATAAGCAATAATCAATAGTGTTTCTATACACCACTAATGTGCAATTTGAGGAAGAAATCAGAAAAAAATTCCATTTATAATAGCAGTAAAATAATCAAATATTTAGGAATAAACTTAACCAGGAACATAAAGGACCTATGTTCAGGAAATGAGAAAACATTTTTAAAAGAAACTGAAGAAGACTTAAGTAAATGGAAAGACATTCCATGTTCATGGAAGTCTAAATATCATCTTAAATATCATTAAGATGTCAATTCTACCCAAACCAATTTATAGATTCAACATAATGCCAATAAAATCCCAACCACCTTTTTTGGAGAAATGGAAAAACCAATTATCAAATTTATTTGGAAGAGTAAGGGGCCTCAAATAGCCAAAAATTTCTTAGAAAAGAAGTTGGAGGACCTTCATTTCCGGACTTTAAAGCATTTTGCTTAGATACAGTGGTGAAAACAGCATGGTATTGGCATAAAAACAGTTACACTGACCAATGGAACTGAATCAAGAACTCAGAAATAGACCCTCCCATCTACAGTAAAGTGATTTTTGACAAGGTGGTCAAGCCCTCCCAATTGGACCAGAACAGTCTTTTCAACAAATGGTTCTGGGAAAATTGGATATCCATATCCAAAAGAAAGAAATGGGACCCCTATCTCACACCTTATACAAAAATTAACTCACAGTGGATTAAGGACCTAAATATAGCAACAACCATAAAACTCCTAGAAGAAAATGTAGGAAAACATATTCAAGATCTTGTGATAGGCAGTAGTTTCTTAAACTTTATACCCAAAGAATCAGCAACAAAAGAAAAAATAGGTCTATGGGACCTCCTCAAAATTTAACACTTTTGTACCTCAAAGAACTTTGTCAAAAGGTAGCTGACTCTATGGGAGAAAATATTTGGCAATCCCATTTCTCATAAGGATTTAATATCCATGATATAAAAAGTGATCATGCAATTCAACTATAATAAGACAAACTACCTGAATTTAAAAATGGGCAAAAGACTTGAAAAGACAGTTATCCAAAAAAGAAAGACAAATGGTGAAAAACACATGAAAAAAAGTTTCAGCATCACTAGTAATTAAGGAAATGCAAATTCAAACTACAGCAAGATGTCACTTCACACCTATTAGACTGGTTGCCATTAAAAAGTCAGAAAGGGAAGCAGATATGGCTCAAGCAATTGAGTTGCCACCTACCACATGGGATGACCCAGCTTCGGTTCGGAGGATCTCCTGGAGAAGGCAAGCTGGCGCAATGGGCAAGCACGGTGAGCTGACGCAACAAGGTGACTCAACAAAGAGACACTGAGAGGAAAGACAATGAGAGACACAACAAACCAGGGAGCTGCGGTGGCTCAAGCAATTGAGCACCTCTCTCCCACATGGGAAGTCCCAGGTTCGGTTCCCAGTACCTCCTAAAGAGAAGACGAGCAGACCAGGAGTGCAAACAATGAGACAACAAGGAGCGGGGGCAGTAAATAAATAAAATAAATCTTTTTTTAAAAAGTCAGAAAACTGTAAATTTTGGAGAGGATGTGGAGAGACAGGAACGCTTGCTTATTCGCTGTTGGTGGAAATGTAGAATGGTATAGCCACTGTGAAGGACTGTTTGGCAGTTCCTAAGGAAGTGAAATATAGACTTGCCATGTGACCCAGCAATACCATTACTAGATATATACCCAGAAGAACTGAGAGCAGAGACATGAACAGACATGTGCACACCGATGTTCATAGCAGCGTTATTCACAATTGCCAAAAGTTCAAAACAACCCAGGTGCCCATCAACTGATGAATGGATAAACAAACTGTGGTGTATACACTTGATGGAATATTATACAGCAGTAAGAAAAAATGAAACATATGACAACGTGGATGAACCTGGAGGACATTATGTTGAGTGAAGCAAACCAGACACAAAAGGACAAATACTTTGTCCTTTTGAACTATTATGAACTAAATATATTGTTTATACCCATGGAGCTAATAATTAGATTATAGATCCCCAGAAAATAGGAGGGTAGAGAATGGAAAGCTGAGGGTAATCTGTGCAGAATGGGTAAAAAGGTTGTTTGTAAATCTTTGGAAATGAATAGAAATGGTGAAAGCACATCATGGTATTTGTAATTAGCAGTGCTATTATATGGGAATGACAGTAGTTTAAAGGGAAAGTCATCATGTATATTACTAGAAGGAAAGCTAAACCTGTAACAGGGGACTGTATAAGATTATAAAACCTCATGCAAGGGAAGCGGCTGTGGCTCAATCAGTAGGGCTCCCGTTTACCATATGGGAGGCCCTGGGTTCGGTTCCGGGGACCTCCTGGTGAAGGCAAGCCCGCCCGCACGGCGTGGTTAGCTGACCCAGTGAGCACAAGCAGCAAGGGGGGGATAAATGAATAAATAAATAAAATCTTTAAAAAAAAAAAAAAGCCTCATGCAAAACACAAATATGGGTGATATTGCATATATAAGACTGCTTTTACAAAATAGAAGGAAAGAGAATAACAACTGTGTACAGCAAGGAAAGCACAGTGATTGAGAGGTGTTGACTTTTGTTTGTTTATTGTTTATTATTATTATTATTATTATTATTATTATTGGAATAATGAAAGTGCTCTAAGAGTGATTGAAGTGGTGAATGCAAAAATATGTGTTTACACCAAATATCGTTGATCATACACTTTGAGTGGATATATGCTTTATTAATATGTATCAATAAAATTGAATTGTTAAAAAAATTATATGGGGATAAACATCTAGGTAGAAGATATTTGGTTTAATACTGTTTTTATACTGTTAGTATTTTTTTTTCTCTGTCAACAGTGGAAAGAACCATGCTAGATTTTCCCCAGCACGTTTCCTCTGACAGAGAAGTAAGGGCAGCAAGTACAGAAGCAGACAAAAGACTTTCTCGTTTTGATATTGAGATGAGTATGAGAGAAGATATATTTCAGAGAATTGTTCATTTACAGGTAAATGATGTTATAAATCCCTTTTTAAAAAATAAAACTAATGAAGTAATAACTTTTGCCCGAAATAGAAATTTTCCTCGATTTTTAAATTTTCCTAGATTTTGTTTCCAATGGTTATAATAATGAGTATAGCATAGTATTATAGAATGTTATGTTACACCACTTAGGTTTTGAGTTGGTAGTTACATTCACTTAAGAATCAAAGAAGAGTGTGCATCAATAAATCTAGGGCTTTTAAATCATCATAATTTGATGGTTCAATTTAAAAACCTCTTTGAATTTTCAAAATTTTGCAAGGTTTATATTAGATCAAATCAACTAAAAGCAAATAAAATTTGAGTTATCTGTAAATATCTTGTGCTTTTGGCCTTGATATTGATGGCATACTGGTAAAGCTGCACACTGGAGTAATTCCTGTCTGTCATTCTTAAATTTTCCGGGACTCATGGAAATTATGAATAGTGAATGTTCTAGGTGGTCTGCCTTGAATGTTTTTGATCTCTTCATAAGCAAGGTTGATTTGCTTCCTAGCATTTTCATCATATCTTTGCTTTAGACTTTCATTTTCATGATACTTCAGCAATTTGTTTGAAAAACAGTGTTGTACAGTTCTGGATATTTAATTTTTGCATGTTCCTTTTTTGCAAAATCTCAATTTTTTCTTCCTTTTTAGTAAATATGACAATAAAGTAAAACATTTTCAATAAAAATGCCTTTTTTTTTGTAACTCATTATAGAATATTTAATCAAGACTTTACATATATATGTAAGCTGTCATGCTATTTATTTTCTCATATTATATAAGCATTTTTCACCCTATGATTTGTAATCATCTATGTGGTTCATGATAGTTCATCTTTGGCACTATAAAAATAATGTAAATTGAAAATAACTTTATAATTATTCTTTACTAGCTAAATTGCTATCTTTTCTCCTTTTGACCATGGTTTTTATTCCATGTGATTTGAATCATGGCCATTATAGTCTTCTATTTTTATTTGATCCCCAAATAATCTTATTTCCTTTCTAGCACTGTATAATACATGTCCTTTAGAATCTTTTCCTAGATTTTCTAATTTCCTTTGATTAGTTCTGTTTTCATCCTGACTTCTAAGTTTTCATCCTGACTTCTAAGTTACCTCCAAAAGGTATAGCAATCTTAATGTTACTAATCAGGTCTGATGTTTGTTTTTTGTTTGTTTGTTTTGTTTTTTGTTTTTGTTGTGCTTTTTTTGTTTGTTTGTTTTTTGTTTTGTTTTTTTTAGGAGTTACCAGGGATTGAACCCAGGACCTCATACAGAGGAATCAGGCGCTCAACCACTGAGCTACATCAGCTCCCCAGTGAAAGTTGGTTTTTTCATTTGTTTGTTTGTTTTGTTTGTACATGGGAAGCAGGTGCCAAACCACTTGAGCTACATCCACTCCCCAGGTCTAATGTGCATTCATCCAATTTATGTATTTGTTTGTACTGGTACACTTCAAGGTTTTATCGTAACAATTCAGTTGGCTCCACAAATTTTCCTCTCTCCAGTGGAGTGATTCCTCTCATACATGTAGACTATTGTGTGAACAGTTGTAGGAGCTTCTACAATGTCTGTTAAAGCTACATCAGGATAATTTAAAAATAACTACTGTATTTGATTTTGCATTGGAGCTTATTTGGTTTTCCTTAAACATCTTCCTTAATGCTATGTTTACTGTGGCAGTGTATTTTAAAATCTAGAATTATCAGAGTCAGTTTAATATGATTTAATAAACGGTAAATCTTACCCTATTCTTACCTAAAAGACAAAGTTAGATATGTCCAAGTATTCTACTTATTCTTCTTTGTAGAACTATAAGTAAAATAGGGTAACCATGATATAACACATAAAGCCTTCATTAAGCTGGATTAATAAGATCTTAAATTAGTACAAAGGCAGAAATTTCAGGCATGCTCTACTAAAATGAGGTTGCTGTAAATGTTTTCAAGATCTCAAGATACCACCAGTGTAGACAATAATCAAATATAATATTATCCAATTTGGATATAAAGTGTTGTTTAGCACTCATGTTATTTTTCACTTAGGATTGGTAAATAGAAAAGTGAAATTATTTACTTTTTGCCATTCTTCGTGCAAAATCTGTATTCAGTAAGGATTCCAGTATCTATCATTATATAACATTTTAACCCCAAACTTAATGGCATAAAACAACAAAAGTCATTTTATCATCCCTCACAGTTTCTGTGGATCAGGAACTCAGGAAGGAATCAGCTGGGCAATGCTGACTTGGGTCTTACATGTGGTTTCAGGCAATGGTGGCTAGAGCTGAAGCAAGTAGGGACTAACCAGGCATCCCTCTTTCTTCATGTAGTCTCAGGGCATCTCCACATAGTCTCTTCACATAAGGTAATTTGGGTTTCCTCAGGGTATGGTTGCCTCAGGGAGGTAGAACTTCTTTCCCAGAGGCTTAGGGCTCCATTTTGAGTGTTCCAGTGAGCCAGGCAGATGCTACATTACATTTTATGAACTAGCTCAGAAGTCACTAGCTTCACTTCTGCCATTCTATATTGGTTAACAAGTCACTGCAGTCACCCCAGATTCAAGGAAAAATGACCCAGACATCATGTCAGTTTGGGGAGTATCAAACATTTTGGAGTTATGTTTCAAAACCCCCACAATAAGTAATTTGTTTGACTAAATGGATAGATGAAATTATAGTATAGTGTGAAACTAACCAATGTGCTATGGTCTTCCTACCTCCCTCCCACTGTGGCTAGAAATACTATTTTACATTTCTATAGCAATATGGTTATCTAATTTGACCTTTATACCAAGCTTGTGAGGTGGCCCATTTTATAAGTGAAGAAGTTGAGACTCAGAAATGGTGACTTTCCAAAAGCCACAGAAGTGGTTAGTAAGAACATGCCAGAAATCATGTAGACTTTGCAATAAAACTCTCAAGGAAGGGAGGTATATCATGTTTGATTCTCTTCTGTATCCCTGGCACAGTGCCTGGTACAAAGTAATCTTTTAGTAAATAAATGTTCATTGAACTATAGTGAGAAACCAGTTAGTAGAAAATCCAGAAAATAGGTCTTCAGTAATTAATGCTGGGATATGGATTATCCACATGGGAAAAAAATTAAATTGGATCCCTTCCTCACAACCAAACTGTAAGACAATTTCTAATGGATTAAGGCCTTAAAAGGCCAAACTTTAAAACTTTTGGAATTTTATACAGGAATATATCTTTATTACATCTGGGCAGGGAACTATTTCTTAAACAAGATGCAAAAAAGGTGCTATTTGTAAACTTAAAAGGCTGATAAACTTGATTACATTAAAATAAAGAGCTTCAATTCCTCAAAAAACACCATTAAGAATATAAAAAGATCAAATACTGAGAAAAGAAATTTGCAAAACATGAAACTATCAAAGCATTAGTATCTAAAATATATAAAGAACACTGCAATCAATGAAAAAGGCAAACATCCCAATAGAAAAATGGGCAAACAACATGAAGTGATATTTCAGAAGAAATACAAATGGCAGTTAAACATATGAAAAGATGCTCAACCTCATTAGTAATCAAGGAAATACAAAAGAAGACCGCAGTAAGATACCATTTATACTCAAGAGATTGGCAAAAATTAAGAAGTCTGACAATGCCAAGTGTCTATGTGGATTTAGATCAGTGGGAGTGTTTGTGCACTTCTAGTAAGAGTGTAATTGATTTAAAATAAAAATAATTAATTTGGTGAAAATTTTGGTATTATCTTATAAAGCTGGATCTCATAGTCTCTCCAACATAATATATCCTCTCCATGCTCCATCTTGGTATTTACCTAGAGATACTTTTGTATTTTGAATTTATGCACAGACAAATTTGAGCACATGTTCAGAGCATTATTGTTTACAACAGCAAAAACCTAACACAACCCAAATTTCCATCAACAATAAAATGGATTAATAATTTGTGTTATAGTTACACAGTGGAATATTTTATAGTAGTGAAATAAACTATAGTGACATGCAACAACATAGATGAAACTTAGTAACAAAGAGAGGGAAAGAAGTTGTAGAACATGGCATACTGCATGACACTCATTTATAAAGTTCAGAAAGAAGCAATACTAAGCAGTAGTATATACTATATACTATATAGTGTTATGGGTTGTCCCCCCAAAAGATATGTTGACGTCCTAACCCCCAGTCCCTCAGACAACAACCTTATTTGGAAATAGAGTCGTTGCAGATGTAATTAGTTACGAGACCTCATAATGGCGTAGGGCTGGCCCTTATTCCAAAATGACGAGTGTCCTTAGAAGAAGAGAAGACACACCCAGGGGAGAAGGCCGTGTGAAGATGAAGGCAGAGACTGGAGTTATGCCGCTACAAGCCAAGGGTTGAAGGCTACCATCAGGAGCTAGGAAGAGGCAAGGAAGGATTCTTTCTTAGAGCTGTCAGTGAGAGCATAGCCCTGCCGACGCCTTGATTTCTGTAAGAAGATAAATTTCTCTTGTTTTAAGCCACCAAGTTTGTGGTAATTTGTTATAGGAGCCCTAGCAAACTAATACAAGTAGTAAAACGGGGGGTGGGGATGTTTAACACAAAATTCAAGAGAGGTTTCCTTTTGCATAGATTTCTGGAATAGTAGGTAAAAGCAACAGTGTCGGTAATGTTCTATGTCATAAATTGAACGGTGGTTTTAATTTGTCGTCACATCTTACCTACATGTGGATAGATTCTTTTGTAGATATTAAATATTACATAGAAATTAACATACAAAATTTATCCTTAATTCTACCAAAGGAAAAAAAAAAAAGAAAAGAAATGAAAACAAGGATTTCCTCATCCTTTTAACTTTAAAAAATGGCCAAATATCTAAAGCCAGCAATTATGTCCACAGGTCTTGGTATTTGCCAGTCTTGACAAAGCAGTCTGTCATTAACTAAAAAGCCGGCCAAGATCAAAGAAGCTTTCATAGACACTCTTTTCAGCTAAATCGGTGAGAAAAATGGGACAGTGTCTTTATCCGAAAACAATCCAGACATGTAATATTTTATTCCAATGACCTAAAGGTATATGAGAAATTCTTAGTGAGATAGAGGCTGAATTTTGCAAGCTAAATTTGAGTAATGCAGGCATGTACTGTGATATTGTTTACATTGTTTTTCAGAGCAATGTGCTTTTGTCTTACCAATTTGCCTTAGCTAATTAGGGAAAGTTTTAATACTACAGTACAAATGATTAGGTCATGGAAATAAAGGATAGATGCTTTTGAGCATGATTTCTCCTACTCTACTGACCATGGAGGCCCAATGCCAAATTAAAATACAAACTAAAAGAACAGTGCCAGAACTATGGCAGGGGGTGGGGGCAGACTGGCCAGAATTCAGTTAAAATTAGATTCACTTTACTTACGATGCCTTCTTAATTTTGAAATGTGTAAATCCATTCACTGGCCATAATCAATACTATTGAAACTTTTAACTTTGTCAGTATTTTAAAGCCTCAGGACCCAGAGACAGAGCATGAACTACCTTGGCTCAGTTTTTCCCCATTGGCAAGTGCCCTCATTTGTGTTTCTCTACCTCTCTTTTTGCTCGCCACATTATATTGAAGTTATCTGTTTTATATCTTTTTTTTTTCCCTTCATAGAACTTAGAGCTCCTCAAGGATATTCATCGTTGTTTCACTGGTGCCTGGCATAAATAGGTGCTCAATAAATGTACATTGACTGGACCTGAACTAGCCCCATCTAAAATGTGTCTTCATTCAGCATAGGCCCAACTCCCAGTGTCTTCGCTTTGCCTTGTGGTTCACACCAAAGTAGTGGGTCTTTGCTGGCACTTTGAGTTAGTCGGCAAGGGGGCCTTTCTGCATCCCTCCAATCCAGGAATGCTAGCAGCTGCCTAAGAAGGCCTTCGTCTCCATGTTAGGGTAGAAACCTTACAATAAATGTAATGGCTTGAAAGGAACAGCAGATATAACACATTTAATTTAAAAAGTTATTCTTCTATTTCAGCTTTTGAAATAGGTGCCTTATTATCAAACTCTGTTGTCTTATATTTCCTTAGCATATTCAAAGTTGTATGAGTTATTTTTTCTCAGTGATGTTCAGAGTTCTTGTAACAACATTATGATTTCTACTTTGTATTTACAGTGTGCACAGTACAGAAAATCCTACTGAAATAATTTTTAGTTACATATTTTAGAAACTGAGACTGTGATGGTCTTGTGAAGAAAAGGACAGTCATGGGACAGAAGGTGGGGAAGATTTGGGGAAATTTAAGAAAAAATTTGATTTTTTATCATGAAATTAAGGATGGTATGGTACATCAGGAAAAGTGCTAAGCTAAGAATTTGAAAAATTTATTAGTATCATTTTTACATTAGATCACTCTGTAGTTATAGGTTATTTAACCTCAGTTTTCTTTCCGGTAAAATAAGCATGTGTAAGTATCTGTGTGTAATGTGTGTGTATGTGTGTGTGTGTGTGTGTCTGTGCACATTTATATAAAAGCTTTTTATTACAGGAGGAATTTAGAGGGAAACTAAATATTGTCACCACAGAAATTAAAATAAGGGCCCATGCTGTCATATTATATAAATTTAAAAATTGCCTCAGAGAATTTCAGGCCCCCTCTAAAGAGGAGAAACTTCACTCAAAGAGGCCTGAGGCCTAATTCAGGTTAAAGGAGGGACATTTTTGTTGAAGAAGGAAGGTGCAGCTGCAGCAGAATAATCTAGAAGTGTTGGCTGATTTCCTCTTAGAAAATTGTTGGGCAATAATTCAGCCTTGCCTGGAGATTATGAGGAAGAAAATTATTATGATCAGCTCTGGAACAGGAATATGCTTTAGAAGCACATTTTAGAAGTGCCTTACTTCTCCTAGAGACGTCTAGAGATTTCCTGAGACTTCAGTCTGACTGGCAATGGGTGACTGATTACAATTGAGTCAGGTTTTTGAAAAGCGTAGTTTTTGTAAGTTAAATATTTCAGCACAATTAATTTTGGCATAGTCACATTTTATTTAAATCTGTTATTTTAATTAGATCTAATTCAGGGCTGAATTTGTTTCAAGATATCCTCCTACCTGTTTACACCTGTATCACATATTTTGGGAGTAAGTATTTTAAGCTAATCTAGACCATGAGAGTTGAGTTTGCTGTCCTGAGTATAGGTCCAAGCTTTCTGAAGTAGCAGCCCTGCTAACTAGCAGATGTGTATGGCAAGTCCAGGCCCACCTAGTTTGAGAACCTATGCTGATCAAGTATGGCTGCAAAGTAAGAATTTAGCTTACATCAGCTGGGGAGGCTTTGTGATGAGCCTCTGTCCTAAACTCAGGACCAAAGTTGGCTTGAGGTAAAACCCAAGTACCCATATTGCTGCCCAGCTATATGCCTGGGCTTCTCCTTTGCCTCAGTTCCCTGCTGGAATGATCCTTCACTCTGGATCTTTAACAACTTCCCCAGCTCTTGCCACCCCTTTCTCTACAGGGATTTTTTTCTTCTCCTGCCTCACGACCCACAGCTAGTACCTGGATTTTCCCCAGCCTTGCAGCTCCCAGCATTGTTCTATGTAGAGACTCCTGTTGCCATGCCCCACACCTCAGGACAGACTGCTTGGCACTATTAAAGCCAGCCTAGATCAACCCAAGTTAACCTCATCTGCAAGAACACTGTGGTTTAAACTGCTGGCCATTCCTGAGGGAAACAGCTCATAACCCAGTTACCTCCCTGGCTATTCTGGGTTTTTCCATTGCAAGCACCTGCTGCTGGGATCCCAGTATGTGTCAATACTAGGGACAGAGGGTTCCAACTGCAGTCATACCAACATACTCACAAATTCTCCAAGGATCCAAAAGGAGGTTATTATGGAAAAAAGAGTCTGTTTTCTGCCTCCACTGAGGATAAACTCAGAGGAAACTGTGAGTAATACATATACAAGTGCTTTAGTATTATGACACAGAATTATTAATTGGTAGGCCTAGCGAAATACAGTTTGTTGTATTAATTAGTACCTCCAGTCTCTGTGTACCTACTGCAACAAAATATAGAAACTTACAGAATAATCGCAGGAAGAGCCTAGCACCAACAATCTAAAATGCAGGCTCTAAAGCTAAATGCAATCCCTGACCTTCTAAAATCTAATTAGTTGGCAAAATATAAAGCTTGTGGGTAGATAGCCCAGGTCTATCATGGAGAGAAAGTCCAGCTAATAGGAGGTCTCTAAGACTCCAGAGGCAGTAGTCTTTCATTGGCCCTCAACCAAACAGCCCAATTATACCTGCTGAATCTGTGCGGATTCCATTTCCTCCCAGGGAACCACTAATTGGCCATCCAGATGTGCCATATATATTCTGCCACCTGTTTTGGAGAAACGTGGTGTTTTTGTTACCTTGCTGTGGAAGGGAATTTTCCTTTCTCTTCCAGGGCCCCCTGTGCTTTTGAATGAGTATTAGTTTGTGTTGCTGCATGCAGATTCAAATTTACTCTCCAACTTTCTTCTTTTTTGTTTGGTGCTGACTCATTTTCCTCAGACATTTATTTGTTCATATGCTACTTGCTCTAGTCCCTTGCTTTCTCTTGCCAACTGACAAGAAGGCATTTTTGAAGCATTGGAAGCCTTTTGCTGGGATTTTATCCAGATGTCCTTGTTGAGCAAGTTGGCAAAAGAGTCCTACTCAGTTTGTGTAGAATTTACCCATCATTTCTATTCCTGCCTCTCAACCGGAGCCAGGTTAGCACATGATAGAAAATTAAATCCAGCTGATTTGTGATAAGGATGTGTTTTTTGAAAAAGACCATTCAGTCATAGAGAATGCTCAGAATGAGATTATGCAAATGCTTCTATTATCATACTTTCAAGTGGTACAAGTACTATAGATTCTGTTGCAAGGAAAAGAAATTCTGTCTAGCTTTTTTTTTTCTTTTTACTGTTTTTAATGAACAAAAGCACACTGAAGCATAATAGACAACAATGAAATTGGGTCTTCAAAAGGGCCTGCCTCATAATCACCTGTGTGTTTCATAGCCCAACAGATGATGAATAAATTAGCTTTGGCCTCATAGTTTATAATTTAGCCATGCACTGCTGCAACAGAAATGGTTGTTATGTTCTTTAATTTCAGGAAACCTGTGATCTGGGAAAGATAAAGCCTGAAGCCAGACGATACTTGGAAAAGTCAATTAAAATGGGAAAAAGGAATGGGCTCCATCTTCCAGAACAAGTTCAGAATGTGAGTTTCCCTTTCCTTTTCTTTTCAGGAAAAATAAATAAATACATAAAACAAAATTAAACAGAAAACAGGACATAAGGAAATAGTTTGTAATAAAATGACCCATAATAAAATTCATTTGCGATGTGTTTGGTGTTCAGTGATTTTAAATTCTACAACTCCTCTGTTAATCTCGTAGTGACTAAAAACTGAGACTTGATTGTTCTTTAATACTGTATGTTTTGTTGCACGTGTGTAGGGCCTATTTTCCCTGCTCTGTTTGACATTAAGAGCTACTTCCAGGTCTTAATAGTTGATTTACATTCTCACTCCCCTGGTCATATGAGATAAGGCACTGGCAATAAAATCCTTATTGATGGGAATATTTTAAAACCAGCACTTTGGATTGGGACACCCTATATTAATACCTGCCCCTTAAAGGAGGAAAGATTTTAGTGAGTAGTGCTTCTCACACTTCTTCTTTTGTATATTGCCAGTCAGGTCTTTTGGTTTTAGAAGGAAACTCAACTGCAGTATTGACCTCATTCTTCTTGGGCAGGAAATATAATCCATGATTTACTTCCAGGTCATTCTTCTGGCCGGCAGAACTGGAAATAAGTTTGAAAGAAATCCAAACCAAGTGATGTCAACATGGTAGATGTAACTGAAGGCGCCGCTAGGATAAGGGAACCTTTCTCCCACCTCAGTGCCCTTTATACACCTTACACCCTCTTCATCCTGATTAGAGGAAGAATGTGACTGATCTCACTTACCTGACCCTCTACGTTTCTTCTCAGTCCTCAGTTGTGTTTGGGGTGCAAACACTGTATTAGTTAAGATCTGTTTACTTGCAGCTAACAAAACCCAGTTAAATTTCTTTAAACAACAGAAGAGATTTATTTGTTTGTATAATTGGAAGGCTCAGAGGTAGATGGGCTTGCTGCTTGGTTTGATCCATATACTCAATGGTGTCACCAGAGACCTGATTTTTCTGCTTTTCTCCTCTGTCTCCTTCAGTGTCAGCATTATCCAAGCTTATTTCCTTTCATTACTTGAACAACTACAGATCTAATCCCCCTCCCCACCCAGAAGGACATAGAGAAGCCCCCATCCGATCTCCCTTCGTGTCTTAATGGCCCCTATTGTTTCATATGCCTGATCCTGAATCCCCTTCAGTCAGGGAGAATGCCAGGACTGGGTTATCTGAACGACTTACCAGGCAGAGGGACTGCGATTACCTCATTGGTGTAGAGGGCTTTTCCCTGGAGCTTCAGATGAGATCAGGTTCCACCTAAACAACAGTGGGGAAGAGGTGGACAGGACTGTAGGGGAGACTGGATGTGTTAAGTCAGTGACTCTCAAACTTTAGTGTGTATCAGAATCACCTGGAGGATTTGTTAAAATTCTCATTGCTCTGCCCACCCTTTAGAGTTTGTGATTCAAAAGGTCTAGTGTTGGGGCTTTTCTGACAAGTTCCCAGGTGGTGCTGATGCTTCTGGTCATGGCCACACTTTTAGAACCAATAGTTTAACTAAACTTCATTATCTGTCTTTTTTTTTTTTGAAGAGCAATAGGACTGGTTAATAAAAATATTTCATGCTTTTTCCTTATGGTTTCCTTCTTATTGCTTCCTTTTAACTCCTACCTAATACTTCTTATGTGGATATGAGGGCCCATAAATCATTATTTACAAAGCTCTGTAAAACCTGAGACCTAACCATTTTTCCAAAGCTACCATAGAATTAATTATTTAGCTCTTATCTCTTGGATTACTTCAGCACCAGATACTAATTACTAAATTAAAAATTAGAACTGGAAAGATTAGAAGTGTGATCATTAGTAAAGCACTACTAGATTCAGTCAGTCAGTCAACAGATTTTTTTTGTGTGTCTACTATGCATCAGATACTTTTACTGTACTCCTAAATTTATTTTGTTTTTTTAAATGTTAATACATTGCCAGCATTGCCTTTCTATATGTGCTACATACAAATACACATGCATATGATATAGAAGACTGCAGCTATTTTATCAAGCACATCTCTAAGAAAGGGTATCTTCTTCCAAAGGGTATCTTCATAGAAAAGTAAAACTTATTAGACTGACAGTGATAAAAATGAAAGTTTCAGGGAAGCGGCTGTGGCTCAATCAGTGGGGCTCCCGTTTGCCATGTGGGAGGCCCCGGGTTCGGTTCCCGGGGCCTCCTGGTGGGGGTGGGCCCGCCCGCACGGCGTGGTTGGCTGGCCCAGCGAGCACGAGCGGCAGGGGGGTGATAAATGAATAAATAAATAAAATATTTTTAAAAAAAAATGAAAGTTTCATTTTATTGTTAAATGTTCTGTGTTTTTATCTTCATTTCAGGAAATCAAAGTAATGAAAAAAAGAATGAGTGAGCTATGTATTGACTTTAACAAAAACCTCAACGAAGATGATACCTTCCTTGTATTTTCCAGGGCTGAACTTGGTAAAATTTTATTTTTCTAGATTAAATTATGTCATTTATGCAAATAATGTCACCTCAGTTTGCCTCACTTTTCAGATACAAAACCTAAATCAAAGTTCAGTGTATCCTTTAAAAAATTATCCCCCACCACCTCCTCTAGAGAAAAGACAACCAAACCAGTCCTAGATTTTAGGCTTCTGAGAGTGTGTACTGTTTCTGGAGACAGTCCAGAGGAGATTTCATAATCTTTCTTGGTAACTTAAGCTGTTGTTTAGCCGCCTTCAGTACCTTAAAATTTTTTCTGGCTCATATGTTGTAACTTAAGTTAATCTCTTCTTTTTCTGTTCTGGGTCTTTCTTGGCTTAATTTTGCCTGTTCTTCGTCAAAACACCATCTGCACAAGTGCACTGACTCCTATACATAATGTGAATGGCCTTCTCCTGAGCCGCCTGACTTCTCTAAACACCACCCCCATTCCAATAACATCAAAAAGATATAAGAATTGTCATTATTTTACTTGAATTTTGTTTGCTCCATAAAATTCCTAGATATTTAAAGGCATCATGCCAATGCTAAATAAACCAAAACTGATGTATGAGAAAATGATTTTTTGCAGGTGCTCTTCCTGACGATTTCATTGACAGTTTAGAAAAGACAGATGATGACAAGTATAAAATTACCTTAAAATATCCACACTATTTTCCTGTCATGAAGAAATGTTGTGTACCCGAAACTAGAAGGAAGATGGAAATGGCTTTTAATACAAGATGCAAAGAGGTACTATCAATGTTTGTCTTTGGTTTCTGTGAATACTTTTTGAGAGAAAGATTTGCTCTGGTTACCAGTGTTGCAGTCAGCTCAGAAACTGATACTCCTATTTGTGTGTGCATTACACCCTTTTATCTGCCTCCTCCAAGACTCCTAGTCTTTCCCTTACTCACTGGCACCTTATTTGTTTGGGCACAAGTTAATCTGCTCTAATGAATAGAATAGGTGAAATAAACTCTGAGTTTTATTCCTTTTCCAAATCAACAGTCCAGGGCCAAAGGTCCTCTCTCCCTTCCTCCATAAGTGGCTTCCAAGGTCATTCCAGTTGTCACCATTTCCTAACTTGAGAAGGGGGCGCAGGAGAGTTCAGAGCAAGCATCTTTAAGGAAAGACATGGAAATGGCATGCATCAACTCTATTCATATCCCATTGACCCAAATTCAATCATATAGCCATATGTACAAGGGAGGCTGGGTGATCTTGTCTTTAGTTGGCAGCCATTTGCTCAGCTGAGGGGGTTCTATTACTAAAATAGAAGAAAGGAAGAATTAAAAATGTATTCACACAGTCAGTTAGCTGACTCCACCGCAGTCTGCCTCTCTGGCTATCCAAGTAACTATGAACCCCCCTTTTCCATTCACCCTTTATAAGTTTCTAGCTGTTACTGCCTTTGCTCAGAGGCCAGGACCTTTCAGTATCACACAGTCCTGCCCAGTTGTGGCTTCTCATGAACTAGTATCCTGTGAAAGGAAAGACAATTATCTGGCCCTCTAACCCCATCACACAGACACAGTGGAAGATAGGATAACCACACTGAAAACTCCCATTTGGAAAAGGAAGGACTGGAAACCAAAGCAGGCACCATAGCAGTTTTCAAAAACTTTGGCAGGAAGTAGGATTATTCCCTGCTCTGGTGAAATTCCTTGGTTAGCCCATTGGACTTATTTATAAGAGTCTTCTTTCTGGCAGAAATTCCTTTGGCAGATGTCCTCAATGGCCCCTGGTATTATCTGCAAGGAGTTCGTTCTTGTCTGTTGTTCTCTGTGACTATATCCTTGGTGGCCAGTGGTATAGATTCCTATTTTGAAAGTGGTAACTTTAGAGATCAAATAATCACAGACTTTTGCAGGCCAAGCTTATCATTTCTTTGGTAGTAAAATTCCCTCAAAAACTTAGTAGTCTTCCTATCCATTTGTTTCCATTCAATTTCATGTCAAAATACCTACACCCAATCATTGCTTTCAGTCATGGTTCTTAAACCTGCCAAATCTTCTCTTATTTACTGGCTTCTGTATCTTGACCATCCCACCCTCACTCAATTTAATGTGTTGAAGTTTGATATTGTTTATGAATTCCAAAAATATATTATTGGATTATGTTTGTAAACTGGTCTGTGCCTGGGCATGATTAAATTATAATTAGGGCGTTGATTGGGCCACATCAGTAGGATGTTGAGTCCCCACCCCCTTGGTGGGCAAGACTCAGAGAAAACTACATGGCAGAGAAGAGAGTTGGAGTTTTTGAGCTGGAGCCCCAGGAAGTAAGCACACAGAGGAGCTTGGTCACGAGGAAGGAGAGAAGGCCCCAGGAAAAGAGACAAGCCGTTCGTCCCACAGTTTACAACTGGCCTTGTGGAGAGAACAAAGCACCTGAGCCCAGAGAGAATCAAGCCCTGGGGAGAGAGACAAAGCCTAGAGAGCCTGACCATGGCACCTTAAGAGGAAGAGGAAGGTTGAACATTGGCAGCCATCTTGTTCCAAAACGTGGCAACAGACTTTGGTGAGGGAAGTAACTTATGCTTTATGTCCTGGTAACTGTAAGCTTCTACCCCAAATAAATACCCTTTATAAAAACTGACCGATTTCTGATATTTTGCATCAGCACCCCTTTGGCTGACTAATACTTAATGGAATCTGAAACAATAGGCTTGAGGGGAAAAGTAGCATTCTCAATCAAATCTCTGCAATTGAGTAATTCTGAGTAACAGTCTTTTCCTGATATTGATTATAGAAGTCCCAGATCATGGGCCATGGCAGAGCCATCTCTTAGCAGAACTTTTTCCTTCCATCTTTGCAAGCTGGCCAATATTTACCAGTCATGTAATCTTTCCAGAAACAACAAATACCCACTAATATACTCCAACATTATTAGTTTTCCCAACCAATTCCCTTATAGCTAAGGTCCAGAAGGTACATTTCTTGGACCTCCCGTCCAAGTTGTGGCAAGCAATAGTTTTAACCAATGTTATTCCATGTTATAATGAGGATCACCAAATACTCAGCCTACAATATCTGTATCCTTAACTGTCACTGCCCAATCAGTAATCCATTCCTGCACATTTTTCATTTGTGTGATAGCAGCAGTCTCTATTCCTGGTACCATTTTCTTGTAGTACAATATCTTTATCTGGCTTTGGTATTCCTGGTACCATTTTCTGTGTATGTTAAGGTACAGGCTAAGCAACCAGAGACAACCAAAAATACAGTGACTTCAAAAATGCAAGGTGTTGGTGGTGGGTTGATGTGTGGGACCCCTATATTATGTTATGCATGTTTTGTAACTTCACAAATTTTACTATACACTTATTGTTTATGTATGTTCATGTATGAATGTTGTACTTCAATAAATTTTTTTTTAAAAATAGTGACTTAAATTTTTAAAAATTTATTTCTCTTGAAACTGTCCAGAAATGGAGAACAGCTCTGCTATTTTCAGTATGTGGCTGTCAGGGTCATTGTTTCCATCCTCATTTCATAGCTATCCAGGCAAACATCTATAGAGAGATGACTCAGAAATTTCACCAATGCTTTGCTCCCATTTCATTATCCCAGTATATTCCACATAGCCATACCTAGCTTCAAAGAAGGCCAAGAAATGCTGGATGATCATTGCCCAGCAAAAACTCTGAGTTCTTTTTCTAAAACGAAGAATGGGAGAATAGGTATTGATAGAACATTGTCAGTCTAGAAGGAAAGTCTGGGGAAACTGAGAAAGTTGAAAGAAAAATTCAAAGTAGTTAATTTTGGAACTTGGAGAATTGTATTGTGTGTGTTTCCCTTAACCATGTTTCCATTCTACTTTTAAAATAATCATAATTATAATAGACAGTTATGTAGTGCTTGCTCTTGTGCCACGCATTTTTCTAAGCACTTTACATATATTCTCATTTAATTCTTCACAATAACCCTTTTATTATCTACTTGTTACAGATGAGGAAACAGAGGCTCAGAAAGGTTAAGTGAGTAGACTTAGGGCAGACAACTGGTAAATGATGGGGCCAATATTGAACCCCGGTAGTTGGATCTCAGTTATGTTCTTCTTTAGAAAACTGTCAATAAATAATTTACTGATTTAATCATTGAGATCAGTTTTTCTTTGGGTTTAACATTTATTTTCTTTATCTGGGAGAATTGCTATTCCTTTGATTGTTAAGAAAACAGTAAAACAATATCATTAAAGAAAATATTTACAATATTAATTTGGGGAAAATTCCTCAAACATCCACCATACCCCATGCATCATACAATATGTTACACAATATATTTGTTTCGTAGTAATGCAGCCATAAAGTATTTGTCCTTTTGTGTCTGGCTTGCTTCACTCAACATAATGTTCTCCAGGTTCATCCATGTTGTCATATGCTTTACAACTTCATTTCTTTTAACAGCTGCATAGTATTCCACCATGTGAACACACCACAGTTTGTTTAGCCATTCATCAGTTGATGGACACCTGGGTTGTTTCCAAATATTGACAATCATAAATAACGCCGCTATTCGGGTGCACTTTCCCTTTCAAATGAATTTGGTAATTGCCTTTTCTAATTCTGTAAATTAGGCTCTTGGAATTTTGATTGGTATTGCATTGAATCTATAAAGCAGTTTGGGTAAGATTGACATCTTCACAATATTTATTCTTACAATCCATGAACACGTAATGCTTTTCTGTTTGTTTAGGTCTTTTTTTATTTCTTTTAGCATTGTTTTTCAGTTTTCTGCATATATCCCCTGTACTTCTTTGGTTAAATTAATTCCGAGATATTTGACTCTCGTTGCTATTGTAAATGGAATTTCCCCCCTGATTTCCTCCTCTGATTGTTCAGTACTAGTGTATAAGAACATTACTGATTTTTGCGTGTTGATCTTGTATCCTGCCACTTTGCTGAACTCATTTATTAGCTCAATTAGCTTTGTCGCGGGTACTTCAGAATTTTCTAAGTACAGTATCACTGCAAACAGTGAGAGTTTTACTTCCTCTTTTCCTATTTGGATGCCTTTAATTTTTTTTTCTTGTCTAATTGCTCTAGCTAGAACTTCTAGTACAATATTGAATAACAATGGTGACAGTAGGCATCCTTGGCTTGTTCCATGTGTTAGAGGGAAGCTTTCAAACTTTCTCCATTGAATATGATGTTGGCTGTGTGTTTTTCATATATGCTGTTTATCATATTGGGGAATTTCCCTTCTATTCCTATCTGAAGTGTTTTTATCAATGGAGGATGCAAGATTTTGTTAAATACCTTTTTTGCATTGACTGAGATGATCATGTAGTTTTTTTCCTTCAATTTGTTATTGTGGTGTATTACGTTGATTGATTTTTTTATGTTGAACCAGCCTTACTTACCAGGAATAAATCCCACTTGATCATGATATATAAGTCTTTTCATATGCTGTTGAATTCGATTTGCAAGTATTTTGTTGAGGATTTTTGTATCTATGTTCATGTATTAGTCAGGGTTCTCTCAGGAAACAGAATCAACAGGAGATATCTGTCAATAATATAACATTTTATAAGAGTCTCTCACATGACCGTAGGGATACACAAGTCCAGGTTCCAAAGGCAGACTGCAAGTCAGGGGCTCCGATGAAAGTCTGATGAAAGGTCCTTGATGATTTTCTGGGAGAAGTTGGCTGTCCAAGGACAAGCTGGGAAATAGTCTCTGAATGTTGAAATCACTTCCCCTTTTAAGGCATTCAACTGATTGGATAAAAGGGTCACCCATTGATGATGTAATCTCCCTGATTGATGCAGATGTAATCAGCCATCCACGCAGTCAGCTCACTGGTGATCGAAGTCCATAAGTGCTCTTGTATTACAATTAGCCCAGTGCTTGCGGGACCAAACACCTGGACACAATTACCTGGCCAAGTTGACACAGTAGCCTAACCATCACAATCCACCCCTTGTCAACTCGGCAACCATACACATTACCCTAAACATACTTAGTCTCTAAGTAAAAACAATAACAGACAAGCATGCATATATATTTCTGCCTAACAATGTTCTACTCCCCTGCGAACAATACTATGACATAAGGCTGGAGAGTTGATATACCCCTGAGGCAGGACAGTGAAGGTATACTGCTGGCCTTACCAGCTGAAAGCAAACTGTTTCTGGTGGTCCTTACTAATGGCAATTGAGAAAAAAGCATTTGCCAGATTAACAGCTGCATATCAGGTACCAGGGGAAGTGTTGATTTGCTCAAGCAATGATACTACATCTGGGACAGCAGCTGCAATTGGAGTCACCACCTGGTTAAGTTTATGATAATCTACTGTCATCCTCCAAGATCCATCTGTTTTCTGCACAGGGCAAATTGGAGAGTTGAATGGGGATGTGATGGGAATCACCACCCCTGCATCCTTCAAATCCTTGATGGTGGCACTAATCTCTGCAATCCCTCCAGGAATCCGGTATTGCCTTCGATTTACTATTTTGCTAGGCAGGGGCAGTTCTAGTGGCTTCCACTTGGCCTTTCCAACCATAATAGGCCTCACTCCACAAGTCAGGGATCCAATGTGGGGATTCTGCCAGTTACTGAGTATGTCTATTCCAATTATGCATTCTGGAACTAGGGAAATAACCACAGAATGGGTCTGGGGATCCACTGGACCCACTGTGAGACAGACCTGAACTAAAACTCCATCAATCACCTGACCTCCATAAGCACCTACCCTGACTGGTAGACCACAGTGACATTTTGGATCTCCTGGAATTAATGGGACTTCTGAACCAGTGTCTACTAATCCCTGAAATGTCTGATCATTTCCTTTTCCCCAGTGCACAGTTACTCTGGCAAAAGGCCATAGGTTCCCTGGGGAAAAGTAGGAGGAAGATTACCAGTATAAATTTTGGCAGTTTAACAGGATCCTACCCCAAGGGGACCTGGCCTTCTCCTCATTCAAGGGGCTCTGGGTCTGTAAACTGTCTCAAGTCTGGGAATTGATTAAGGGGCCGTGATTCTCTGTGTCTATAATTTGAGTTAGGGTTTTGTTCACTCGACCTAGATGTCTTCTGCTTATACATCCAGAAGAAATTTAGTAGACTACCCCTGTGTTTCACTTCTAGGTATCCCACAATCTATTAGCCAACACCATAACTCCATGGGACTCAGACTATTCTGTGTGCTGCTTTGAATCTGTCTTTCATTGTGGTAGCCATACCCACCTCGCCTTTGGCGATTAACTGCCAATACTTGACTTTTACCGGACCGAGATCTGATCATCCCCATAATGTTTAAGGATTCCAATTCCATTACAGCTCTCCTTACAGTAATATCTGTACTGCAGAGAAGAGCAACCACAGAGCTCTTCAGAGAAGATGGAGTTAGTCTACAAATTTATTCCTCACAGTCCTGGTTAAGGTGTGACCTCTGGACATTCCTGGGTTGGGTAGGAAGGTCTCAAGTGGTAAATCCATTCTAGCATTCCAATCTCTCTAAGCCTTTGAATTCCCTCTTCTTCTCTATACCAGGGCAAATCGGACATCTCAACATCAGACATGCTAGGCCATTGTTTGGTCCATGCTTTAGTCAGCCACCCAAACAAACTGTTAGAGCCCTTTCTAACCCCTTGAGCTACAGCGTTGAATCCAGAATTTCTGCTTGGTGGGCCCATATCAATAAATTCAGCCTGATCCAACTTAATATTCCTTCCACCATTATCCCATACCCTTAGTATCCATTCACACACATATTCCCCTGATTTCTATTTATATAAGTTAGAAAACTCATGCAGGTCTTTCAGAGTATGGTGTACTTCCTCATAGGTCACACTTTGTATTTCACCTTTGGGGGCTTGTTGTGATTTTAGTCTAGTAATGGATCTCAAAGACAAGAGGGGTGGGGTGTGTGGGTAAGGAGAAGGATTAGAGATTTCTTGCAGGCTACTGAACTCAGGGCATTCTTTTGCATTTTCTTCTCTTGAGACAGGATTAATCTCTTCAGGCAGGGGATGGAAGACAGATTCCTCAGGGCAGACTGGAAGTTGGGCAGTGCATGCTGGAGTTTGGCTGGTACGTGGCTCAGGGCTGGGAGGAGGTCCAGACTCCCTGGGCCAGGCTGGAGGCTGGATGATACAAGGTTGACAAGGTGTGTTCTCTACAGGGCAGGCCATTGCAAGTTTATCTGGTAAAGTCTCAGCAGAATTTAGGGTTCCAATGTCCCCACCAATATTATCATCATTCCACATGTCTCTGTCCCAATCTTCGGGGTTCCTGTCTTTTCCTATCAGTGCCTTCACTTTAATTGCAAAAACCCTGCAAGGTTGAGATTTTAGTTTCCTCTGTAATTCTGCTACTCGTGCAATGAGAGTCTGGGTTTGATTCTCAGATATCTCAAGTCTGTGGCTACAGAAGACAAGATTTTCTTTCAAGGCACACATAGAAACTTTCATATCATTCATGCAGCATTTAAGTTTCAAATTTGAAGGCTTTAAGCTCATCTCTTTCTTTTATAACTGTATCCAGAATATCTAGGAGGAGCCAGCCAACATCATCATACTTTTTGACTCCATAAAATTCTGTTAAGGTGTTGAAAACACTCTCACTCAGATCCTTGCTTCTTATAAGCATGGAAGTAGGGAAGTCCAGTGATGCTGTTTTGTGTATCTCTATTGCCAGCTCATGCAATGGACTTTTAGCAACCTCTTCATTATTGGAAAGGGAGTCATTAGTACCCCTGAGTCCAATTAGAGTAGAGAGCCAATTACAGTACTCCAAGAACCACCTCAGACATCCCATGTTTAAGACTCTGTTTCTCAAGAACCACTCCCGGTAACAAGCTGTATTAGTCAGGGTTCTCTTGGGAAACAGAATCAACAGGAGATATCTATCAATAATATGAGATTTTATAAGAGTCACTCACGTGACCATGTGGATGCACAAGTCCAGGTTCCACAGGCAGACTGCAAACCAGGGCCTCTGATGAAAGTCCAATGAAAGGTCCTTGATGAGTTTCTGGGAGAAGTTGGCTGTCCAAGGACGAGCTGGGAAATTGTCTCTGAATGTTAAAATCACTTCCCCCTTTAAGGCATTCAACTGATTGAATAGAAGCGTCACCCATTGATGATGCAATCTCCCTGATTGATGCAGGTGTAATCAGCCATCTACACGGTCAACTCACTGGTGATCGAAGTCCATAAATGCTCTTGTATTACAATTAGCCCAGTGCTTTCTGGACCAAACATCTGGATACAATTACCTAGCCAAGTTGACACATTAGCCTACCCATCACAGTTCATTATAGAGATTGGTCTGTAAATTTCTTTTCTTGTAGTACAATATCTTTATCTGGCTTTGGGTATTAGGGTGATGTTGGCTTCATAAAATGTGTTGGGTAATTTTCCCTCCTATTCAATTTTTTGGAAGAGGTTAAGCAGGATTGGTGTTAATTCTTTTCGAAATGCTTGGTAGAATTCACCTGTAAAGCCATCTGGTCCTGGACTTTTCTTTGCTGGGAGATTTTTGATGATGGATTGAATCTCTTTAAATGTGATTGGTTTGTTAAGTTCTTGTATTTCTTGTAGCATCAGTGTAGTTGTTTGTGTATTTCTAGGAATTTGTCCATTCATCTAGGTTGTCTAGTTTGTTGGCATATTGTTTCTCATAATAACCTCTTATGATTTTTTTATTTCTGTGGGGTCAGTTATAACTTCCCCCCTTTCATTTGTGATTGTATTTGTTTTTTTTCTTTGTTAGTCTAGCTAGGGGGTTTTCAATTTTATTGATCTTCTCCAAGAACCAGCTTTTGGTTTTGTTGATATTCTCTTTTGTTTTTTTTTTTGTTTGTTTGTTTTCAATTTCATTTATTTCTGCTCTAATCTTTATTATTTCTTCCCTTCTGCCCCCTTGGGATTGGTTTGCTGTTCCTTTTCTAGTTTCTCTAGTTGTCAGTTAAATCTTTGAGTTTAGCTTTTTCTTCTTTTTTAATATAGACGTTTAGTGCTATAAATTTCCCTCTAAAGACTGCCTTTGCTGTGTCCTGTAAGTTTTGATAAGCCATGTTCTCGTTTTCATTTGTCTCAGTATATTTACTGATTTCTCTCACAATTTCTTTTTTGACCCACTGATTATTTAGGAGTATGTTGTTTAGTCTCCACACATTTGCAAATTTACTATTTTCCTGTCAGTTATTGATTTCCATTTTAATACCATTATGATCTGAGAAGGTACTTTGTATAATTTCAAGCTTTTTATGTTTATTGAGAGCTGCGTTGTGCCCTAACATGTAATCTATCCTGGAGAAAGGTCCATGGGCACCTGAGAGAATGTGTAACCCGCAGAGTTTGGATGCAGTGTTGTGTATATGTTCGTTAGGTCTAACTTGTTTATCATATTGTTCAAGTTCTTTGTTTCCTTGTTGATCTTCTGTCTGGTTGTTCTATCTAACGATGTGAGTGGAGTGTTGAAGTCTCCAATGATTATTGTAGAGTTGTCTATTTCTCCATTCAGTTTTGACAAAATTTGTCTCATGTATCTTGGCGTACCCTGATTAGCTGCATAGATGTTTATGAATGTTATATCTTCCTTGTGGATTGTCCCTTTTATTGATATATACTGGTCTTCTCTATCTCTTATAACTTTTTTGCTTTTAAAGTCTGTTTTATCCAATATAGTATAGCTACCCCTGCTTTTTTATTATTATTATTTGCATGGAGTATCTTTTTCTAACCTTTCACTTTAAGCCAGTTTGTATCCCAGGATCTAAGGTGAGTTTCTTGTAAGCAGCATAGGGATGGCTCATGTTTTTTTATTCATTCTGTCAGCCTGTATCTTTTGATTGGGGATGTTAATCCATTCACATTCAATGACATTCATGTAAATGCAGTATTTACTTCTACCATTTTATTCTTTAGTTTTTATATGTCATATCCTATTTTTGTCTTTTTACTTTTTTTATCCTTTCTGCTATTCTTTCTTCTATGCTCTCCTCCATGCCCTCTCTCCTGTCTTTTTATTTCAGGTTCTAAGGCTTCCTTTAATATTTCCTGCAAAGCTGGATTCTCTTTTTTTTACAAACTCTCTTAGTTTATGTTTGTTTGTGAATATTTTATACTCACCTTCATTATTGAAGGACAGTTTTGCTGGATAAAAAATTCTCAGCTGGGGAAGCGGCTGTGGTTCAATCAGTAGGGCTCCCGTTTACCATATGGGAGGCCCCGGGTTCGGTTCCTGGGGCCTCCTGGTGAAGGCAAGCCCGCCCGCACGGCATGGTTAGCTGACCCAGCGAGCACAAGCAGCAAGGGGGGGATAAATGAATAAATAAATAAAATCTTTATTAAAAAAAAAAAATTCTCAGCTGGTAGTTTTTCTCTTTCAGTATCCTAATTGTATCAAAACACTGTCATCTCACCTCCATCGTTTCTGAAGAGAAATCCATGCTAAATCTAACTGGGCATCCCATATATGTGATGGTTTGCTTCTCTCTTGCTGTTCTCAGAATTTTCTCTCTATCTTTGACATTTGACATTCTGAGAAGTATGTGTGTTAGAGTAGGTCTACTCAGATTTATTCTGATTGGGATACAGTGTGCTTCTTGGACATGTAAGTTCTTTTCTTTAGTGAGAGTTGGGAGATTTTTAGCTATTATTTCCTCAAATACTCTTTCTGCCCCTTTTCCCTTCTCTTCTCCTTCTGGAACTCCCATGACACATATGTTGTTTCATTTCATTGGTCATTCAACTCTCTGTGCCCCTGCTCCATTTTTTCCATTCTTTTCTCCAATTTCAGCTATTCTGTCTTCTATGTCACTTATTCTTTCTTCTGTCATTTCGAGTCTGCTGTTGTATGCCTCTTATGTGTTTTTGTTTGTTTGTTTGTTTGTTTGTCTGTTTGTTTTTTACCGGGAGGTCCCAGGCATCAAACCTTGGTTCTTCCATATGGTAGACAGATGCCGAACCTCTTGAGCCACATCCATTTCCCTCTAATGTGTTTTTTATCTCACCTATTGTGTCTTTCGTTCCCATAAGCTATGTTACTTTTCTGTTCAGTATTTTAAATTCTTAGTTGTGCTCTCTCAATGTCTTCTTGATGTCATTTATCTCTTTAGCCATATCATCTTTCAACTCATTAATTTGATTTTGGAAATTTGAATGAATCTCATTGATTATCTCAAATGCAGTGTCTCTTCTGGGGCTTTGGTAGTCCTTTTCTTTGGCCATTGTTTCCGTTATCTTGGTATGGCTTGTAATTTTTTGCTGATGTCTCCACTTCTGATTAGGGTGGTGAGTTTACTTAAATGCTCAATTTCTCTCTCTTTCATAGGGTTTTAGTGGCAGAAGGCTGTTTGTTACTGGTGTTCTTTGATTCTTGGTTCAACCTATTCTGTGTCTTTAGGATTGTCCCTGTTAGTTGCTCAAATCTGGGCCCTGTAAATTAAATTTACTTTTAATTTCCTTAGGTGCACTTCCTTAGTCTGCCAGCAGATAGCATTCTTTGACAGCCCTATCAATTCAGTGCCTGGTCCGAGTGTATTTGCTGCAACATGGACTAGATCAATGTGAAGTTTTCTGCCCTGAGGCTAAGACCCTTGTTATTCAAACTTTCTCAGATGCAGTTCTACATCCTTAACTGGCTGCCACCTAGGAAAGAATTTCACTCCCTTCTATGTCTTCAACAAACAGTCCTTGTCTTAGAGAGGGAGATTGGAGGGTCATTTCTTTTTAGTCCTTTGTTGGCTCCCAGGGCAAACAATGGCAGGGCCCCACCTGGCCTGGAAGGGCTCCTAAGACACAAGAGACCAAATTTGTGGGTCAAAAGCTGAGTCAGCCTTAGGCTGTGTCCCTCTCTCTCCTCTTTCCTGGGGAGATGGATTCCTAGTTTCCTCTTTGTCTGTAGCCACCAGCCCTGATGCCTGAGAATTCCGAAGTGTCTCTAGGGTGAGGGAGTATGCCAGCATTTGCAGCTACAGCTTTTATCTCACAGTTTTAATGTCATGATTCTTTTCCATTGTTCCTCTCACCTCTGGGTGGTGTCCAGCCTTCCCCTGGTATCCTAAACCCTAGAAGACTTTTTTCCAGGCTGTTTCTGCCTGTCCATTTCTGCCTGTCCTCTAGCAATTTTTCTGATAAAGAAGAAAGTCTTATGTCTTTCTAGTCCGCCATCTTCCTGGAAGTCCCCCTAAATTTGTTTTAACTATTCTAGGTCTTTTGCATTTTTATATAAGTTTTTAAATCAAGTTGTCATTTCTACAAAACTCCCTTTCTTTATGTAATAGATTTACTAAGATGTAATTCACATATCATACCATTCACCAATTTGAAGTACATAATCTAATGGTTTTTAGTATATTCACGTAAGAATATGCTAAATATATATGACTGTTTGACAAAAACATGATCTATTCAGAACATCTGCTTTTCTTCTGCCAGTCTAGAATTTTGGTACTTACCAGGCAAAAGGTGCCCACATGACCAGTCTCTAGTAAAAACCTTGGGCACTGAGTATCTTATGGGCTTCCCTGGGCAGAAACACCACACACATTTTGCTGCATTTTTGTTGATGGTAAAAGAATGCACTCTGTGTAACCCCTCCTTGGGGCAGAGCTTAAGAAAGCCTGCACAAGGATTTCTCCAGCCTGTGCCCATGCCTTTTTCCCTTGTGATCTGCCTTTATATCCTTAATGCCTCACTATAATAAATCTTAACTGTGAGTACAACTGCATGCTGAGTCCCATGAGTTCTTCTAGAGAATCTCCAAATGTTGGGTGGTTTGGGGGACCCTGGCACATCTTCTATTCCTTTCTTGTTGAATATTTTTATTGTGGAGTGTTGGATTTTATCAAATACTTTTTCTTTGTCTATTCAGATGACATGTGTGTTTTTTTGTCCTTTAAGTCTATATTTTTTAATGTCCCTTATTCTATTAATATAGTATATTACATTGATTTTCATATGTTAAACTTGTATTACTGGGGAAATCCCACTTGGTCATAGTGTATAATCCTTTTCATATGTTGCATAATTCAGTTTGATAGTATTTTTAGTTGACACTTTTTTTTTAATTTTTTACTTTTTTTTTTAAATTTTTTTAATATACTTAGATTACACAATTGTTACACCAAAAATATAGGGATTCCCATATGCCCCTCTCCCCACACTTCCCACACCCTCCCACATAAACAACATCCTTCATTAGAGTCTCACATTCATTGCATTTGATAAACACATCCTGGGGCATTGCCACTGAGCATAGACCATAGTTCACATTGTAGTTTACACTCTTTCCCACACAATTCTGCAGGCTATGGGAAGATATATAATGGCCTATATCTGTCATTGCAATGCCATTCAGTACGATTCCCGTGTACTGAAAAAGTCCCTGCATTACACCTGTCTTTCCTTCCCCCTGTCCCCAGAGCCTCCAGTGGCCACTGTCTCCACATCAATGTTGTAATTTCTTCCATTGCTAGAATCACAACAAGTCTATAGTAGAATACCTGTAAGTCACTCTAGTCCATAGTTCATTCCCCAATCCTGAGGATTCTGGGATGGTGATGTCCACTCCACCTCTAATTGAGAAGGGGCTTCAATCCTATACAGCCAGTGGATGGGACTCTCTTGCGTGCAGTTATAGGCTCTCTCGTTTCCTTGGTATGGTAGTTGTCCAGCCTCACCTCTTTGTTAGTTGTCCTGGGTGAGTCCAATGAACTGGAGAGTAGGTGTTGTAACACCACTGAGGCTCAGGGTCCAGCTGGCACATGGAAAGCCCATAGTTGAGCACTTTTGCACCTATATATGTAAGGGATGTTGTTTTATAGTTTTCTTGTGATGCCTTTTCCTTGCTTTGGTATCAGGGTAATACCGGCCTCATATGAGTTGGGGAGTGTTCCCTCTTCTGATTTGAAAAGGTTTCCAAAGGATTGGTAATTCCCCTTCTTTATCTTTGATAGAATTCACCAGTGAAACCTGGGCCTGGTGTTATCTCTGTAGGAAATGCTTTAATTTCTATTTCAACATGCAGTTTCTCATAGTCATTTATAATCCTTTTTATTTCTGTAAAGTCAATACTGATGTCCCCTTTTACATTCCTAATTTTGATAATTTAAGTCTCTTTTTTGCTTGATTGTTCAGGTTAAAGGTTTGTGAATTCAGTTGATCAGTCAGGCTAAAGGTTTGTTAACTCGTCAATTTAGTATGTCGACTTTCGGTTTCATTGATTTTGTCAATTGTTTTCTATTTTTCTATTTCATTTATTTCTGTTTTGATCTTTATTTTCTTCCTTCTGCTTGTTTTGAATTTAGTTTACTTTTTCTGCTTTCTTACAGTGGAACGTTAGGTTATTGGTTTGATATCTCTCTTCTTCTTCACACAGGCATTTATAGCTATAATTTTCCTTTCGAGCCCTGCTTTAGTTGTATCCCTTAAATCTTGTTATATTGTGTTTTCATTTTTATTCATCTTAAAGTATTTTCTAATTTCCCTAACGATTTCTTCTTTGACCCTATTTTAGTTTTCAAGCTGCTAAAACAAATACCATACCATAGGTTGGCTTAACAGCAGGCATTTATTGGGTCACAGTTTCAGAGGCCAGAAAGCTTGCTTCTTCCCAGGTTTGGTATCTTCTGGCTGGCTAGCAATCCTTCAGGTTCCTTGACTTTTCTGTCACAGGCAATGCACATGGCAAACGTCTTCTTTCTCTTCCAGGTCCTGTTGACTTCCAGCTTCTGACTGCTCCTCTTGGCTTTCCTTTTTTTATATCTAATTTCTTTTGCTTATGAGGACTTCAGCCATATTGGATTATGGCCCACCCTCATTCAGTTTAGGTGCACCTTAACTAATGACCTCTTCAGAGATCCTATATACAAATGGATTCATCCCACAGGACCCTGGGCTGGGACTTGAACATGCCTTTTATGGAGGAACAGGATTCAATCCCCAAGAACCCATTGGTCATTTAGGAGTGTATTAATATCCACATATTTGTGAATTTCCCAAATATCCTTTCATTGTGGATTTCTTAATTCTATTGTGGTTGGAGAACATCACTTTAAAATTGTTGAGGCTTGTTTTATGACCTAGCATATGGGTTTTCCTGGAAGATGTTCCATGTTGTACTTGAGAAGAATATGTATTCTGCTTTGTTGGCTGGATGTCTATAGATATATGTTAGGTTTAGTTGTTTTATATTGTTGTCTTATATTCATTTCCTTGTTGATCTCCTGCCTAATTTTTCTACCATTACTGAAAGTAGAGCACTGAAGTCTCCCTAAGGGGATTTTTTAAAAATTTGCATATGAATGTCCCCACTTCACTGTTATCTTGGATTGAGATTGAGGGAAGGAGTTATCAAATGTAGTCACTCTTTTTTTTTGGCATGTGTTTATCAACATAGTTGAAATTTAGTTGAAATTGGCTCTCATCAATGGGTGCTTAGGTTGTACTATTTTGAATTCTGGCTTTGTGATTAGATTGCAATTGATGATATGCTATCTCTGAAAGAAAAAATGCTTCTAGAAAGGGAACAAAATTTTCCTCCTCTAGAGATAAGTGCTGTTCTATGGAGTTCTCAACCCCATTCCCATCTCCTCCTTAAAAAGTATATAACACTTTTATATACTTATTATATGTGGAATAATTTAGTAGAAGATGAGTTGGTTTAAAAATATTCGAAGGGAACAGATGTGGCTCAAGCAGTTGAGTGCCTACTTCCCACATGGGAGGTCCCAGCTTTAATCCCTGGTGCCTCCTAAAAACAAAACAAAACAAAACAAAAAAACAAGCAAACAAAGGGAAAAAACCAACTCGGGGGAGCTAATGTGGCTCAGTGGTTGAGTGCCAGCTTCCCACGTAAGAGTTCAATCCCTGGCTGCGGTGCCTCAAAAAAAAAAAATTTTTGACAATTTTTAACCAACCTAAAAGTACACGTGAGAGCTGTTTTCTTTTTAGCCCTAGGAGTCAGTTAATTATTAATGTTTATGTTGTTTATTCATAGGAAAACACCATAATTTTGCAGCAGCTACTTCCACTGCGGGCCAAAGTTGCAAAACTACTCGGCTATAGCACACATGCGGACTTTGTACTTGAAATGAACACTGCAAAGAGCACAAGCCACGTAATAACCTTTCTAGGTTAGTTCTTTTTCTTTTTTTCAATCAGTGATGTAAGTTTCATTTCTTTTTCTTTATGACTGTTTTGCTTCATCATAGCAGCTTGACATAGGGCCTCAGAATCAAACCTTGTGAAGATGATCCTATTTTTCATTCATTCAAGAGAAACTTATTTATCACTGAGTATATGCCAGGTACTGTGCTTGGTTCTAGGGATTGCTTTTTGTTTGTATTACTATTATAGTCCTTGCTTCGTTCTACTTTGTATCATATTTGCGATTTTTATGCTAATTCTTTACAAGATGTCTGGGATTCTAACAGAATATGAGCCCATCGGCTTTATTCACTGCCACCAGGTATTTGGCAGTTATAGCATGGCTACTTATGAATTCACATGCACTAAGTTGACAAGTAAGCATAAATAAAAGTAAAAAATATATAAACCAAAAATAAACATTTCATACTACAGAAACTAAAACAATATAAAATAATATATGCCAAAATTATAATAACTATATTCACATTCATTTAAAATTATTTTTATTGTAGTCATTAAAAATCACGGTTCCTCAATAGAATAGCCAGAGAGCTTTACACAGTCAGGCAGGGACTACTGCCCTAACCAGCAGGAAGCATCTATAGAAGAATGAACATCACACTTCAGCTACCCTTAAGAATAAGGGCAGGAAAGTGAATGTGGCTCAAGTGATTGAGCTCCCACCTACCACATGGGAGGTCCCAGGTTCGGTTCCTGGTGCCTCCCAAAGAAGATGAGCAAGACAGCGTGCTGGTGCGATGAGCTGGCATGGTGAGCTGACGCAACAAGGTGACGCAACAAGAGACACAAAGAGGAAAGACAATGAGAGAGACAACAAAGCAGGGAGCGGAGGTGGCTCAAGTGATTGAGCACCTCTCTCACAGGTCCCAGGTTGGGTTTCCCATGCCTCCTAAAGAGAAGACAAGTAGACACAGCACACAGCAAATGGACACAGAGAGCAGACAGCAAGCACAAACAATGAGGGGGGTGTGAAATAAATAAGTAAAATAAATCCTAAAAAATTAAAGAGTAAGGGCATAAACTCTCTGAGGGGGAAATTGAGGCAGATTAGTACAGGGAAACGAGGAGAAGACAGGTCACAGCTAAGAGACAGCCAACAACATGGCCAGGAGATCCCACCCAGAAACCCCTACTACTAAAAACAAAGCTGAAGGACCCCGCCAAAACCCTGACCACGCGGTCCCATTTCCTTGGAACCTTTTCCGGGCTCAAGGGGAGGCCCCAGATATTTCCCAACAGGCCTCCCCATTGGTCCTGGGTAACCCCAAACAAAAGGGCTCATCATTGGCCCACTGAAAACTAACAGATGGGGCATCCAATCAGGACAGCAGCATTGAGAAGGGGAGGAGTGAAGAGCGGCCTTAATAAAGGCAGATTCTCGACCCCCAAAACACTCTCTGCCTAGAGGAGCCTGCATCAATATCTCAGTGCATAATCCTGTTCCTTTCTTCCATTTCTCAGTAAACTCTGTTCTTTTCTCCCAGTTCTCAATAAATTCTTTTTACTGGCCTAACTTGAAGAAAAAAAAAGAAAAAAAAATCACAGTTCCTATGTCCATGACTTTTAGTCGTTGGGGCCCTATCTAGGTGTCACTATTTCAGTAGTCACTCTGTTTTCTCCTTCATCCTAGTGAAAGTAGTTGAATAACTTAGCTATGGTAAAGATTCTAAATTTTGTTTTAATCAGCTCTAATCAGAGTTGTCCAGAATGTGATTTTCCCCCCTCACTTACCCTTTTCAAACCATTCATTTTTAAAATATTTAGGCTATTATTTTGATAGCCATTTAAACTGAATACCCCCTTTTTTTTTAGCTAAATTGTGTTAGAAATAATTAATAATGTGTTAAAATCAGCTTTCAACCCAGAATTGACTCCACTAGGTCTACAGTGACCATACATTAATTAGTTCATTGATGTATGTGCTGGCATGGTATTTGACATATAGCAGGTGTTCCACAAATGATAGCTATTTATTATTATATAATTCATTTATTCATTTATAAGACATTTATGAAATAACTACTTTATATTAGGCAGTATACTAAATGGTAGGATTATAGAAAAGAATAGATAAGGCTCCCTTCCTCAATGAGTTTTCTGTTCGGTGGGAACAACAGAGATGTGAACAGATAAATGTCATATAGTCTGAAACATGTAAAAGAATGACACTGACTGTGTGGTGAGAATGCTTCCTTTAGTGGTGACTACATGAACTGAAATTTTTCTTTAGTAACTACCTGATTAACTTAATTTCTTTAAGGCAGTATTCTCTGTAATTTAAAATTGGCATTTTCCTTCAGAGTTGTTCTCTTGCTACCTGTATCCATGTATTTTCTCACAGGTCTAATCAGAATTGTATCTCTTTGTATCCTCTGTGAGCAACCTCCTGTCTCATCATAGCATTCTTCAGACTGTTGCCTCCATCTCATATGATAAGGTTGTCTCCTAAACAGCCATGTCCCTTACAGAGCCAAGCAGTTATTTTTTTTTTTTTTTTTTTAAGATTTATTTATTTCTCCCCACCCCCCTCGTTGTTTACAATTCCTGTGTCTGTACATTGTGTGCTCGTCTTCTTTTCTTTTTTAGGAGGCACTGGGAACCAAACCAGAGACCTCCCATGTGGGAGGGAGGCGCCTAATCGTTTGAGCCACCTCCACTCCCTGCTTTGTTGTATCTCTCATTATGTTTTCCTCCTTGTGTCTCTTGTTGTATCATCTTGTTGCATCAGCTTGCCGCGCCAACCCATTGCATCAGCTCACTGCCTTGCTCGTCTTTAGGAGGCACCAGGAGCCAAACCCGGGACCTCCCATGTGGTAGGCGGGAGCTCAATTGCTTGAGCCACATTCGCTTCCCGCCAAGCAGTTTTCGTCTTACATACCTAACAAGTTGTGAAGAATACTTATATAATAAGAGCCTACTCGTTTAACCAAATACAGTGAAATAGTCACAAAATTAACCACAGTATATAGTACTCAGAGGTTTCTCCAACTAAAAAGTGGAATTGCTATGTCCAAACAGACTGTCTTGATGGGAATGAGGTAGTGATCATCTAAACCCTTGGCTGTTGAGTTCATTGAGCACTTTTTTATAACTTTTTAATTGAAGCTTATCATTCATACATGAATATCTATAAACAATTAGTATATAGTACAAGTTGTGAACTTACAAAATAAACATGCATAACATCACAAAGGGCTCCCATACATCACCCCACCACCAATTTTTTTTTCACAGTATTGCTGTGAAAAATTTGTTACAAACTATGAAAGAGTATTATCAAAATATTACTACTAACTATAGTCCATGTCTTATATTTGGTGTATTTTTACCCCAACCCACCTGGTTATTGGCACCCTGTGTTAGTATTATATACTTGTTATAGTTCATTAAAGAATGTTCTCATATTTGTTTGGTTAACCCTAGTCCATCTTCCACCACAGAATTCATTGTGTTATACAGTACCATATTTTGTACAGTCCATAGTGTAAACTCAGTGGCTCTCATATTCATCAAAGAGTTGTGCTGTCATCACCTCAATTTCAGAATGTTTTCATTACTCCAAAGGAAAAATCCCCACACCCCTTATATCCCCCAGTTGTTGTCCTTTAGAATTGATATAATATCACTGAGCACTTTTTAGATAATGCTGATCAGAGGTCATATCCCATTTGTTTGCACTGGCTTTCTGAAGAGCCTAAACTGGCTGAAGAATAATCAAGCATATGAGTTTAGTTTCACTATTGCTTTTGTTTCCTGAATCACAACATTCTTGTGAGTTCTCTGAGATAACTTCAGCTTTGTTAATTCTGTTTGATAACCCATGAGGCATAGTAATAACAAGCTCAATCTGCCTGCGCCAAACAGACCTAAAATCACTAATCGCTTACTCATGAGAGGCCGTAAAATAAATCACCCTGAAGAGAAAAGCAGCTCTTCTGTAATAGAGCCTGTTTCCCTCCTTCTTTCCCTCTGCTTCCTTTCTTCCTTCTTTCCTTCTTTCCTGCCTGCATGCTTTCTTATTTACCTTCACTGAGTGCCACAAAGAAAGAGGCATCATGCTAAAATACTTGTTGTATATATAAATGTGTTTCCTACCAAGAGCAAGAGATCACTAACTTTTCCCACTCCTCCCACAGATGATTTAAGCCAGAAATTAAAACCCTTGGGTGAGGCAGAACGAGAGTTTATTTTGGACTTGAAGAAAAAGGAATGTGAAGTGAGAGGTTTTGAATGTGATGGGAAAATCAATGCCTGGGATCTACATTACTACATGACTAAAACAGAAGAACTCAAGTACTCCATTGACCAAGAATTCCTCAAGGAATATTTCCCAATTGAGGTGGTCACCGAAGGCTTGTTAAACATCTACCAGGAGTTGTTGGGGCTTTCGTTTGAGAAAGTGGCAGATGCTCATGTTTGGAATAAAAATGTCACACTTTACACTGTGATGGATAAAGCTACAGGAGAAGTATTGGGACAGTTCTACTTGGACCTCTATCCAAGGTACTGAGGATTACATTGTTGGAAGTGACATTAGGGATTCAACTCATACCCAGTTTAAGATTCTTCTCTTTCATTTTTCTCTTGTGTGGTTCTCAGTGTAGGGGCTCTATCACTTGCTTGGCAAGTTATTTTATTTTTCTGTGCCTCAAGTTTTGTTTTGTTTTTTTTACCTCTATTCCATGTCCTATATATCGGGAATACTAATAGTACCTGCTTCATAGGGTTATTTTAAGGATTAAATTGGGTAATTACTTGCAAACCATTTAGAAGAGTACCAAGCACGTAAGTGCTTAATAAATGTTAGATGCTATCATTTTCATCATCCATTTAGTGCACTGCATTATTTAATTTAAAATAAACCCCCTGTATTAGTCAACCAAAGGGGCACTAATTATGAAATACCAGAAATGGGTTGGTCTTTATAAAGGGTATTTATTTGGGGTAGAAGTCCACAGTTACCAGGCCATAAAGCGTAAGTTTCTTCTCTCACCAAAGTCCATTGCCACGTATTGGAGCAAGACAGCTGCCAACGTTTGCCAGGGTTCAGGCTTCTTCGGTTCCTCTCTTCCTGGGGATGCATTTCTCTCCAGGCTTAGCTTCTCTGTTTCCCCCACAAGGTCAGCTGTAGACTATCAGGCGAACAGCTTGCTTCTCTTCCAATGGGGCCTTCTCTCTAACATCAAAACTCCAACATCAAAACTGCTACTCATATTAAAAAAAAACACCATAAGCAAATATTTATCTTCTATATAATGTGAAAAAAAAAAAAAAAAAAAACTGCCACTCAAAACTGCTGCCTCTGTCCTTTGCCTTGCCTTTTATATTCGATTCCCCCACCCACCAAGGGGTGGGGCTCAACGCCCTACTAACGTGGCCCAGTCAACGCCCTAATCATAACTTAATCATGCCCAGATTAACAGACCAGTTTACGAGCATGATCCAATTATATTTTTGGAATTCATAATTACATCAAATTGCCAAAGGGCTACACCTTTGTTTTGTTTTTCAGGAAATCTGAAAATGTTTGTTTTTCAGGAAATCTGCTGTTACTGTTAAATTTATGGCCACTCCTCTCAGTTATGCTTAGAGAAAGCATCTGGCCATGTATGGTGTCTACTTTTTCCATGAGATTCATTAACATTTTAATCATAAGTTTTTGTAAAACTCTGATAGCTCCAAGGTCTTTCAGATATCTGAGTCTGGTTCTTTGGTTTGCTTTGCTTCTTGACAGTATGTTCTTCCCTCTACCCACCCCACTTGCATCTTTTTATGCCTCACAACTTTCTTTAAAAGCTAGGTTTTTGGCTAGGATAGTGAAAACTGGGGCAATTTGTTTTTATGCCTGCAAATGGACACACCTTTACTTCAACTAAGCCTTTAATGTGGATGTTTGATTTACTCTGTTTAGTAGTTTAGTTGGGTTTGGGATTTATTGTCACAATAGTTACTCTCATTGCACCATGAGATTCAAATTCCTGTATTTTTATTTGTGTTTAGAGTAGGAACTGGTTCACCATAGAGTTTTTCTCAGTGTCCGTTCAACCCTCAGCTTTAGGTCTTCCATTTGTGCTGTTCTTCAGAGCAGGTCCCTCTCAAAGCTCCTGCTCCCCTCCCAGCAATAGACTGAGGCTATTTGTTACTCACTGCTTATTAGGGAAAGGGAAGCCTCCATCTTAGACAGCCTTAGTGTCTCTGGGTCTCCGGAGTGGGACCTACTCAGTGATCCTGCGCCCCTCTCAGCTGTAGGTCAGATCCCAGGCCATATTCTTGCCTCTTCCTTCAGGGGTAGAGGGTTTTCTCCCTGTTTCCTTCCTCCAGCAGTTCTAGACATTTGTTCTGAAGGAGAAAGAGGTAAAAAGGATCTAGTCAATGCTCCATGCCTTAACTACAATGGCTGCTCCCTTCCCTCAGGGCTGTACCAGAAAGGATGCTCTCTTAGTGCTCCTGTCCTGCCCCAGTCTTTTGTGCACACCTAAGGAGGTCCTTAAAGAACACCCTGCAATTGGATGGTAAAATGTCCCTTATTTATAGCCCCCCAGAGTTACACTGTTTACACCGTCCCACTTTAGCTTAGGAATTTTATTAAAAGCTTTAATATTTATTTAAATATTACATTTTTAATAATTTATTAAAAATTCTTCTTACTGGTATCTGGCAGTGTCTGCCCAAGGTAAGTAAGTCCCAGGTAAGAAAGTACTTGTTTCCTCTCTCTCCTGGGAGGTGCCTATTTTAGATTGCCAGTTAGTTGATTGCCATTTGACCTCAGTTCTCTGATGGATTTGAGAAAAGTTGTGATTTGCAGGTGGCCCAGCATGTTTCCTGTGTTTCTGTTGTATTGTTATAAGGATAGGAGCAATTCCCTGTCCAGATTTATATGTCTTAATAGGGCGCTAGAAGAAAACTAGTTTCTTTTCAATTTGAATAGCTTCAGAAAGAAGACAGAGTAGTGAGAGTCGCCAAGAAAAGGCAATAGAAAAAAATATATATGCAAATAAAAACAAAGCAAATTATAAAACCCATCCCAAACCTGAATACACTGTTAATCTTCTGAGGGGAAAAAAAAAAAAAAAGAAAGAAAGAAAACATTCCCCTAGAATGTGAAGTCCAACGGCCTATAGCTTTTGGAAGGACCATTACTGATACCACATTGTCCAAGAATAGAAGACTTTATAGTATAATTTATGCGTTTTCCTGCAGGAAGCAGGGGTTCAAGCCCTCGGACAATAACACTTTCCACAAGTCTTTCCTGGGTAACTGCATGTTCAATTCTGACTTACAAGTTCCATGTTTAGTTAATTCTTCAAATGGGGCACTATTGTCTGGGGGCTTGATTTCCAGAGACTTTGAATTTCCAGAATCTGTTTCTGGTTTTTTTGTACCCAGCAATTCAGTTCTCAGCTTATCTCTCTTGTCTAGCATTTTACTATAAGCTGCAAGGAGAAGCCAAGCCACATTCTCCAAGTTTATTTTGGAAAGCTCTTCAGCTGAATGTCCAGGCTCACCATTTTCAAATTCTGCCTTCCATATACCATCAGGAATCAATCTTGCTAAGTTCTCTGCAACTTTAAAACGCAAATCGCCTTTCCTCCAGTTTTCAATCGTTTCATCACTTACTTCTAAGGCCTTATCAAAAGTCTCTTGGGAAGCGGCTGTGGCTCAATCAGTAGGGCTCCCGTTTACCATATGGGAGGCCCCGGGTTCGGTTCCCGGGGCCTCCTGGTGGGGGCAGGCCCGCCTGCACGGCGTGGTTGGCTGACCCAGCGAGCACAAGCAGCAAGGGGGGGATAAATGAATAAATAAATAAAAATCTAAAAAAAAAAAAAAAAAAAAAAGTCCCTTTAGCATCCATATTCCTACCAATAGTTTCTTCAAAGCAATCTAGGCCTTTTCCATTAAGCATCTCACAATTCCTCCAAAAAATACCCCTTACCCATTTACAAAACTGTTTCAGCATTTTTGGTAATTGCAAAAGCATGACCCCACTTCTTTTACCAGATTCTGTATTAGTTAGCCAAAGGGGTGCTGATGAAAAGTACCAGAAATCTGTTGGCTTTTATAAAGGGTGTTTATTTAGGGTAAAAGCTTACAGTTACAAGGCCCTAAAGTGTTCAACTCAAGGTTAAAAAAAAAAAAAAAAATTTATGCATTTTCCTAGGCTAAATACAAGGATCCTGTTTCAAAAATTCCTGTCTAGTTTATAAAAGGAGCTCATTTAATTGTTTTTTTTTTTTAAAGATTTTATTTATTTATTCATTCATCCCCCCCTTGCTGCTTGCGCTCACCGGGTCAGCCAACCACGCCGTGCGGGCAGGCCTGCCCTCACCAGGAGGCCCCGGGAACCGAACCCGGGGCCTCCCATATGGTAAACGGGAGCCCTACCGATTGAGCCACAGCCGCTTCCCAGGAGCTCATTTAATTGTGAGAACTAATTGTTCCCTCCTTGAATGAGAGGAAAAACCTTATAGTCAGGAATTTAGGTTTTTTTTGTTTTTGTTTTTTTTTAAAGATTTTATTTATTTATTCATTTATCCCCCCCTTGCTGCTTGTGCTTGCTGGGTCAGCAAACCACGCCGTGCGGGCGGGCTTGCCTTCACCAGGAGGCCCCGGGAACCGAACCCAGGGCCTCCCATATGGTAAATGGGAGCCCCACTGATTGAGCCACAGCCGCTTCCCATGGAATTTAGTTTTTTATTGATTCTAATTTTAAGGAAAAAACTATCTTGTGCATCAAACTCTTATCTTTTATTTCAAATTTTTTTCAACACTAAGGAAAACTGAATTGACTCCATCTTTGAAGAAGAAAAGTGGGAGCTTATTAAAATAAATTGGACATTTATCTATATACTAAATTTGGTATAGATTCTTAATTATCACATTAAGATTTTTCAGCAAAAGAAACCTTAGAGATACAACCCGAGGGAAGAGGTGGTGGAGTTTGGGTTTGTTTAATTTTAGTTTTCCTATTTTAACAAAACTTTGACCTATTTTCCAAAAGGCAAATGTAATGGATTAAGCCTCTTCTGGTATATAATATAACTTCATGACTGATAGAGACCATGCCAATGTTGTTGCTAGAGAAGAGTATTCATATCTAACTGACATGTTTCTGGTTCCTAGGGAAGGAAAATACAACCATGCAGCCTGTTTTGGTCTCCAGCCAGGCTGCCTTCTCCCCGATGGGAGCCGGATGATGTCTGTGGCTGCCCTTGTGGTGAACTTCTCACAGCCAATAGCAGGTCGTCCCTCTCTCCTGAGACACGATGAGGTGAGGACTTACTTCCATGAGTTTGGTCATGTCATGCATCAGATTTGTGCACAGGTGAGTCATTTTTATAGTAAACCTACCAATTTCCTCATGCTCTTCCAGAATTTTTTTTTTCACTGCTGTAAGTTTCTCCACTTAACGTGTTTTCAGAAGCTGAACGTGGTTGAGAATTTCAAAAACAAAAATGTTTTCTAATCATGTCCTTTCACAATATATTTTTACTCAGATTGTTAATCCACTGATGAAAGAGCTTCACTGAATAGCAATATATAGAAAAAGAAAAAAGATTATTATTAAGGAAGGATTATAAATGCTATGCTTTTTCCTTTTAACTACTTTTTTCTCCACAGGAATTTGGTATAAGCTTCAAAGATAAACAGAGATGTAATCTGCCTCTTCTGCTTATTAATGTTTTCTTTAGTTCAGTGGTTTTCAACCCTCTCAGGCCATTTATTCCTTTTTTAATCATATTTGATTTTTTAAAATGTATTTTTTAGAGCAGTTGTAGGTTTACAGAACAATCATGCAGTAAGTACAGATATATGCCCCCCACATACATGCCGTTTTCCCTATTATTAACATTTTGCATTAATGTTATACATTTGTTACAACTGATGAGCCAATACTATAATTAAATTATTAAAGTCCATTAGGGTTTACTCTTTGTGTTGTACAGTTCTATGTTGTTGTTGTTGTTGTTTAATTTTATTCTGGTAACATATATACAACATAAAATTTCCTATTTTAAACACTTTCAAGTATACAGTTCATTTTATATTAACAATGTAGTGCTACCATCACCACCGTCCATTACCAAAAGTTTTCCATCACCTAAATAAAAATTCCATACTAATTAAGCATTAACTTCCCATGTCCCACCCCCAGGCCTGCTTCTGGTAACTTGTATTCTAATTTCTGACTATGAATTTGCATATCCTAATTATTTCATGTAAGTGAGATCATACAATATTTGTCCCTTTGTGTCTTGCTTATTGCAACATGATGTTTTCAAGGTTTATCCATGTTGTAGCATATCCAGAACTTCATTCCTTTTTACAGCTGAATAATTTACACCATTGTTTCTGTTTGCTAAAGGCTGTCAAGGCAATATACAAGAAATGGGTTGGCTTTTACAATGGGGATTTATTAATTTATAAGCTTACAGTTCTGAGACCATGAAAGTGTCCAAATCAAGGCATCATCAGGAGATGCTTTCTCCCTGAGCTGTAGCTGTGGGTGATCAGGCACATGTCAACAGTCACTTACCTCTTCCCTCTCCTTCAGACCTCATTGCTTTTACCTTCTGGCTTCAGTGGCTTCCTCTCAGCTTCTGTGCTCCGTTTGATTTCAGCTTCTTGCTCTCACAGCCTTCTCACTCAGCTTCTGGAGATTTCTCTCTATTTCTGTGGCTCCACCGATTTCAGTTTATAAAGGACTCCAGTAAAAGGATTAAGACCCACCCTGGGCTATGCCTCCCTGGAGTAATCAAATCAAATGCCCCTTAACCCTGAATCTAATCTAATCAAAGGTTCACAATAGGTTCACATCCACAGGAATGGACCTATTTAAGAACATAATTTTCTGGAGCCCACAAAAGACTCAAATTTATGTATATACCACATTTTTGTTATTCACTCATCACTTGATGGACACATGGGTTGCTTCCACCTTTTGGCTATTGTGAATAATGCTGCTAAGAACATTGGTGTGCAAATGTGTGTGTGTGTGTGTGTGTGTATATATATATATATATTTTTTTTTTTTGTGGGTAAAAATCAAATTTTTCACAATACATACTAATATTTGTAAAATGATATATAAATATATATGCATATATGTGCATTTGGTTACATAAATGTTATTTATGTATATATATATATATTTTTTAAGTTGCTTAGATTACCTATATATATATTTTTAATAACAAATATTTTGTAACACCTCCCTTTATTAGCCTCAAATTAAAATCATAATAATATAATCTAACCATGCGCAGAATTTGCTGGGGGTAGAAGGAGGGAATGCAACAGATTGTAACTGATTTCTCTTTATTTCTGAAAGTGAAAACTGCATTTCTTCTCAACTTTGTAACAGTCCAGTCAATTCAGGCCAAAAGTAATTTAGATTGTACCATATGAACTTGCTGGGGATTTAATCATTTTTGACATATGAAAACATCTAATTCAGTAGCTCAACCTAATCATTTACATATACTGATATAAACAAAAATGGAGGGATAGTTTTCTAAATTTGAAATCTCTATGAGTTTCTAAAGGTAAACTTTTTTAATAACCTTTTTATCTAAGAATAGTTTTAGATTTGCAGAAAAGTTGCAAAGATGGTACAGAGATTGCCCATACATTACTCATCCAGTTTCCCCTGTTGTTAAAATCTTACAGGAGACAGGGGAGCAGATGTGGCTCAAGTAGTTGAGTGCCTGCTTCCCACACAGGAGGTCCCAGGTTCACTCCGTGGTGCCTCCTAAAAACAAAAAAATAACAAGCAAACAAATGAAAAAACCAACTCAGAGGAGCTGATATAGCTCAGTGATTGAATGCCAACTTCCCACATACAAGGTCCCGGGTTCAATCCTTGGCCCCAGTACCTCAAAAAAAAAAAAAAAAATCTTACCAGGTACACCTTTTACAACTAAGAAACCATCATTGATACAGTATCCTAACTACAACTCCACACTTTATTTGGATTTTACTGTATTTTCCCAAATGTCCCTTTTCATACAGAGAATTTTTTTAAAACCTATTTAGAGTTCTAACTGAACAGAAAAGATATTTATTTTGTTTTCAAATGGCAATACTTGGGCATGACTATGCAGTAAGACCTAATGAAGTATTCAGAGATTTGCACTATGTGTAAATAACCCTGAATACAGGAGCAATAACTACAGACTGATATAGTGGTTTGTGTTGTCATTCAAATCCAAGAATGGTATTGCCAGCTGCAACATGATTTTTTCAAAACGGTGAACATCTCTTAGGAAACTTTCAAATAAAAGTCTAATCTAACTTTAATTTATACATTAGAGCCCAGTAGTTGTAGTCTTGGAAATTAAAATTGTATAGAAAAATTTCTATACAAAAATATGTACAATGGAGTTAGAAGTTTCTAGGCTCACTTAATTAATAATGGTTTTTAAAATTTATATGAATGTCCAGCGGGACGTCTGAAAGACATGCAGGATATGGGATGATTTTTGTTGCCTGCCATATGTGGAGCAGTCCTGGACGTCTAGCATGCCTACCCCCCAGAGTAGCCCCTAAGCATTGTAATAAGCAAAAATGTACCACTCATTTCCAAAATACCCCTACCATCTTTGTTGAAAAACTGTCTTAGTTTTTTCACCATTTTTATCTTTACATCCTCGTGCTTTCATCTTTTATTAAAAAGGAGATGGGAAAAGGAGAGGAATTAGGATATGCATCTGTCCAGACAAATAAGTCCTGATATAGCTATTTCTACCCTCTCTTTAATCCTAGGAAAGGGAATCCTTCAGAATAATCTAAACTTTTTCTTAAGTAATTTGAAAGTATTATCATAGCTCTTTTTTCCTGAAATATTTATTATATTGAACTTCCACCAATGTCCACTCTCTGGATGATATTTCCTTTAATTAGGATATCCAGTTTCCATTTTTCTAAAATGTTTTTATGAGAATCTTTGAAAAATCAAATACTTTTCTTAATTTCAGACTTATGGAATGTTATTTAGATTATCCAATATCTAGTTATGTATTTTTACATAGATAAACAATAGCCTAGTTTTAAAACAGTGGTAACCTAACTTTTTTGGATCTGAGGATCCTTTTTAGAAAAAGCTGGGGATAACTCTTCCAAAAACTGTGCCTACTGATACATCCAAAATTTCACCAGGAATTCCAAAGGATTCACAGATCCCTGGAATCCCAGGCCATGATGGATCCCAAATTAAGAACTCCAAGATAACAGCATGTTTCTTCCTTTTATGGATGTTGATTATAGATGAATGATTTCACAAGGAAGTACTTTGATCTCTTAATCACATTATTAAGATAATAGATCTTCAAATATGTTTTCAGGCACAGTCCTCTTATAACCTTACTAACAGAGGCTTACCATGTATTCATCATGCAGTTCTCGACAATGCTTTACGTTGTTATGTATTCCTTATATTATTCCTGATCTTTTGGGATTGACGCTTTATAACTAGAAAATATTTTCTGGTACTCTGATGTTTTAGAGCTCTTTGGCTAGTGACTGAGCAATAAATACTGCATTCACCAGTTTGCTATCTCTTTTGAAATTGTACACTACATTCAGTAGTTGGAGTTTTGCCTAACCTTATTCATGAGCACAAAATGTGTCATACAGATGAACAGTGTGTTAGCACAGTCCCTTGCTTGGTCGTCTCCTCATGAAATTATCTCAGAATAACCTCTTGTTTGTTTATTAATCCTTTCAGATATCTTAATATTTTAACCAGTGGTTGCTACTTTTGTTTTAAACATAATAAGCACAATCCATATATTTGTAACTTTATAACAATTTCAGAACCTTTTGTACTGACCTAAACTGGGTGGTATGAATAAGGAGTTTAATAGCTTCCATGTTCCATAATGCTTTTGACTTATCTATTTGAGAAATTTTGCCATCCTATTCAGTGGATTGGTTTTAAGATATGGCATCTTAGTGAGGCAGGTTAGCATAGGGGAAAAGGGAAGACCAGTCACAGCTGGGACCTGGCAGAGAATATGGCCATGAGACCCCTCCTGGAAACCCCCTGAGGGAAGGCCAAGAACAAAGCCAGAAAGACCCTGCCAGAGACCCTGGCCATGAGGTCCCATTTGGAACTCCCCGGGTCAGGAGGAAGCTCCTGATAACTCCAAACAGTCCTCCCCATTGGTCCCAGATCACTCCAAACAAAAGGCCTCATCATTGGTCTCCTGAGAGCTAACAGGTGGGGATCAAAAGGCAACCAATCAGAACAGTAAACAGCTGGGGCCCCTCCCCAACATTAGGAAAGGGGAGGAGCAAAGAACGGCTTTAATAAAGGCAAAGAGGTGCTCCTCTTTGCCTGGAGGTAGCCTGCATCCACTTTTTGGCTGTATACTTTTCTCTTTTCTTTGGTTTCTCAAGAAACTCTTTTTAATGACCTAACCGGCATGTTCTAAAATTCTTTTTTTTTTTTTTTAAGATTTATTTTATTTATTTATTTCTCCCCTTCACCCCTTGTTGTTTGTGCTTTCTGTCTACTCTCTGTTCATCATCTTTTTAGGAGGTGCTAGGAACTGAACCTGGGACCTCCCATGTGGGAAGGAGGCACCCAATCACTTGAACCACCTCTGCTCCCTGCTTCTGTGTCTCTCATTGTGTTTCCTCGCTGTGTCTCTGTGTTGCATCATCTCACTGCATCATCTCGTTTTGTCAACTTGCCATGCCAGCCCATTGTGTCAGCTTGTCTTCTTTAGGAGGCACTGGGAACCGAACCCATGACCTCCCATGTGGTATGCAGGCATCCAACTGCTTGAGCCACATCCACTTCCCTCTTAAATTCTTTTATGAGACATAGCCAAGAACCTAGAGGAATCCAGTGCCTTCTGACTACATCAGTGTTTGAGTTCTGCACTGTGGCGGTTTGCAGGTTTGATGACCAAGAGCTCGTTTGAGCTTGTCGTAGTAATATTTAAATGTGTCAACAGGAAGATCCAGTTTCAAACATGTAGATGTACTAGTTCAATAAGTCTACGATCTCATCATTTAGGAGATGAGTTTCATTCGATTTTTCTTGTATTTACATCACAAGGTAGGTAATTTTGAAGATAGCAATCAAGAGGTGGTATCTCTAGTATCTGTTCCTATTTCCTGGCTTCATTGTGGTTTGGGCTCTCAGTAATCACTGGCCTTTTGAACTTCTGTAGAATAAAAGAGTAATGCCTCTTAACAGCCTCCATTGTGATGTCTGAGCTGGTTTGTTCACTAAAAGCAACCAGTAATGACTTTTAAACTGTTAGGGTTAATTATTCTAAAGTAACACATCAGAATCACAATAAAGCCTTCTTAATTCAAAAGGAAAGGGATGGAGGAACAAACAAACAAAACTTCAAATTATGGGATTTGAAATAATCCGTTAATTTGGTCAGAAGACTAATAACAGAGCATCTTGTCTGCTCTAAGTGTTTTGAATTAGATACTGTTGTAAATAAGCGTACACTGTATTAGTCAGGAAGGCACCCTGGTGTTATGACAGGAGCACTGGATTAATGTGTTTGTGGACCTGGCTGTATAACTTTTAAGTTATTTGACCTTTTTGAACCATCACATTTTTTTATCCATAGAAATGGGGACAACAGTGATTCTTGCACTTACATCCTTGGAGTGCTGGGGAGATTAAATATAAAATGTGTGAAAAGGCACTTGGAAAAGTGTAAAGTGCTGTACATATTTGAAGTATTCTTCTTATTCTGCTTATATATAATTCAACCCTTTTGGTATCAGTAAGTAGCATTCAACTCAAAACTTAACAAAAATAAAAAGAATAGAAACTACTACAAGGCAAGCTTACCCTCAGTGGATTTTGAGTGAAGATCTGTGAAAGGTGGTTGGAAGCTACCAGGTTTATGTTTGTGTTTTTGTTTGCTTTTCTTTTGTTCTGGTTTAGTTATTACTGCCTACTGAGAAGCAAGAACAGAATGAGCAGCTTAGAGTATTGGAGATGGTGGGTGAAGTTGAAGAGAAATGTGGGTGTGTTTATCTTCAGCATTAATATCAAGGAATAATAGATACTCACAGGAAGCTGTGGACAAGCTTGGGCAGACCAGCCAAGATCATATCTGATTAAGCAGGCTGGGCAGGCTAAGAATAATAGCAGCCGAGATTTACTGAGCAGTTAGTATGTGCCAGGCACTCTGCACAGTGCTTTACATTAATTAATTTTATCCTCACTGTACTCTGTGAAGTAGATAAGTAATATTATCTTCCCCATGTTCAAAGTGGGGGGAAAAAGTGAGACTTAGAAGGATTCAGTGATTCACCCAAGACCTCACAGTCATGCTCCTCACCACTCTACTTTATTGCCTGTAACCATTCTGAGCACTCTGCATGACCTGGAGACAGCACTGTGTCATGTGATCTGAATTTGGTCTCCCAAGTACGTCTTCCCTTTGGATGGACTTCTTCTCCCACATTTCTTAAATAGCATTCTCTCTAAGTCAGTCTCATGAAAGTTTGTGTGGAATGAAAGAGTTTCTCTCGTACCATGTTTACCTCCAGGTAAGCTGACCATTGAGGTTTCATCCCAGCATACAGTGAACTACAGCGATGTTGTAGCCTTTGCTATCATCCTGTCTCCCTATTTTTGCTTTACTATCAGAAGTCCTTCAGGATCTCATTTTTTTATATTTGATGTGTTTGTTTATACATACAAGCATGTTACATAGAATAAATGCTAAAGTTATAAACCAAAAAGCCATGATCTGTAAGATGTTTATTTCTTTTGGGGGAGGAGCTTATATCTTTCATTTGCTTACTGTATTTTCTACGTTTTTCCAAATAGTGAAAATTGTTATATTTAGAATTAGCCAGCTGGACTCAGTTTAGATGATCCCAGTTCTATTAGCAATGTCCAGAGCATCATTGTCAGGAGCCAGTCGAAATTATGCCTTCTTCTCTCCACCAAGCCTGAGCAAGGTGTTAACCTTGGTCACATCGATGTCATAGAGCTTCTTCACAGCCTTTTTGATCTGGAGCTTGTTGGTCTTGACATCCCCAATGAACACAGGTGTGTTGTTGACTTCCATTTTCATGGCTGAATCAGCGATCGGGGGAGCTTGATGATGGTGTAGTGTTCAAGCTTGTTTCTCCTGGGGGCAACCTTCCGAGGATGTTTGGGCTGTCTTTGGGGACACAGAGTCTCGTGCCGCCAGAAGGTGCAGATCTTCATTTTTGTGTGGCTGTGGACCCCTTTCAGCACTGCTTTGTTGGCCTTCAAAGCTTTTCCTTTGGCTTCAGTTTTGGAAGAGGCAAGGGCCTTCCTTCACTTTGGGCACCATCTTGGTGAAAAGGCTATATGTATTTTTTTAATAATTAGAGAAATATTTTTAAAAGAAAGAAATGTTTGGTTGCTTCTTTAAGAAGCAGAGTTATCTACTGTTCTAATATTCTAGTTGCGGTAGGATGGGTTTCAAAGTAAAAGATTTAGTATCTTGAATGTTTAGAATTTAGCTTGGGGACATGAAACACAAAAATTTAAAATTTAAAACAATATTATTAAGTGCCATGATAAAAATTAAATACTTATTCTGAAAGAAGATAAGAGAGAGGTTATGTTAGGTTGGAGGTTGGCTAAAAGGTCAGGTAAAATATGATCATAAGAGAAAATATCTTAGAGTTATTTAAGGTTGGGTCTTCGTACATAAACATTTTCCTCACAGCTTCATTCATTTCACAAATGTTTATGAGCACCTATTACTTTTCTGGCTATATTCTGGACTTTGGAAATATAGTTGTGAATAAGGCATATTCCCTAACCTTCTTAACATTTGAGTTTTGGGGGATTTGGGGGGGGTTTGTTTGTTTTTTAGGATCTCATGGCTTTATTGAGTGATTCATGAATTAGACAGCATTTGAGTATGAATAGTACTTTTATTTGTTTTCATCTAATAAGTCTCTTAGAGAATAACCCGTAGGACTTTGGGCATTTAAATACAACAAAAACTCATCCAACACTTTTGGAGCTACAGTTCATATAATTGTGTTCCAGCTCACACTGTGTTATATTACTTGAGAAGTTCATTTGTCTTTATAGTTATATATTTTATATATAAATATATTCATATATTTATCTTTATAGAATCAAATCATCTGTTGAAGAATCTGTTATGTTATAAAAAGTATACTTTAAGCATCCTATTGCCTGTTTTAAAAGATGATAAAGAAAAATCTTATTTTCATAAAACTTTCTTCTTCTCAATAACTTCTAACCAAACAGGAATATGTTCACATTGTTATCTATGCTTGCCAAAATATTTCCTGCAGCAATAATGCCCTAAAGCTTTTTGAAGTGTCATCTGCAAAGTGATTTGTTAATTGGATTATTTTGTGTTGTTTATTTTAGAATTAGAATACTCTGCTATATCTAGAAAGTACATTAGCCTTGGTAGTTACCATAACCCATGAAACTACTTAGTTCAACACCCTTGAATTGTTCATATTAATAATTACATAAAATATTTTGGGATTCTTTGGATTGTAATTTTAAAATGGGAGAGTAATAATTCAGCAGCCATGCTGTTTTGCCTGAGAGAGCTCGTCAGGCTGCTAGATCCTAAGCTTTGCCTGTGGTTTTTATGAGTGGACTTGAGTAGCTAGCTATGGATTCCTTTTGCTTTAAAATTTAGTTTCCTGAAAACAGAGCTTTTGAATTTTGTAGGTTTTTTGTATTCCTCATTTGAAAAATATTTAAATGATGTTGCCCAAAGGGCAAAGAGGGAAACAGCGTGACTGACTTTCGGGAAATTAGTAGGCAGAAGGGTTATTTTTAGCTTTTACTCCTTGCAAACATTTCCTTTTGTTCTTCAGAAGACATTGTTGATCTGTTCATTCATTTGCTGTACTTCCCGCCCTCCCCCCATGAGATGGCTTTTGGATAGAATAAGCCCTCTCTTCTCCACTCTGCGTGACATAACTGTTTTGGTTCTTATTTTATTCCATTTTAACTCTGCGTCATGAGTTATTCATTTGTTCATGGTTTCTCTGGATCCTTAGCCCTCCCCTACCCCCTCCCTTCCCCACACACATACACTTTGTTATTATTTGAGATTGATTCTTTATCCCTCATCTGACTTTGAAAAATGTTCACACAAGCAGGATATATAGTTTAAATTTTTGTTAAACTATTGTTTTGTGGTAGCTGGCGGTGTTATTTTGCTTTTGTTTGCTCTGGGAGTATCCATTTGAAAACTATTATCTTTTGAAAATTCTGCAGTTAGTATTACAAATATCGCTACCATTCAAGTCCAGGGTAGATGGTTACAAATTACACCTCAGCCTTATGTTTGACCTTTGAAAAATCTTCTAGTATATAGACGAAGTCAAATTTCTTAGTAAGCACACTGAAACCTCACAATAACTCCTCCCTGAAAAGGGAGTATCTTGATCAAAGATGTGCTCATTTTAGATCACTTCCAAGAGAACAAGAGAATCTAGTTATTCTGTAATATTGTAATTTAACCCTTTTTTCATTTTTTTAATAAGATAGTCACTATAGCATTAGTGGTTAAGATTGTAGGTTCTAGATGAGGATTGTGGTTATAATACAAATTACAAAAATGTTCCTCTATTACAAGGTGTTAAGAATATGGTGAAGTCAAAAGCAAAACAAAACAAAAAGAAGGAAAAAAATATGGTGGTAACGGAAAAATACAGCTAATGTAACTCAAAGACTATAGTTAACAATAATATTGTAATATTTTTGTAGCAAAGGCAAAGAAGATACTATATCAATGCTAAAGGTCAAAAAATATATATGGGATTTTGTTTTATGAGATGTGAATGTGATCAAACAATTTTTTTTCTTGATTTTCTTCATTAACAAAGAGACCTTGGTCATGTCATTTAATCTGTTCTCATTTATTCATCTTTCAGAACAGTGGAGAAACAATTGAGTTCATTTTTAGGATTAAATAAGATAAATGTTTCTGGATAGATTCTTTAGAGTAGTGCTTCCATGATTTGTTAAACTGCCTTTTGTGTGTTATTGTATTTGTTGAAGTTGAAATAAAGTGTTAAAAATAATAATAAAGAGATTTGCAGAGATATTAAAAAAAAAAGATTGTGGGTTCTGGAGTCAGGCCTCCTTGTTCAAATCCTAGCTCTAACATTAATCTCTGTATGTCTCAATTTCCTAATCTCAAAAGTAGAGATGATAATATTTCCTTCATATAGTGGTTTCAGAATTTAAGTCAGATAATCCATGTAAATTAGAGCCTAGCATAATGCCTGACATAGTAAAGTCTCAATAGATGTTGCCTATTATTAGAATTAATATATAAGATTGTTTCATCTATAATGTAGGGTGGGGGTATTTTAGAAGATTATGTATCAGAATGAGGCTAAATATTCGATTTTCTGAGGACCCTTGCCTCTTTCCCTATAAGAATTTTTTCTTGAGATGCCCTCAGCAGAGGTGGCCTAATTCCAGCTCCTAGTGAATTTAGTTTCCCTTGGGCCTTTGGTATTTACAGCTCTTCGTACCTAGAATGGGAGCAATTATAATGGGAAGTCAAGCAAATCGTTTTTTCTCATAAAGAGAGGAAGGCAGAATGTGAGATGGCATTGACATCTGTGCCTCTGCCCAGGGCCAAAAACAGAATGGTTATTTGCAGCTGATTCGGCACCCCATCTGCTGCCTTCCTCGGTGGTTAAGTCCCTCCTCCTTTTTGCCCTTCATTTAGAGCCTCAGGGATGGTGACGTCTGGGAGAGAAGGTTGGAATGTAAAGCATCTGTAGAGGAAAATAGGACAGAAGTTCAGGGAAAGACAGCAGTATGATGATCCCCATTCTGCAGATGGCCCGAGCAGGTGGATTCTGAATCTCCTCTGCCAATGGCAATTTTACAAATGTTCCATGGGCAGTGTAAAAGTTAAAAAGCACCAGCCTGTTCTAGTGATTCCTCAGCTTTGCTCAAGAGCTTCTCTGACATCTGACTAAACAATTTACGAAACTTGTCCCCTCCTTTTTAAAAGAAACAAAACCTCTATTTTATTATTCTTAGCCCAGGAACTTAAAATAAGCCCTTCCATTTTGCCCAGGGTGCTTTAACTTCTGAGTATAGATCCTTTGTTTCTCTTTTTCTATAGGATTTACCTCACCCTACTTGCCAGCTAATTTACACCAGTGATTCCCATTGAAGTGGCTCCTTATTTTAAAACTTCACACACAAAGGGTAGCAGATAGTATTATTGTCATTTAACTCTTTAATTGATTTTATTAAAACTAAGTAGTTAATAGAGTGATGAGTAACCCCAGAAAATGATGTATAGAATAAATAAAAATAAGCAAATAGAGGAGAACCTGGGGAAAATTTTTCTTGTCCTAGATTATGGATCTCTTGTTTTTAATGGAAAATTATTTTGAAATAATTTTACTTTCACAGCGTAAGGATTGTTTTAGCTTAGACTGATATTTTTTCAGTTAAGGATTTCTGATGATTGTTTCAAGTTTGTCTGTCATTCAAAAGAATGGAATACTGGGAGTAGATGTGGCTCAAGCAGTTGAGTGCCCACCTCCCACACAGGAGGTCCCAGGTTTGGTTCTTGGTGCGTCCTAAAGAAAACAAATAGACATAAAGCAGACAACAAATGAGCAGGGAGCAAATGTGGCTCAAACAGTTGAGCACCCATCTCCCACATGGGAGGTCCCGGGTTCAGTTCCTCATGCCTCCTAAAGAAAATGAGCAGAAAACAAGCTAAAAAACAAAACTAAACTAAAATACATTGAATTGTACACTTAAAATGTGTGGATTACAAGGTTTGTGAACTATATGTCAATAAAATTATTTTTTTAAAAAAAGAATGAAATATTACCTTAATGCAGAATGTTTGAGGGTTGTTTTTCATGCTGCTTGGTTGCTGTTTTATTTTTAATTAAATTTGAGATTATTCTAACCCTTCATTCAAAGTGGCAATTGACTGATTTAAGTTTTGGTGAGTCTTAATTATAATTTATCACATATATAATTTTCATTCAGTGTATTAAAAAATAGCTCTATGTTTTTTTCTAAGACTGATTTTGCACGATTTAGTGGAACAAATGTGGAAACTGACTTTGTAGAGGTGCCATCACAAATGCTTGAAAACTGGGTTTGGGACATCGAATCCCTCAGACGACTGTCAAAACATTATAAAGATGGAAGTCCTATTACAGATAATCTGCTTGAAAAACTTGTTGCTTCCAGACTGGTCAACACAGGTATGACTTAGTTTAGAAAGGAAAATAAATTAGAATCACTTTGTGCAGAGTTCCTAGAACTTATTTCCTGTTTAAAAATAATGTTACCCTCAGAATGCTAATATGTGGAAGGAAAAATACCAAATATATTAGAATAGGGAACCCTGGGATTTTGTCAAAGAAAAAAAACCTCCTTTTAAATCTTAAATAGAATGAAATGTCTTGCTCCCATTTTGTGATAAGTACTGGAGTCAATTTTTGAAATCTCTATCGTGTGATATGAGAACACACATTTCTGTCTTCTCCACAACATACCCAAACATTCTTATGTTGTTAGGTCTTTTGACCCTACGCCAGATTGTTTTGAGCAAAGTTGATCAGTCTCTCCATACCAACACATCAGTGGATGCTGCAAGTGAATATGCCAAATATTGCACAGAAATTTTAGGTGTTTCAGCTACCCCAGGTATGTAAATCCTAAGGTTTCTATTCATTTTTCTGTGAACCACAGGGCATACTCCTGATACTGCCAGGGAGGGTTAAGTTTGTCAGGCGGATTACCTAATTCCATTTGTTTCTGATTTTGTAATCAGGCCATGACTTTCAGATAAGCATACTATGTCCCTATGAGTTACTCTGTGTAAATGTGCTTGAAGGAAAGGTGGCTCCAGCTTTACAGCATGTTAGTGTCATCAGGCATGAGCAATTGGCCTCCACCCCAGAGCAGAGAGAGCCATTCATACTTGGCAGCTCCAGCCTGTCTCCTCCCGTCTATGTACACCATGACTTCTCTGTGATTTTCAGTAATAAATTGCCAGAATGGGCATTTTTAGAGAGAAAGACAAACTTCTTCCTTGTTTCTGATGGTGATTCTGAGATGAGTGAAAGCAGTTTGACTAGCAGTTTCTAGACTGAGATTCGTGTAGTTCATTAGCATATCAGGGTTTATGCACACACATATATCTTCTTTTTTTTTAGGAGGTACCGGGAATTGACTCAGAACCTCATACATGGATGGGAAGCAGGTTTTCAACCACTGAGTTACATCCACTCCCCAAGGAGAGTTGGTTTTTCCATTTGTTTGTTTGTTTTGTTTTTAGGAGGTACCTGGGATTGAACCCAGGACCTCATACATGGGAAACAGGCACTCAACCAGTGGAGCTCCAACCACTCCCCTGTACATCTTCTTTTAAACCAACATGAGGTTGGGCATATATATGTAGTTGGTAAGGCAAATATTTTTTTTTTACCAAGGAAATTGTTATTACAGTGACTCAGCCACATTTATAGAGATAATAAAGATTAGAATGGTCAGTTGAGTGAATCCAGGTTCCTCACTTCCTTTTGTGATTTGTTTCTAGTAAACCTTAGAGCACTTTAGTGACTTCTTAAACTCCTTTTCACAGTAACCCTAGAGCAGATGAATTGCTAAGCCTTTAACTTTCCAATTGAAGTGTTCTTCTTGGGTAATTATCACCAAAATAAGTGTTCTGACACATTTTAGATATAAAAGAGATGTGACAGGGAAGCGGCTGTGGCTCAATCAGTAGGGCTCCCGTTTACCATATGGGAGGCTCCGGGTTCGGTTCCTGGGGCCTCCTGGTGAAGGCAAGCCCTCCCGCACGGCATGGTTAGCTGACCCAGCGAGCACAAGCAGCAAGGGGGGGATAAATGAATAAATAAATGAAATCTTAAAAAAAAAAAAAAAAAAATAGTGATATTCTTATAAATAAATAAATAAATAAATAAATAAATAAATAAATAAAAGAGATGTGACAAAGAGTAGGGTTACTATATGTAAACATATAGGTGTCTCAGGGATAGGAAAGAACTAGTGCATTCAGAAACACTGAGCTATCTGAAGGATGTGGACAAAATCTCTGAAACTATTGTTAGGCATTCCAGAGCTCAGGACCGAAACCAGCTCTAAGCTTGAGCCATTCATGGGAGAGAAGTTTGTAAACATCTTGGCATAAACCTAGGAAGTACTAGAAGTGAGATTCTATGACTCTCTTCTCCCATAAGGAAACCTTATCTAGCAGCTAATCTGACAATTAACCTTTGCCATGGCATTAATTGAAATGTATCTTTCTTTAAAGGCACAAATATGCCAGCTACTTTTGGACATTTGGCAGGGGGATATGATGGACAATATTATGGCTATCTTTGGAGTGAAGTCTTTTCCATGGACATGTTTTACAGCTGTTTTAAAAAAGAAGGGATAATGAATCCAGAGGTATTGTATTTTTTTCTACTTTTGTTAATTATGTAGATCCTTTCCCTTTAACTCCTACTGTAAAATATTTATTACACCTAGATTTTAGAGTAAGAAGTTTGGTACCAGCTTTTTAAAATATATATATAATTATACTATTAACTGTACACCATACTTTAGATTAGAGTTCACTGTGTTCTACAGTTCTATGTTTGTTTTTTAAAGATTTTATTTATTTATTTATCCCCCCACACACACATACCCCCATTGTTTTGTGCTCGCTATCTGCTCTCTGTGTGTTCTTCTGTGTCTCATTGTCTTCTCTTTAGGAGGCACCGGGAACCCATCCTGGGACCTTCCGGAGTGGGACAGAGGCGCTCAATCTCTTGCCCCACCTCAGCTCCCTGGTCTGCTGCATCTCTTATTGTCTCTTCTCTGTGTCTCTTTTTGTTGCGTCATCTTGCCACGCCAGCTCTCCACACTGGCCAGCACTCTGCATAGGACAGCTTGCCTTTCATGGAGGCCCCAGGAATCGAATCCTGGACCTCCTAGATAGTAGACGGGAGCCCATTCGCTTGAGCCACATCCGTTTCCCTCTACGTTTGTTTTTAATTTTTTTCCTACCATATATAAAACCTAAAAAGTCATCATTTAACCACATTCAAAAATATAATGCAGTGGCTAAATCATAGTTAAATTACATTAACTATGTTCTGCTACTATTACCACCATCCGTTACCAAAACTTTCCCATCACATCAAGCACTCTATACCAATTCCCTAATCCGGCCTTGCTCCTGTTAACCTGATTCTAGTTTCTGACTCTTTGAATTTGGTTATTCTAATTGTTTCATATTAGATCATACAGTATTTATCCTTTTGTATCTGGCTTATTATACTCAACATGATGTCTTCAAGGTTCATCCATGTTGTCACGTATATCAAAAATTCATTTTGTTTATGGCTGAATAAAATTCCATTTGTGTATATACCACGTTTGTTTGTCCGTTCATCTGTTGATGGACATTTGGGTTGCTATCATCTTTTGGCAGTTGTGGTTAATGCTGCTCTTGAACATCAGTGTGCAAATATCTATTCGAGTTCCTGCTTTCAGTTCTTTTGGGTAATGCCAGAAGTGGGATTGCTGAGTCATAGGGTAATTCTATACTTAACTTTCTGGGGAACCACCAAACTATCTTCTACAGTAGCTGCACCATTTTACATTCCCACCAGCAATGAACAAGTGTTCATATTTCTCTACATCCACTTCAACACATGTTATTTTCCATTTTTTTTAATAGTAGCTATTCTACTGGGTATATAATGCTATCTCATTGTGGTTTCAACTTGCATTTCCCTAATGGCTAATGATGTTGAGCATCTTTTCATGTGCATTTTGGCCATTTTTATATCATCTTTGGGAAAATGTCTATTCAAATCTTTTGCTCATTTTTTAATTGCATTTGTCTTTTTGTCATTCAGTTGTAGGATTTCTTTATATATACTGGATATTAAACCCTCATCAGATATGTGGTTTCCAAATGTTTTCTCCCATTCTTCTTACTTTCATGATGAAGTTTTTAATTTTTATGAGGCCCCATTTATCTATGTTTTCTTTTTGCTGCTCGTGCTTTTGGTGTAAATTTTAGGAAACCAGTGCTTAACACAAGGTCCTGAATATGCTTACTTATATATTCTTCTAGGAGCTTTATAGTTTTGGTTTTTATATTTAGGTCTTTTTTTTCTCTCTCTTTTTTTTTTTTTTTTTTTTTTTTTTAATATATATTTAGGTCTTTGATCCATTTTCAGTTAATTTTTGTTTATAGTGTAAAGTAGGGTTACACCTTCATTCTTTTGCTCATAGATATCCAGTTTTCCCAGCAACATTTGTTGAAGAGACTGTTCTTTTCCCATGGAGTAGACTTGGCACCCTTGTCAAAAAAAAATCAGTTGGCCATAGATGTGAGGTTTTATTTCTGAGCTCTCAATTCAGTTCCATTTGATGACTGGCTTTTCCATTTCTGCAAAGAAGGCTTTTGGAATTTTGACTGGGATTGTGTTGAATCTGTAGACCTGATCTTTCAGTAAATTCGCATCTTAACATTATTTAATCTTCCAATCCATGAACATGAAATGTCCTTTCATTTATTTAGGTTTTCTTTGATTTATTTTAGCAATGTTTTATATAAGTCCTTTACATCCTTGGTTAAATTTATTCCTAGATATTTGATCCATTTAGTTACTCTTGTAAATGGAATTTTTGTTGTTTTTGGTTTCTTCTACGGATTGTTATTATTAGTGTAATGAAATGCTACTGATTTTTGCTAGTCACCTGGTAACTTCTGTTGGGTCAGCAGCGTGAGGGACCTGCCGCGACATGTTATTGGACCCACCTGGCCCGTTGTGCACCTGGCCAAGCTCCCACCTTTGTACCTTGGCTGGTGTGGGAGGGTCCAGGCATTGCCTAGATGGCAACCCCACTAGACGTGAGTGCTGAGCCAGACCCCGTGCCACAGGTGGATGGCTGCAGCCAGATGGTGCAGGGCTTTGGTTGTGCCCCAAGCAGTTGGGCATCTCCACTGGAAACTCCCATTATGCATACCTTAAAAAGGACTTCTATGGGGAAATCCTTAATGTGGCCATCGTTGGCTACCTCAGACAAAAAAAAACTTTGATTCTTTAGAGTCACTTATTTCAGCAATTCAGAGATAACATTGAGAAGCCAAGAAACGACTAGAATTACAAGAACATTTGAAACTCAAAGAAGACAATTTATTCTAGGTTCCAAAAAGCACAATAGTAAATGGCCACTGCTGGAAAGTCATCTTATTTATTCATTTACTGTTTTCCAGTATTTCACTGCTCATAACTATACAGTCTTACGTTGACTATATCCTTAAAATCAATCATTTTCCTACAGCTATAAATTAGCTTAAACAGAACAATGTAATTACTATATTATGTTTCAACTGTTAAATTAAACCCATCATGCAACAGTACTAAAAAGATTCATTTAAAAATCAAGATTCCTTTTTATGTAATATATTGATTAGAAACTCTTTCAAAGCTTTCTAGGGAAGCGGCTGTGGCTCAATCAGTAGGGCTCCCGTTTACCATATGGGAGGCCCTGGGTTCGGTTCCCGGGGCCTCCTGGTGAGGGCAGGCCCACCCGCAGGGCGTGGTTAGCTGACCCAGCGAGCACAAGCAGCAAGGGGGGGATAAATGAATAAATAAATAAAATCTTTAAAAAAAAAAAAAAAAAGCTTTCTAAAATGTACCACTAGAAAGGTCTTAAGTTCCTTATGGTGGAAATAAAATGTATGAAAAGCACATAACTAGTTTGAGATGAGAATCACATGTCATGGTAAAATATCAGTATGTATGTACTTGTATAGCATGTGCTGCTAAACAGAGAAGACTTTTAGAATTGCATGAATTAAACATAAGTTTGGTAGTTTATTATAAACCTAAAAGGAAAAATCCAGACTTTATATTTGTTATAATTGTACAGTGATTTCTTGCATGAATATACTTTATTATAGATATGAAGACTTGTGAAATTTCATTTCAATCATTTCCTTCATGAGGTGAAATCATTGTATTCTGTTCAATTTTTATACAGACCTACCTCAATTATAAATGGTCTTGACTCCTTCCTGCCATTCTTTTTTCTGTTTTATTTGAAGACAAAACCGAGTGTTTTTCAAATGTGTAGTTCTCATTATTGCATTGGATGACACTTTTCTCCTTATTAAGAGGAGATATCCTTGCTCTTCAACATTTTTCTTGGTTCTTTCTTCCTTTAAATGATTGTCAGTATCAGGTTTTTTACTTTTTATTTTTTCTATTTAGAATAGCTTACAACTGTACACTTACAGGAGATTGAATCTGTCTTTACCCTTCCATCCTTTCACTATATGAACAGTGATTGTCATACATATCTGCCATGCACTTTTGGGGGAAAAAAACTTCTTTAGGTTTCTTCAAGATTTAATTGAACATATACATGCAGTTCATTTATATATACCAGTTTCTTAAAGAACACAATGCTTGGTATTCTCTTCCCCTAAAAATATTTAAGAGCCTATTAAACTATGAAAAAGCTGGAAAGTTACTTATTTTTCATGTAAATATTTTCTTGAGAAAATCTGAACTATGTAGTTGTATATGTTTAATGCCAGTCTAATGAGTGCCTGTAACTTGAAAGGGGGGGGAGCGGAACATAAGATAATAAAGTTCTAGTTAAATTTTAAAAAGAAGAAAAAAAGGAAAGATCTCAGATCAGAGATCTAACATCACAACTGGAAGATCTAGAAAAAGAAGAATATACTAAACCCAAAGTGAACAGAAGGAAGGAAATAACAAAGGTTAGAGAGGAGATATATGAAATAGAAATTAAAAATATATATACAGAATCAATGAAACCAAAAGTTGGTTCTTTGAAAAGAGCAGTAAAATCAACCAACTTTAGCTAAACTGTCAAAGAAAAAGAGATGTTGCAGATAAGTAAAATCACAAATGAAAGGAGGAACAATGCTACTGACCCCACAGAAATTAAAAAGGAGTAAAAGTATGCTATGAAAGACCACATGCCAACAAATAAAAAAGCCTAGATGAAATGAACAAATCCCTAGAAACACACAAACTATACTGACTCAAGAAGAAATAGATGATATCAACAGATTAATACCAAGTAAAGTGATTGATTCAGTCATCAAAAACCTCCCAAGAAAAAATCAAACAAACAAACAAAGAAGAAACCTCCCAAAGAGAAAAGCTCAGGACCAGATGGCTTCACTGGTGAATTTTACTAAACATTCCAAGATGAAATAACACCAATCCTATACAAAGTCTTTCAAAAAAATTGAAGAGGTAGCACTCATTCTATGAGGCCAACAACACCCTTATACCCTAAGAAAAGGAAATTGCAGTCCAATTTCCCTTATAATTGCAGATGCAAATATCATCATACTAGCAAACCAAATTCAATAACACATTAAAAGAATTGTAAATCATGATCATGTGGGATTTATCTCAGGTATGCAAGAGTGGTAAGAAAATCAATTAATGTAATGTACCACAAAATGAAAAACCTACATGATCAAAAATAAAGAAAAAAAAACCTACATGATCATCTCAATTAATGCTTAAAAGGCTTCTGGCAAAATGCTTCACCCCTTTTTGTAAAATCACTTAGAAAACTAGAAATAGAAGGAAACTTCCTCAATGTGATAAAGAGTACTTATGAAAAGCCCACTGCTAACATCACACTTAATTGTCAAAGACTGAAAGCTTTCTCCCTCTAAGGTCTGAAACAAGACAAGGATGCCCGCTGTCACCACTGTTACTCAACATTGTACTGGAAGTTCTAACCAGAGCAATTAAGGAAGGAAAAGAAATAACATATTTTGACAAGCATAACATTGTCATACCCTACTTAATTCCTAGTAACTGTGTCACTTCTCTCCCTAGCCGAGCCACTTCAGAGGTATTTTACCTGTGCAGGCAAACCAGGCCCTGTTGGCATGAGGTGCCCTCTGCTTTGCCTGCTGTTACTGTCTTAAAATTATTAATTTTGTCTTTGAACTTGTGTTTTGTAAATGAAGTCCAGTGGGACAAGGAATATGCATGTGTACATACCTACACACCCAACATGTGGCCTGTCATACACACAGCTCCCTGGGGCAGTCCAGGTTGCCTTGGGATGCTGAGGGGCTGGCTGGGCCAGGATAGAAGAAGGATAAGGCATGGGGCAGCACAGGGACCTGAGCTGTGAGGTCGACTTATGGGACAGTTCAACTTGGGAACCCAACATGTTGGCTTCTGCACAAATATTAATTCTCTTACCTGAGTGTCAGAAAAAGAACTGTCGGCACTAAATTTTGACAGTAATTAATTATAAACTAAAAGCATACACATGGACATTGCAATAGAACATATCAATATTTCTTCAAAGAGTTTGAAACTTCTTGTTTTGGAAATTGCTGCAACATTGTAAAGCAAATATCTACAGTCTGAGAAATAGAAATTAAACCTTAAGATTCTCATATTCGATGGACAAGAACACTATTTTCTTTTTTAAGATTTTATTTATTTATTCATTTCTCCCCCCCTTGCTGCTTGTGCTCGCTGGGTCAGCTAACCACGCCGTGCGGGCGGGCTTGCCTTCACCAGGAGGCCCCGGGAACCGAACCCGGGGCCTCCCATATGGTAAACGGGAGCCCTACTGATTGAGCCACAGCCGCTTCCCAAGAACACTATTTTCATAGGAAGTTTCAGATGAGCTAATTATTAACAAGGAAGACAATTACAATATTAATTTTTCCTTATAATTGAAGATATAACCATAGACTATATAAACAGATGTAAATTATATACAAAGTGGTTGGACCACCACTTTCAGTTTTTGGTGTTTTTTTTAAAGATATATTTTATTTACTTTCATCCATTTTTAACCCCCCACCCCATTTTTGCTGTTTTTGTGTCCATTCGCTGGGCAATTCTCAGTATCTGTTTCCTGCCATCTCTTCTCATCCTCCTCCTGTCTTCACCAGGATTCGATCCTGGGAACCTCTGATATAGGAGAGAGGCGTCCTACTGCCTGCGCCACCTTAGTTCCTGGTTTTTCGATGCGTCTTGTCTTGGGTCTCCCTTGTGTCACTCTCCTGTTAGGTCATCATCTTGCTGCGTGGCTCTGCGGGGCCTGGCAGCACACCCATGCGCACGGGGCCTGGGGGCTCTCCCACTCGCAGGGCCTGACGGCACTCCCATGCATGGGGCCTGGCGGCACACCTTCTATATTTTTCTTTATTTTACTGGGAGGTCCCAGGGATCAAACCCAGGTCCCTCCATATGGGAGACAGACGCCCAACCATTTGAGCCACATCTGGCCCCCCTACTTTCAGTTTCTTGAACAACTATCATAAGTTAAATGAAATGCTCGAGGAGATATTAAAGTCCTATTGTAGTAATTCATATTTAAAATTAAAATCAGACTTGCACAAAAGTACTGGTATGAAGAATTATATCTTTTTAGGAAAATTTTGCTGTAAGTACTATTGACTCTCAGTATACTAAAATTTATTATTTTGAAATAATTTATCAGAAATTTATCCCAGTATAGATACAGTGTTATAACAGTTATATCAGCAGAAAGATCCTCCTCAAAATTAAATATTATCAAAATTATTTGCAGTCTTTTATTTGCCAAGAGCAGCTTATGTGACTTTCAATTATATGGATTGAAAATGAAGTATTTCAATGACCTAGTAAATGAATTTGTAGAAAAATGAGCCCCCAAATCTTATGATCAATAAAGATATAGCATTAATAAAATATTATTATTGTATTATATAAAATTATGTGTACCTTTTTTTTACACTGTACATAAAGCGTTGCTTTCCTTTTGCAGTGTTCAGAGCTCTGCTTGTCCTTGGTATTTGATGATTTGACTACTATGTGTCTGAACATTATTCTCTTTGAGTTTGTCCTGTTTGGGGTTCATTGGGTTCTTGAATGTGTGTATTCATGTCTTTCTTTAAATTTGGGAAGTGTCTGCCATTATTACTTTGAATGTTCCTTCAGCCCATTTCTCTCTTTCTTCTCCTTTTTTGGACTTCCACAGACCATATATTGTTTCCATAGGCTCTGTTCTCTTTTCTTCATTTATTCTTTCTTCTGCCAGCCCCAATCTGCTGTTGAAACTCTAGGGAATCTCTCATTTTAGTTATTGTTGTTTTCAACACCAATATTTCTGTTTGGTTCCATTTTAAAATTTCTATCTCTTTATTGACATTCTCATATTGTTTACTTATTGCTTTCTTGATATCTTTTTGTTCTTTCTCTTTGTTTTCCTTCATCACCTTGAGCATACTGAATATCATTTTTTAAAAAGTCTTTATCCAGTATGGCCAAAGTCAGGTCTTATTCATGGTTTCAGAATTTTTTTCTTTGTTTCTCATGTAATCTTTTGTTGCACATGTACCTTTTAATAATTTGAAGTATTAACTCTGAAATTTAGTTCCTGAGCTGTCTGTTCCCTAAGTTAGTATGATAAGCTAACAAAAACAAACAAGCCAAGGCAAAAAAAAAAAAAGAAAAACAAATACCTTTTACATACAGTCTTTGCAAATTGGCCCACTTTGGCTGGTGATCTCCTTCAGAATTTAACCTTCCTATCAAGACAATCACAAGGTCAGAGAGAAGTATAGGGTCCTCTCTATCTTTCCTTTTCTTTTTTTTTTTTTTTTAAGATTTATTTATTTGTTTGTTTGTTTATTTGTTTGTTTGTTTCTCCCCACCCCCTCATTGTTTGCACTTGCTGTGTGCTGTCTTTAGGAGGCACCAGGAACTGAACCTGGGACTTCCGATGTGGGAGGGAGGCACCTACTCGCTTGAGCCACCTTGGTTCCCTGCTTTGTTGTGTCTCTCATTATGTTTTTTTCTTCTTGTGTCTCTTGTTGCGTCATCTTGTTGCATCAGCTTGCTGTGTCTGCCCATCATGTAGGCTCGCAGTCTTTAGGAGGCACTGGGAACCTCTGCCTCCTGCTTTGTTGTCTCTCATTATGTTTTTCTTCTTGTGTCTCTTGTTGCATCATCTTGTTGTGTCAGCTTGCCGTGCCTGCCCGTCTCACCAACTAGCTATCTTCTTTAGGAGGCACCGGGAACCAAGCCACGGACCTCCCTTGTGGTAGGCAGGAGGTCACTGAGCCACATCTGCTTCCCTTCTCTGTCTTTTCTGAGTCTTGTTCTAGGCTTGTGCTACTTCCTTCTTGGTCTTCAGAATTTTCCTGTTTACAGTAATTCCAATGCCCCCTCGACTCCCTTTGAAATAGAATTTCCCCTCCTCCAGTGTGCTTTATTGTATTTTCTAAAGCTGGTGATCCTTTGCACCAGGCCATTTTGACTTAATTATTTCTTATATTGCTTTAGCTGTCTGCATACTGCTTTGTCTGCTGGGCAAGTACTGGGAGGGTAAGAGACAATTGTCCTGGTTCAGTCTTTAAGGCCATGAACTAATAGATTGACACTGAAATACAGGCACCCTAGTGTCCAATAGGGTATTCTGCTCCCTCCAGATTAGGGCCAGGGCCCCACAGTGGGAATGCAGACCAGCTTCACAACGCCAGGGAAGGGGTGGGGGAGGGACCAGCGAGGGTGCCACAAGCTTCTCCTATTGTTTTTAAAGCTGACTTTTCTTGATTCCATCCCCATTTACAAAGGTCAACCACTGACTGTTTTTCTCCCAAATACCCTGGACTTCCTAATCTGCATGGCCTTCATCCAGTGTCCAACCCTGGGTTTCTCCAACATCTCATTTAGGGAGGGTGCCCTTGGGATTCCAAATGTCCTGGAGAAGATTGCATGACCCACAACATAGTCATGCTGTCCAACCTGTGCTAGACTTCCCGTGTTACTCTGTAGTCCTTCTACATTTCCCTTATTTATTCTCTTCAAGTCCCCACTACCTCTCTCTTCTTTTAACAGAGGTCTCTTTACTGAGAAAAGTGAGGTCACTGAGAAATGAATATGTTCATCTTTATTTCTCTGTATGTCAATACTTCTCCTATCTCAGAAAAGACGTCTCTAACAGCAAGTCTGACTCTTTTGCAAACTTGGAAAAAGCTTGCTACTGACTCTGATAGCCCCAGTCCTTTTACTCTGTTGCTCTTCCTTTTATAGCCTAACTTCTCAGTTTAGAAAATGGTCTTTGCAATCTTCTATATCCTGGCTTTTGCCCTACCAATTGAACTGGAACATCTCTCTCCAAAGTTGCCACTGATGACCTATCTCCAACTCCAAAGGCCCTGGCCCACCCTTGTCTTTACTTTCTGCTTCTGTTTATTCCTTTTCCCGTTGTTCTTAGCCTTAGATTAGCAATCAGAATGCTTCTTTACTCCCCAGTACCCCCTGTGTGTCAGCCAAGTTTATGTACTCTCTTGGGACTTTATATCTTCGCAAATCTATTTATTCCATTCCTTCCATCTAGAATGTACTCCTTCCTTATCTGTGCCTCTCAAAATCCTACTATTCTTTTTTTAAAAAACAATTTATTGAAGTATATCATTCATACATGAACATACATAAACAATAAGTGTTCAGTAAACATTGTGAACTTACAAAACAAATATGCATAACATCATACAGGGCTCCTACACATCACCCAATCCTACCATTCTTAAGGGCCCTACTCAAATGCCACTCACTTATGAAATCTTCCAGATTATCCAAACCAAAAGTGATCTTTCCATCCTCTGAATTAAAGAGTGGATTTAGGCATGGGGGAAGGGCTTCAATAAGCTTTTCTCATGTCTGGAATGTTTAGCTGTTATACAATTGAAAAAAGTCAAGTTACAAAATAGTTTATACCATAGGATGTAAATTTTAATTTAAAAATATATGCTTAGGAAAAAAGTATGTCAAAAATGTTGTCAGTGGTTATCTTTGAGAGGTAAGTTTATGTGTGATTATTAAATTTTCTTCTTTTTATGGAGCTTTTTCCTAATTTTTACATAGAGTATGGATTACATTAGAAATCTGAAAACAAATGTTGTAAAGAGACAAAGGTATAGGTATGCAAAGATAAAGACCTCTTATTGGCTCTTCTTGTTAGTTAGAAAGCATCCTGGTGTAGATGGTACTCTACTTTTCTCTTTTAAATATCCTCATTCACCTTCTCTTTGCTTCCACTCACCTGACCACGCCTCCAGGCCACCTCCCCTGCTCCCTCTTACTCTCCTAGCTGTCAAGGTAGTAGCCAAATTACTGATTTCAACGAAGGCCAAAGGACTTGCAAGTCCAGCAAAAGCAATCCCTGCCATTATGCTTCTATGTATTCCCTTTTAATCTCAACCTTTGTATCTTGGCAAGCAGCCAGGCTACTGTTGTTGGTTTGGGGTTTTTTTGTTTTTTTTTTTTTTTAAATTTAATAAAGTTTTATTTTTCAAAATGTACAGTTAATGGGACTTGGTCTTGCATCTTCACCAGTAGCTGGGCCATCGCCACCCTTGGTGCTTCTGGTGTAAATTACTTGAGCTCTGTGTCTTGAAACCAGCTTGATAAATCCTTTACTAAGCAGAAAGGCTACCCTGGTCAGGTAACCACGAATCTTCAGTCTCTCAGAGATGACAGCTGGAGTTATAAGCTTGTAATTGGGAACTTCCTTACAGAGTTTGTCATATGTGGCTTTGTCAACAAAACTAACTTCTTATTGAGCTCATCCTCAACTTTGCCTTTCGATCACTTCTCTATTTGCCTGGCCCGCAGATTTGTTCACTGGGTCTTTGTCTTTCTTGGCTACCTTTCCAGCATCTTTCTTCTTCTTGTCATTCATGGGCAGTGGAGCACGTAGGTGAAGCAATATCCCCCACCAGCCTTGTGATCCAGCCTGGCAGCTTAAGGAGCACCCCCATCAATCCCACCTCAACTGAGCCTTGGCATCACCCCCGCTTTCAGGAAGCCACCCGTTTCACACTCCTGAAGCTCACCATTGCAAAGCTCAGAGAGTTTTAACTTAGACAAAGGGACTAAGTTGAACTTGAAGAAAGCAAGGTTCACAAAGCTGTAAGTAGTAATGAGGAAATAGTACTAGGAGACAACTTGAAATTGTTTCCTTGTGATGTTAAAAACAGATTTCGGTTTTACTAAAATTCTGCATTTCAAAAGTGCTACATATTACACGTTTTATGTCAGTGAAGCTGGCTTTAATCCATCTCTTCCTTCTGACTTTTTTCTTTACTATCAAATGCTCTGGGATATGGTGTCATTTCTTACTCCCCTACTCTCACATCAGTAGTGGACTTGGCTCCAGTGGCCGTGGAGAATCCCTCTGCACCCACCCCCTCCCCCTTTGCTGCAGTGGCAGATACTGGAACCAACTTTTTTTTTTTTTATAACCAAGGTTTGTCAAATTTTTATTTAAAATTTTTTTATTTTTAAAAATTAATTAGAATAGATCCAAAGTTATCTACATAATACTTTTTTTTCCAAAGAAAGAAAGAGTTTTATTGGTTGCGCAAGCAGTAGTGCACAGTAGCCTTCTGGCCCAAAACTGCCTCCCTGATCTGCAGAAATTCTAATATTTTATAACATCAGGGTGCTAATGAGTAATTGGGGTGGAGCTGGACCCAGGTTCCTTCATTAATAAACATTAGGGAGCACATGTGGCACAAGCAGTTGAGCGCCTGCTTCCCACATGGGAGGTCCAGGGTTTGGTCCCTGGTTCCTCCTAAAAACAAAACAAAGCAAACAAATGAAAGAACTAATTTAGGGGAGCTGATGTGGCTCAGTGGTTGAGTGCCAGCTTCCCACATACAAGACCCCAGGTTCAATCCCCAGCTCTGGTACCTCCAAAAAAGGGGGGTGTGGAGGGGGAAGCAGATGTGGCTAGACTGGTGGCATGCTTGCTTCCCACATGGGAGGTCCCGGATTTGGTTCTTATGCCTCCTAAATAAACAAACAAACATTAAGGGATTGAAGAAACTAGGGATGGACCCCAAACCAGGGGTAGTTACAAAGTTACAATCATTTTCACAGATCAAGTTTCTGAGATAGGAGAGTTCAAAGTAGAGGTCAGTTACAAGGTTTTCCATATGGATGTTAAACAGAGGAGGGCGGTGTGGTTACCATCCCAATAGTAAGCATAGACTAGGGTGAGGTTAGGTCTAAAGTGAGCTGGTTAGAAGTGTGGGACCACTCTAGCCAGCTTCAGTGATTTCGGTATTTAACTATTTGCTATTTGATGATATAAAGGTATCTATATAATGATTTAGGAATCATAATTATTTGTTAATTCTTTTTTTTTTTTTTCCCTTCAAATTATCAGTGTGTTTGGGTTTTTTTTGTTTATTTGATTAGTTAATTCTTAACCCTCAGTTACAATACCTCCCTCTCTGTTTATAAAATTCCTTATCTTGGGGGTAATTGGACATTGGAATGAAGTTGGAGGGTGCTGGTTTCCTCTAGGTTCTTGGCTATGTTACATAAAAGAATTTAAGAACATGCCAGTTTAGTTAGGCCAGCAAAAAGAGTTTATTGGTAAATGAGAGGAAAGAACAGAATTACGCACCCAAGATGTAGGTGTGGGCTCCTCTAGGCAAGAGAGAGCATTTGGGGTTGGGGAGTCTACCTTTATTAATCCATTTTCTTCTTTCCTACAGTGTACCATTTGTGGGTTGTTGTTGTTTTTTCTTTAAGATTTATTTTATTTATTTATCTCTCCCTACTGCCTCGTTTTGCACTTGCTGTGTTTATTTGTCTTCTTTGTTTCTTTAGGAGGCACCGGGAACTGAACCTGGGACCTCTGATGTGGGAAGGAGGTGCCTAATCACTTGAGCCACCTCTGTTCCCTGCTTTGTTGTGTCTGTCATTATGTTTTTCCTCTGTGTCTCTTGTTCTATCATCTTGTCGCGTCAGCTCACTGCGCCTGCCCGTTGCACCAGCTCACCATGCTGCTCATCCTCTTTAAGAAACACTGGGAACCTCTGCTCCCTGCTTTGTTGTGTTTCCCATTATGTTTTTCTTCTTTTTTTTTATTTTATTTTATTTATTTATTTATTTATCCCCCCTTGCTGCTTGTGCTCGCTGTGTCCATTTGCTGTGCGTTTTTCTGTGTCTGCTTGTTTCCCTTTGTGGGATCGTCCTGCTGCGTCAGCTCACCGTGCCGCGCGGGCTGGCTTGCCTTCACCAGGAGGCCCCGGGAACCGAATTCGAACCCGGGGCCTCCCATATGGTAAACGGGAGCCCCATCCATTGAGCCACATCCGCTTCCCATGTTTTTTTCTTGTATCTCTTGTTGTGTCAGCTTGCTGCGCCTGCCTGTTGCACCAGCTTGCTGTCTTCTTTAGGAAGCACAGGGAACCAAACTACGGACCTCCCATGTGGTAGGTGGGAGCCCAATTGCTTGAGCCACATCTGTTTCCCTGTTTTTAATTTTTATTTATTTTGCAAGTGTCTACTCTAAAATAACACTTGATTTACAAAATTCAAATACCCACTTACTAAAAATTAATACTTTGGAACAACAATCCTGTTCTACCGAAAGCTTAGAGCTTTGTTACAACTATATTGTGATGAATAGAAAAAAATAAATATACATATTTAGACCAATAAACCATGTACTACTTAATTTGTGCCAAAGTCACAGAGCCCTGTCATTTAACCAGCACTGAAAAAGATGGCATTAACTTGGGTTGTTTCAGGTTCTGTGCATTTGCTTTAGTCTCACGTATCAATGGATGATGACTTCACCAGCTATATTAACAGGATAAAAATAAGAATTTTTATGATATAAAGCAATACTCAATTTGATCTGAAGTCATGGAAATTAGAGCTATCATAATATATCATGCTGGCTTTTTTGCCTCAAAGCCTCACCCTCACTAGTGTGTGTTTGGATCAACTTGGGAAGATAACGAGATGACTCTTCAAGGAGTCAGTGCCTGCTGTTCTTAGTCCCTGAGCACTAGAGAGGCTGGGGACTGACAGGGCACATGCTGTTGACATTATTGGTCATAGGATACAGAAGAATGCCTGCAGACCTTCTCTCCGTAACCTCTTGCCATCCTGCAAAGCCATGTCTGCTCTGAGAACCATTTCAGATCTTAGCAAGAACTGTAGAAAGTATGCTGCTCACTGGGAGAACAATAATGGAAAGGGTCAAATATAAACCTGCAGTCTTCTGAATACCAAATAACATGCAAAGCATGTGCTCAACCACTGATATACACCCACTCCCCTTCGTTCTGTTTTCAGGACATGTATCAAAGTGTTAGAACTGGCAACTTCCCTGTATGTAGCCTAAAAGTTTGCTACCTCTTGTTTTATCTATAATATTTTGTATTACTCTTTATAGTAAATAGTATCACATCTTAACTGTGTAATTGGTTTGTTGAGTATTTCCTAAAGTCTCTGTTTCTGGTAGAACATGGAGAAATTTTCTCATTTTCAAGCATGCCTTATAGTTCTTTTAACTGTTGTTCTCTTAAATAATTATGGAAGGGAAATGCTGGGAATTAACACTTTTCCAGCAAACTCTAGACGTTCTTGAGGATATCTTTAAGGTGGTGGTCAAATGTAGTTGCAAAATCCAGCAGCTGATCATTAAGTTCAAAAGATGGGGGCAGGGAAACGGATGTGGCTCAGGAGGTTCGGCGTCCGTCTACCATATGGAGAGACCGGGGTTCAATCCCCGGTCCCTCCCGGTAAAAAAAAAAAAAAGATGGGGGCATTTTAATGGGGGCCATTTATTTTTATAGGAAATTTTATTATGGGAAAATTTCCTAAGAGCTAATAGACATTGGGATTCAAAGGCAATTATTTTGTTTAGCCAGAATTATCTTCCTCCTCTTTTACATTTAGAGAAATTGATAAACTTTGTTTCTTCCATCAGCAAAAGAGAAATGAAACCAAGTGTCATTTCTGAAAGGACTACCAAGAGAGTCAAGATGGTTAAGTGTAGCTATTATATTTTAATCTTCACTGCTGCAAGGAAGGTAGCTAGATCTTACATGCAGTAACAGGTACATTAACATAAAGAAGCTTGGTTAAATATGAAAGAGAATTACCTGACAGAAAATGTGTGCTATAAAGCTCAGTAATCCAGTGCTCTTCAAACAAAACCTTAGGCCCAATTGCTGCTGTAATGTGTTGCTGAGGGAATATAAAATCCCCACTCCTGAAGGTCCTTACAAGTGGCTTCGATTCTTTTCCATTTGGTGGCCTTGCTTCAGCTCTCCTGATCTACACCCAACATCTGATTTTCCTTATACCTTCAGACTTTTTTAACACTTATGTTTTGCCTGATTTAAGAGACAAAGGAAGGAAAGGGGAAATGATTTCTCACCTACTTCTTGAATATTTAGAAACCTTCTGAGTTTTGAAGCCCAACTTTTTGAAGCAGTTTTTTTTCCATTGTGTTCTTATTGCCCTTCTTTCTGTTTCTCTTAGAGCCCTTTTAATCTGCCCTTATTAATTGTCTGTTCTTTACCTCTCCTTCAGACTATAAAACCCTTGAAATAAGAACTGTTTTCTTCATCTTGTCTTCCTTCCTGTGCTTTGTAAATGTTTAACTTGTTATTGTTACATGTGCATACTTCTTTGGGCCTGCTAGTTCCCGCCGCCTGCTTCCACTCTTCCACTTCCCTAATACTTTTTTCCTCCTGGTGCCCACGTCCCTCCCCATAAATTGATGTTTGGCCTTCTATCCTCACAAATTGGAGTTCTGCATAACGTTCCCAGAAGCCCTCTTTTAATCAAAGCCTTGCTCACGCCAGTCAAGCATTGATTCTTACCACTGGTGTTGTTTCCATCTCCCTGACTACCCGTGGCAGCCATTTGCTTTCCGCTGCCTTCTTTGTTGTTGCCAAAGGTATTCTTTAAAAAAGGTTTCCACCCATGATCTCCCCACCCTCACAGAAACAAAGGGTGTGCTGTTGGGAAGGGCACTTACAGATGGGTTGTATAAGGGAAAAGTTTCAAAGTACAGTTTTACAGCACTGTGGTGAGCCTGCAGGGTGCCTGATTGTTCTATCCTTGGGTGGATGCTCTCTGCCCTGGTGCCTGTTACTTGGGGCGAGAAGGAGATGGCTCTGACTCTACTCTTCAGTCAACCATGGCTAGAAGGAGGGAGGGAGGGAAGGTTCAAAGGCAGTGGGAACTTGCATGTGCTGCTTCAGAGATGCCAGAGAGAGTGGGAGACCCAATCTGCTTCCCATTTATGTATTCTCATTACTGATAGATGATGGACATCCTTCATTCTGATAATTATGATGGCTATTAAAATATTGCCTCAAGTAAAGGTTGCATATTACTACATAAAATGTGCTTGCCTTTCCTCTTCCTACTGACTTATATTTTTTACTTCTTACTAATAGTGGAGATAAAACTTCTTGTGCTTTTGTATACCTATAGACAGAACTAACTTTAAGGAGATGCCCAACCAGGAATGCATTTGTTTATCTGAACTGTATAGGAATAACTGAGCTTGGGGGCAGTATGAGAGGAAGGGAAATAAAAGGAGGGATGGATGATTGGTAAGGTTTATGAATACCACTATATGCCAGGTATTTTACTAGGAAATGGGCAATGTACTGAAATCATCCCCTCTAATTGCCCATCAACTGAGTGAGGTACATGTTCCCATTCTACAGATGAGGAAACCAAGACCAAGATCACATAGCTGAGGAAGGAGCCAAGATTCATATCTGGGCCTGACCTCAAAACTCCTGAACTTGAGGAGCTTTAGAAAACATCAGTGTTAGAAAGAGCTTGCACAAAATTGCCAAGAGATACTTACTAATCTTCCAGGTTTAAAAACCACAGAGATGATGTGACACTGATTTTTCTTTATTGGATGGCTTACAGGAACCCTGACTATAGTCAAATCCTCCTGAAGGATATTTTTAGCTTAAAAAATTTTAGTGGCTGTCTTAATGCTTCTCTTCCTGCTTTCCTCACAAAGTTTCATTATTGCATAAACACATAGAACAACTCATGGCAAGACTCCTTCCACCTGTAGCATATATCTCCCAGACTGTCCTCTTACCTGGTACCTTCCTAAAACACAGAAATCCACTTAACTCTTTTTTTTTTAAAAAAAAGCAACATCCTGTTACCAAAATGACTCTTTAACACTTCTCAAAACTTCATTGCAAAGGAAATGAAACTATTAAAAGGCCATTGCTCTATAATTCAGGAAATTGAATCAACTTGTTTAGAGCTTATGAGCAGAAGACTTGAGCGGCACTGAGCTACATATTGTGAAACTGAACAGTGCCCTGCTCTAAAATGACTTTACCACTCAGAAGAGTCAGCAGCGGTCTCTTCACAATTATGGAACTCCTCAAATCTTGCTTTTTTCCACTGCCTAAAATTACAGTTCTCTGGACAACGAGAATTCTTTGTCAGATGTTAGCATTGTAGGTGAATTTTTTACTTTTTTTTTTTTTTTTTTTTTTTTAAGATTTCTGCTAATGTTCCTGTAGTATTTAGAATGAAAAATGTCTTTTGAATAGATACAAAATCTTAGATCTTGAGCATTAAGAATTTCTACAGATAAGCAGGAATTATTGAGGCTGGGTGATGGGCGCATGAAAGCTCATTATACTGTTGTCTCTTCTGTTAGCATGTATGTATACGTGTTCCGTAATAAAAGGTGTAATTATTTTTGTAATTCTGCAGCTAAATTTAACTCACATTTACTAAGTTCCTCCTGTGCCACTACACTCAGAGAGTACAATCTTTCCTTACCCTACCCATTAACAAGACTCGTCAAATTTAAGACACATTGGGGTATAAAAGAAACACAGGGGAAAGGAGGTAAATTACGGTTGGGCTCAAGAGCTCTGATATGCTATTTCTTAGAATTATAAAGTCTATGACAAGGTAGCCATCATTCACATTTAGATTCTAGATTGCTGTTATAACAGGAATGAATTGCTGCAGACCAAGCCAGAAATGATATGTCATCATTTTCTAAAGCAAATTTAATCTGGCTCCAAGCCCCCATCACCAGGGTTTTCAGGAAGTGCAATATCCATTGAATACAGGCCTTCCCTTTGGGGAAAAAAAAAAAAGTATCCAAAAACTTGTAAATAAAGCTGCAAAACTGCTGCTTGCCCTTTCAGTGTCACACTACAGCATGTCTAACAAGTTCGCCTGGGGATCATCGCATGCTTACATTTCAGTTGGACAGTACTGCCCTAGAGTCTATGAGAAGGTAACTTTACTTGACTAATTATTTTCTCCTGATTAGGGCCCATTCTTTGTGAAGTTAAATGTTAACTTGTAGGTAACTGATAAGTTGCAAATGGTTTCTGTTCATAAGCAAAAGGTAGCCAGAAAAAAAAAAAGGTAGCCCAAAAGGTTTGGATTCTGTTGCCTTGTAGAACATTAAACAGTTTTGTATTAGTAGATTTCATTTATCCATGTTTTATTTTCTTTAACAGTTCAACTAGACTTATCTCTGATGGTTGTATCCAGTAGAATCATTGTTATTATAAGTCAAAAATTAGATCACTTAATCTCTGGAAATTCTCTAGCCCTTTTTGTGCTGAAAAAGACTATCAGTCCCATTTTGCAAATGATATAGTGGGTATAAATTTAAGAGTGCTACTCTATGAACTATTTATTTTATGTGTTTATTTAGAATTATACTTCAGTGAATTGTCTTGCCTTGTTTTACTAAAAGGATAGTGTAAAGGAAGTGAAAATCAGTCACTGTTATTGAATAACCTGTGTTTTTATAAAGACAGAGGGGGAAGCGGCTGTGGCTCAATCAGTAGGGCTCCCGTTTACCATATGGGAGGCCCCGGGTTCGGTTCCCGGGGCCTCCTGGTGAAGGCAAGCCCGCCGGCACGGCGTGGTTAGCTGAACCAGCGAGCACAAGCAGCAGGGGGGGGATAAATGAATAAATAAATAAAATCTTTAAAAAAATAAATAAATAAATAAAAATAAAGACAGAGGAACTGTGATGTATTTTAAAGTTTTTGACCTCTGTCCCCGGAGAAACTTTACAAAAAAACTTTGTAAACTTTTCCCACACTGGGCCCACAACATGAGGTGTGTGCCATTCTCCCACCCTCCAGCCATAGAAAAGAGCATTCTTTTATGAGCCTCTCATATATACACAGCAGGAGCATAGCTTCTGTGCCACTGCTTCCAGGTACACAAGCACAAAGTATTCTTGAGCACTTGCTTTGCTAAGCTTTTTGTTTGTTTTGTTTTTAGGAGGTACCGGGGATCGAACCTGGGACCTCATACATGGGAAGCAGATGCCCAAACCATTGAGCTACACCCACTCCCTTGCTAAGCTTTTTGAAATCGTGCTTGAGATGGGACAAGAAACAGGAATATGTTATACATTCCATTTGGTTATATTTTGTTCGTCTCTTTGCTCATATTGTCAGCTCACTGCTGAGATTCTAAGAAGAAAGAGGAGTCCAGAAGACCTGAAGTTAAGATGCAAAGCTCTTAGCTACCAAAATAAATAAATACTACAGAGCTGTAGTTAATCTAGGTAAAAGAGTACATCCAGGCAGAGTCAAGCTGAAGTTCCTTTACTGCCCTCCTATCCCTTTCCCTTTTTACATCTAGAGATCTGGAAAACTGGTATTGCATGAATTATTAAGCATGATGTTTTGTTTTATTAGGTTGGAATGAAATACAGAAACCTAATCCTGAAACCTGGGGGATCTCTAGACGGCATGGACATGCTCCAGAATTTCTTGAAACGTGAGCCAAACCAAAAAGCGTTCCTAATGAGTAGAGGCCTGCCTGCTCCATAAACTGGGGATCTTTGGTAACAGTCCATGTCTGGAGGACAAGTTGACATCACCATGTGTTACTGGCCTGGAAACTGAAGGGAGTTTTGCAAATTAAAATGTAGTTTTCTATTGACTTCATTTTGGTTTTTTTTTTTGTTTTTTCATTTAAAAAATTACACAAATGTAAATGGAATTACAAATACTGTGACCTAAAGAAAGACCCACAAGAAAATAATTGTATTATAAAATTTCATAAAATTAGATTTCATTTCTTTTTATAAAAGTTTCATAAGAATGTAATTTGATTTTTTACTATTACAATCTAGATAATACAATGTAAGAGGGCTAGAATTTTTTAATTGAATCATATACATTATATAATTTGATCATTTTTATATTTTGAAAATTTGTACTTGGGATTTCTAGACTGATAAGTGAGTCATCACATATTCCTCTGGTAAATATTTTCTCAAAGCCTGGCGTCAACTTTGATTCTTTGTCCCACAATACAGTATGACCTCTTCATTAACTGTATACCTCAGGGCCAGGGGAATATGCCTCAGTAAAGCATTTATCTTTATATGTCAGGCCTCATGATTTCCAACTTTCTGCCACACTTAAATTATGTGCCTCCATGTGGACTTATCTTTTCTGTCTAAAGTCCATTCAGAGCATACCAAGCAATTATATGAGTTTTAACTGTACTGTCCTAACATATTGCAAGTTTTTGTATCTTGTATTAGAAGATTAGCCCATTTCCACTTCAGCATATAAGACTGTCAGTCTTTTGGCATGTTTTCCAGATTATGGTACTAAAGCAAGTCTGAGGATACAATTCTATTCTCATGTTTTTATTAAGTGGCATAGACTTTGCCTCCATTACTACCCACCTCCCTCAAAAGTGGCAGATAAACATGTTACATATGGCTATTTAGAATGCCATGAGAAGAAAGCTGAAGCTGCTATGGAGTAGAAAGAATTTAGAAACTCCAGAAGAGTGAGCTCTGGACAGAAGCATCTGAGGACATCTGCTCCAGAGTATTATGTATTTGCTTGAACCCATGGGGAGGAGGCTCCTCAGTAGCCTGTTTTTTTGTTTGTTTGTTTTTGTTTCTTTGGAGGGTACTTTTTTGGGGGTTTTTTTGTTTTTGTTTTTGTTTTTTGTTGTTGTTGTTGTTGTTTTTTTGAGGTACTGGGCCCAGGGATTGAACCCAGGACCTCGTATATGGGAAGCCAGTGCTCAACCACTGAGCCACATCGGCTCCCTTGAGTTGGTTGTTTTGTGTGTTTGTTTGCTTGCTTGTTATTTGTTTTTTTGTTTTTAGGAGGTGACGGTACCAAACCCAGGACCTCCCATGTGGGAAGCAGACACTCAACTGCTTGAGCCACATCCACTCCCAATAGTCTGTTTTGTCTGGGGATTTTTTAAAGTTAACCTTTGGATTTCTCTATAACTCTCCTTTCTGTGGACACAAATTCTAATTTACAGTAGTAAACTCATACTACTTATTTTTCCTCTAGAAGTCTGCTCAAACAGGAAACCGTGACAAGATAAAATAATAAAATTTTGAGCATATTCTGTATAGAACATCCAATTGCTTCCCAATGTGTATCTGAAGTGTCACTTTACTGGCTGTGGCAGTTTGATATTATTTATGAATTCCAAAAAGAGATATAAATTATGTTTGTAAACTGATCTGTTCCTCTGGGCATAATACCCTTTGATTGTATTAAATTCAGCTGAGATGCCTTTGATTAAATTATGTTAAGATTGGGGCTTTGATTCCACCATGTCATTAGGGCGACTCAGTTTGTGTCCCTGCCCCCTTTGTGGATTATATAAATGGACACTCAATCAAGGAGACACACAGAATAAGAAATACACGGAGGAATAGAGAGCGCGATAGGGAAGAGGAGAGAACTTGTCAGCTTTGATCCTGCGGCCCTGGGAAGAGAGATGAGCCATTCGCCTGATAGTTTGCAGCTGCCCTTGTGAAGAGACCAGAGCAGCTGAGCCCAGAAAGAAATGAGCCCTCTAGCCTATAGCTAAGATCGGAAGAAGCTGGGCCCCACAGAGCCTTAAGGGAGGAGGAAAGAGGAAGGCTGAACCCTCACAGACACTGTCCGCCATTAAGCTTCAACACATGGCAACTGACTTTGGGTGCGGAAGTAACCTTGGGTTGTACTCTTTAGGGCCTTGTAACTGTAGACTTTTACCCCAAATAAATGCCCTTTATAAAAGCCAATAGATTTTTGATACTTTGCATTAGCACCCCTTTTGGCTAATACACTAGCCGAGGACAAAATTAGAACTTTGATGTCCTGTAGTCCAAATGGATTTTGACTATGCTAGGTAAAAAATTATTAGGCTAAGTACCAAAATTACAGACAGAAGGAAAAGCATGAGTTCTAGAAACCCAGAAGGAAATTCTAACATTATTATTGCCAAGCAAATACCTTAAACACGCACATGAAATCCTACCCTCCCTTCTGAGACAGTTTGCCCGGCCATTCCCTGCCCCACACTCATTCAGCATCACCATCGTTGGTCCCCAAAACTGCTTATGTAGTTTTAGCAACCTATGCTAGTTTTCTCATATCTTTTTATTTTGACTGTTCTATTTCCCAGTTTCAGACAAAATCTCTCTTCAGCTTTTTCTATTGCCCAATGTGTATCCTTAATGATAACTTTATCATTTTGAATCTTAACTTATTTCACATGGAGAACCTACTGATGTGAAAAGGGATATACACAATAAAGTTACATTATTGCCCATGAGAATGAGCTCGCATTTCTTTCATACTTGAATGTTAAAACTGAAATGCATGGAACAAAAGCACTGTGATGTGTTTTTTTTTAATTTAGGGACCGTGTCTAATATTTAAAATCTACCAAAGAACAGCAACATAATCAAAAAAGAAATTCTCTAGCATAATTCAAAACTAAGGACTTATTTTTTTAAAACCTTTTTGAATGTGGTCATCTATCTGCTTGTTCTCTTTTCCAGATCAAAGCATAAAGTGTCGCTGAGGTGCCCTGAGTGGTGAATTACAAAAAAAAAAAATTGTAATTGGGCAAACTTACACTTCAGATTTATGGACTGACCCGCATGTAATAGTCTCTATTGGTTATTGATTCAGACAATTCTGGCCTGCTTCAGGTCTTCAAGACTTCATTATGTTGCTAAGGGCAAGTTCTTTTTTAAAAAAAAAAATAATTTATTTCTACCTCCCCCCCCCTCATTGTTTTTGCACTCTCTGTCTGCTCTCTGTGTTCTTCTGTGTCTGCTTGTCTTCTCTTTAGGCAGCAGCAGGAACTGGCCCTGGGACCTTCCAGAGTGGAAGAGAGGTGCCCAATCTCTTGTGCCACCTCAGCTCCCTGGTCTGCTGTGTCTCTTATTGTCTCTCCTCTGTGTCTCTTGTGGTTGCATCATCTTGCTGCTCCAGCTCTCTGCTAGGGCCAGCACTCCGTGCGAGCCAGCTCTCCGCAGGGACCAGCTTGCCTTTCACCAGGAGGCCCCAGGAATCAAGCCCTGGACCTCCTATATGGTAGGCAGGAGCCCAATCACTTGAGTCACATCTGCTTCCCAGGGCAAGTTCTTAAAACATCTCATGGCAGTAGTATAGTAGGCATGGTTGCTAAAGGTTTAAATTTTTTTTTTTTTTTTAAAGATACTTAGATTAAAGGTTTAATTTTAAGATTCCACAGAGAAGAGAAAATAAGTCCTGATGTTATACCACCTAATACAGATTTAAATGTTGCATGTTTCCAAGATAAATAACTAAAAATTATCTGGAAGAGTTATTGCCTGAGATGTTTATACCAAAGTCTTGCCTTTTTCTAAAGCTAAAATGATTAAAAGTAGATATCTATAGCTTTTAAGGCTTTACAAACTGCATTGTATAAGAGGCCAAAATGACCAGTAGTTCTTTAAAGAAAAAAATACTAAGTTTTTGTACTTTTAAATGCCTTAACTAGTAGGGAATGACCTAATTTTCTACTTAACCAGTTTGCCTTCAGCTTTTATGTATGAATTAAAAGTATATGGAAATCCTGCCTCTCACTGTATCAGCTGGACTGTGTATGACCTTTTTTGTTTTTAATCATGCACAAGAAGATTGCCCAGGCCCTGGGGAAATGCCATTAAAATTCTAACTCCTCAATCCGGATTTAAGCATAGTTAACTGAGCCCCAAAAGAGAAACCCTACCTGTTTTGAATAAATGAAATAACCTAGGCTTCTTTCTTCCCTCAATACACCATTCTTACAATTATGAATCTCCCATCTGAAAATGGATAAGCCCTCAAAATTGAATATGCCTTCTCTTAACAACATTTGGTGAGTATGAAAGCAAAAAAGATAAGCATGCTTTCATTTTATTTCTGCTGGAAACAAGCCCACCTTAACTAAATTATATAATCTAGTGCCAACTATATCAATGGTAATAAGTTATAAAAACCTAAATCAAGACTGGGCAACAGTAGCCTTTTCAAATATACCCGCAATAATGTTTCACTCCCCCACCAGTGAGTGAATTCTTGGATTTTTATTTGGTTGAATCAACCTTATAGTTTCCATTCTGATAAAATTTGGGTCCGATGTATGTATAGGAAAAGGGAAGGAGTGAATCTGAAACAGGTTTTCTTGTTCCTGCCACATAAGCTGACACCCATTCTAGCTGTTTATTTCACAAAGCCCAGAGGCTCACCTGAAAGTTTACTCTCTAAATGTGTCCACCGTTCATTGTCAGAGAAACTATGACTAAGAATGGTTTAAAGCAGGGGTTCTTAACCTTTTTTGTGCCACGGACCCCTCACTAAGTCGACACTATACTGTATATTATTTAATAAATATATCACACCTGCACCAACATGTCCCCACAAGAATAATGTTTTTTTGAATGTCAATTCAAGCTCACAGACCCCTTGTTAAGAACACCTGGTTTAAAGGAACAGTGTTCACAAATCCAACAAGACACTTCACATCTCTATTGACATGTCTGTGTCTAAGATGGAGGATACAACTAGATCATAGTGTAACCAGGTGAATTCCCAGCTAATGAAACATCCAGCTTGAGAGAGTTGAATAATTATTCACATTAATTTGAAGGAAAATGTCCAGTGCTTTGAATGAAGACCACAAGGAATTCTATAGGAAAGTGTTATCAGATTTTCAGATAACAGAGTTGGAATGGTTAAACATGACCTTTAAGATTTAAAATTACTTCAGTGCTGAGACAAATGGAAGATGAAATTGGACACATTCCATTGCCATGGTAAAAGGAGGGAAAACCTACTGGATGGTAGTATGCAGGAAGAAAGACCTCGGTGAGCTGACGCAGCGGGACGGCCCAGCAAGGGGAGACAAGCGGACATGGAGAAATGCACAGCAAATGGACACAGCGAGCACAAGCAGCAAGGGGGGGATAAATGAATAAATAAATAAAATCTTAAAAAAAAAAAAAAAAGTGGCAAGATGACGATGTCAAGAAGCAGCTGGAGAAGGACTTCAGTAGCATGAAGTAGTACTGCCAGGTCATCCGTGTCATCGCACACACCCAGATGCACCTGCTCCCTCTGCGCCAGAAGAAGGCCCACCTGATGGAGATCCAGGTGAACAGTGGCACAGTCACTGAGAAGCTGGACTGGGCCGGGGAGAGGCTGGAGCAGCAGGTGCCTGTGAGCCAAGTGTTTGGGCAAGACGAGATGATTAATATAATTGGGGTGACCAAGGGCAAGGCCTACAAAGGTGTCACCAGCCACTGGCACACCAAGAAGCTGCCTCGCAAGACCCACTGAGGACTGCACAAGGTGGCCTGTATTGGGGCATGGCATCCTGCCCGTGTGGCCTTCTCTGTGGCTCAGGCTGGGCAGAAAGGGTACGTACCACCACCGCACTGAGATCAACAAGAAGATCTACAAGATCAGCCAGGGCTACCTTATCAAGGATGGCAAGCTGATCAAGAACAACGCCTCCACGGACTACGACCTGTCTGACAAGAGCATCAACCCCCTGGGTGGCTTTGTCCACCATGGTGAGGTGACCAATGACTTTGTCATGCTGAAAGGCTGTGTGGTGGGGACCAAGAAGCAGGTGCTTACCCTCCGCAAGTCCTTGCTAGTGCAGACCAAACGCTGGGCCCTGGAGAAGATTGATCTCAAGTTCATCGACACCACCTCCAAGTCTGGCCATGGCCGCTTCTGGACCGTGGAGGAGAAGAAGGCGTTCATGGGACCACTCAAGAAAGACTGAATTGCAAAGGAAAAAGGAGCTTGATGTCAGGAATGGATTGTGCAGCTGGTGGGATCTCAATAAAAACCGATTTTCGTTATTATTATTAACGATAAAAAATAATAATAATAAAATAAAAGAATTAGGGAAGTTCAGTCCAGAGATGAGAAAATTCAGAATGACAAATGATAATTGTTTTCAAATACTTAAAGGATTTGGGACAGAGTAGACTTACTCAGCATTGATTAAGAAGGCAAAGGTTAGAAAAATGGTTGGAAGCTTTGGGAGGCATTAGTTCAGTATGAGGGAGAGGTTTCTAATAATCATTGTTCTTTAATAAATTATTTTACTGTTAATGAGTGTTCAAACAAAGCCTGTGGCTGCCAGGTGTGTTACAGAGGAAATACCTCCTTTGAATAGACACTCGTACCAGCTGAGTTTTGAAATAATCATTGCAAAAACATCACAAAGCAAAACATTTACAAAGCAGATCTCGGAAATGGCATTTAGGGGGTTGCAGCTCCTTCATGGTATCGTTCCTTTATAGTTAGACATTGTCTTACTTCCCATCTGTAATCAGTCAGTGCCTATCCAGAGGCTAATTTCCCCTTCTGGGAACTGAGGATGGGAGACTAACAGTTGTATGTGACCATAATAAAGGTAAAGGATAGTTTTCTTTGCTTACAGACATTCCAGTTGCTCTCTGCCCATTCGACCCACCACTGTCTTTATGACACATACACAGAGGCAAAATTCTGATTCAGATGCCCAGATGTGTGATGCATGCACTTCATCATATTGTGGATCCCTTTGAGGTATTGCTTCTGTTCCATCTTACACAGCCCTTGACTCATAGCAAATAGTTCATAAATGGTTGTTAGTAAATATACCTTCTTTAAAATTGCCTTTTGCCATAAAGATGTATTTTTCTACAATAACCACAAAATAACTAATTTGCAAAGTAATCCAAAACTATATTTTTTAATAAAATTTTATTGAAGTGTATCATTCATACAGGAACATACATGAACATACATAAACATACTATATACTATAAATGTATAGTAAAAGTTGTGAGCTTACAAAACAAATAGTATATCATCACACAGGGCTTCCCATACATCTCCCCACCACCAACAACTTGTATTGTTGTGAAACAGTTGTTATAAACTATGAAAGCATCATCAAAATTTTACTACTATCTATATAGTCCATACCTTACATTTGGTGTATTTTTCCCCCAACCTACCCTATCATCAACACATTATATCAGTATTATACATTTGCTATAGTTCACGAGAGAATGTTCTTACATTAAACCTAGAAAATCTTAATCTGGAATCTCTATTCTCTAGGGATACTATGAAAGAGACAGGTGGAGAGAATGTCCCTTAAATGCCCTGAAGTTATATTTAAAATGTTTGTGTCCCTAATATGTATGTTTTTCTGGGGAGAGGGCCCCTACCTTTAATCAGAAAAATTGAAGGACTGCTGTCTTAAGTTGTTTTCAAACTTATTTTTTAATTCATTTTGAAGATCATTTATAAAGTGCTGATTATATATTATGGTAATTTGAAGCCGTATGTACCCCAGAAAAAAATGTGTCCTTAAATTTAATCCTCTCCTGTGGGTGTGAACCCATTGTAAGTAGGACTTTTTGGTGAGGCTACTTCAGTTAAGATGCAGCCCTCTCAACCAGGATTAGTCTTAATCCTGTTACTGAAGCCCTTATAAGAGAATGAAATTCAGAACAGAGAGAGAGAAAGACACAGAAGCAATAAGCTGAAATCAGTGAAACCTGGAAGAGAAGGGAGAAACCTGCAGACACCGCCATGTACCTTGCCATGTGCCTTGCCATGTGACAGAGAAGCCAAGGATTGCCAGCAGCCGATCTTTGGGAAGAAAGCATTGCCTTGATGATGCCTTGATTTGGACATTTTCCCAACTTCAAAACTGTGAGCAAAAAAATTCCCATTGTTTAAGCCAACCCATTTCATGGTGTTTGCTTTGAGCAGACATGTATCAAGCACTGTGCTTGGCACTGAGGATACACTAGTGATGAACAATCCTAAACTCAAGTTGTCCACAGTTTAGTGGGGAAGGCAAATAACTTCATTATTCATCAAGATAAATTATAAAAGAAAGTTATATATAAAACACTTTCCTGTTATTTTTCTCAAACACTCATTGACTCAATTGTGCAATGAGCTTTGTGCCACAAAATTTTTTATGGTTACCATGCTTCCTGCCCCACAGACTTTTCTTTTTAACAAAATGGTTACTATTCTCTTTTCAGCATTTCAGTAGTGGGACTAAATGGAGTTCTTCCACCTCTGTTACATCCAGGAGTTTCTTAGGACCTGTGGTTAAAGTGCACCCAGAATGGAGATAAAAATGTTCACAATAACCATTTGTGTGCACTGTGATCACCTGGTTATAAACTTATAGCCATTAGAGGAATGATGTGGGACTCCTTTTGGCCTATTAAGTGTTATATACTCAAGAGGCTTTGGTACATCCTATAAATCTAGACAATAGACTAAACAGCCATTGAATTTTTTAGAGATGGCTCAGAATTAGTCAAGATTCCTTACTTCTTCTCCCACCAATTTTAATAATTTTCCACTACTAATAACATTCAAAAGAAAAGCACCCAACTCTTCAATCCCTTACTGCCTATTACTTGTGAATTTCTTTTATAGGGCTGGCAACTAATTAAGCAGTTTAATGAAAGAATATAAAAACTTCAGAGTTCCAAGATTCATGGCAAGTAATTGGGTCTGGGCTTTCTACTTGCACCCCATTTCCTTCTAATCTCTTTAAATAATCATATACTTCACAGAACTCCTTATTTTTGCCTATCACACCTTCATGGGTTTTTAAAAAAATATGTATTTTTATTTACATTTTTGATGCACACATTACACAATTTTAAAGGTATGAAAAAAGTAGATAGTGAAAAGTAAATCTCTTTCCCACCCTTGTCTCTTGGGTACCCAGTTCCCTTTCCCAGAGACAGCTACCACTACCAGTTTCTTGTATAACCTTCCGGGAGATATCCTACATATATACAAGAATGTATCCTTCCCACAGATACAAAGAGTAGCTTTTTTTTTTTTTTTTTAGGTACCAGGGCCGGGACATTGAACCCGGGACCTTGTATGTGGGAAGCTAGCACTCAACCACTGAGCCATATCAGCTCTCCTGAGGTGGTTTTTTTCCTTGTTTGCTTGTTAGTTTTTTTGTTTTTAGGAGGCACCAAGGACTGAACCCAGGAGGCAGGTGCTCAACTTCTTGAGCCACATCCACTCCCAATATAAATAATATTTTGATGCAACATTTTAAAACATCAATGTTGCAATGGTAGCATTCTATACACATTGTCCTGCACATTCTTTACCAGTATTTAGGTATCTGCCATATTTTAATTCATGATTGCCTAGAATTCTATTCTGTAAATGTGTAGTAATTTTTTAACCAATCCCCTGTTGATGAATATTTAGGTTGTTTTCACTCTTTGAACATTACAAACAATGCTGTCATGATTATCCTTGTATGTTATTTTCATCTATTAAATAAATTCTTAAAAGTATAATTGCTGGTAGAAGCATTTTAGATGTTGATAGATATTGTCAAATTAGAGCCATGTTTCTTAATTTTGATTACCACAACAACATTGAGGTATTTACTAAAGATTAGTGGAGAAAAGTGATGATTAGCAAGCAAAGCAAAATCTCTGGCTTGATAATCTTATGTATTGCTTTCTTTCTTATTTTGTTACTTTCAGAAAGTAGTAGGAGTGATTCCAGACAGGAATTTTCTCTCTCTCCTTTAACGATTGGGTAGGTCCTAAAAGGAATGTAGGACTTCATCCAAGAAGAGGGCAATCGTCAGTCCCTTTATACTCAGGGCAAAGTGGGGGGAACCAAAAGATCTGTTTTTGCCACCCCTGTCCCAAATCAGATGCCTTTCTCTGGTCTTAAACAGTTGTGTGACTGACAAGTGGGACTTCTGTTGTAATTCACAATGAATCACTGTTCTAAACATGTACATGGCCCACTCTGTCTCAGCTTCAATTATAAAATCTCAGCCAGAGGCTATTATCCTCTGTTTTGTTCAGTCAGCAACACAGTTAGGAGGCGGTGAATTTCCAGCTGCGATAAGGTGGCCAGAAAGAATTTTCTCAGATTCCATCCATCAAGCTTTTTTACCTCCCAGTGTCTTTCTTCCTTTTGGGGGCCACCTGGTCAGGGAGGTTTTTCTGAAGCCATTTGGGAAGGTGACCCCACTTTGAATTTCCTTTCCTAATTCCACCTTAGTTAAGGGGTATGGGGGCAGGGAGGGTAGACAGGAGCAGCTTAATGGTGACTTTATCTAAATGCAGACAAACCTCTAATTCATGAAGCTCAATCCTTCTGTTTCATTATTTTTAAGTCACTAATTCTTCAGTAGATAAACTACATAATGTGGTCTAACCAACCATATGAAGCATCTCTCTCTCTTGTCCTCCTTCCTTTCGTCTTTCCTTCTTCCAAAAGTCCAATTAGAAGATAGATGAAAGATTATGGGCAAATCTTTCCAAATCCCACTAGGAATATGACAGAGGTCTCAGGTAGAAAACATGACCAGTGAGGCCATGGATAACAGATCTAGGTGCTATTTAATTTGGCAGTGGGGGCTTGGAGGGCTTTTCTAATGCCTACAGGCTAAGTGAGAGGCTTGAAAGGGTTAGGATATGGGTGAATTATATACAACCACTCATGAAAGTCAATGCCTTTTCAAAATGTCAGTGCAGAACACAGAAGTGTCAAAGATTTGCAGATTTGTTCCAGAATTGCTCCCTGGTTGACCTTTTCCTACTGAAGTTCAGGTTAAGAGGGGGAAAAAGCTAGTTAAAGCCAGCTTGTTTTATAAGGGTGGCGTGTACTTGTGTTAAACCCAACAAAGGCCTGATTGGTTCCTCTGTCTCCTTAAGTTTCTCAGAACTCTAACCTATCAGAATTCAGCTGGGGCGTGTTAGTATGGCAACACACTATTTTCTCTGGTGCCAATAGACAAAATGACAATACGCCTGCTGCATTCCTCTGGGATCATAAAAATGAAGTCATTTCATTAGAAAGTGATCATGTGCCCAAGATATACTTCTCTCACCCTGAGCACACTGACTCTTTCCCAAGTTAAGGTCACTAATCTGGCAGCTGTAAGGGTTCCAGTTGCCAGGAGAGGGTGGAACGGAAGTGCCACTTAGGGAACGTTGAGGTTTTATGATATATGAGATGGCAATAACAGGGGTTGCTGTGGAAGCTGACTATGCAGATGTGCTTATCAGAACATGAAATGCTGGGAGGGCAGGGTTAGAACAGCGGGTCAGAGAACTGAGCAGCAGGCAAGTGCTGGTGAACAAGGGCAAGTGCAGGCATCTAAAGGGACGCTAATATTGAAGAGAAGAAAGTGTTCAATTTCAAGGACCTGCTTGTTTAACAAATTGTTGTAAATCGAGGTGAGTAGTACTATATTATGCTTATATTATAGTATTTTTGAAAAATATAAGTATACCTAAACTTCGTCCAAAGAATTTTCAGGTCTTTTAATATCATTAATATAGAAGGCATGAATTAGAAGAAAACTCCTAAGGAAAACTTGCTTTTTACCCCTTACGTATGAAACTTTGTAGTCATGTTTTAATGGGACATCACTAAAGTTGCCATGAAACACTGGCTCTCATCTTGCAACCCTAGAGGAAGAAGTAAAAGGAGCTGTTTGGTAACATTTCTAAACAAACTAATCAATAAACAAAAGGACAAAATGCATGGCTCAACCCTATAGTAACCTATAACCAACATAAGTAACTCTCCCCAATCAGGTATTTCTGTCATAAACCTTAAAAGATTATTATTTTTTATCATGATTTTTACCTTCAGTATTTCTGTAGGCCCACAAAGCTCTCCCTCCCACTTCCACCCCTCAAACACATTCTCTCATTTTTTATTTTTATTTTATTTTATTTTTTTACCAGGAGGTCCTGGGGATCGAACCCAGGTCCCTCCATATGGGAGATGGACACTCAACCATTTGAGCCACTTCCGTCCCCACATTCTCTCATTTATAGCACATTCTTTGGGTAAAGAAAGATACATTTTCAGGCTGGGTATTTCTGTTGATGCTAAGACACTTAAAAGGTAAGTGTGGACAGCAAGAAAAATAAACTCTTATTCCTTTCCCGTCTGTATTTTGCAAAGAAAACTGCAAGAGAAAACAGAATAATCTCAGTCATGATGCATTTTATTCAAGCCCCACCCCCCTCTCATGATTAAGTGTTCCCTTGTCCTCAACCAAAATGGAAATATGATCTCATGCTTGTTGTCTTTGCATTTCTTGGGTCAACAGGGTGTAAATTTGATTTACTGACATATCTTCTTCCCCAAACACAGGGAAACTCTTCAGGGAGCTTGCTGTAAGCGTATCCAAATGTGGCTGATACTTTTAGGTAGACATGGTATAAAAATAGAGTGGTGCTTTAAGATCCGAAAGTAACATCTTTCAGCAGTGTCATCTCTGCACGGTGCAATGTCCAAGGTTTCTACCAAAGCGGGTTCCCAAATACTCATTAAACTAATCTGTTATCTGTGCAACTCTTAAATCGTCTGATCTTGGGATTTCTCTAGTGAAAAGAAAAGGGGACATATTCCATTCTCTATACAAAAAACAAAATTCTGACTACATTAAATACTTAGTCAAGTGAGCTAGAATTTACCAAGAAAATAAATGACCTTATTTCAAATAACTATTTGAATAGAAAATGAAAAGTGTCTATATGTATTTATTACTTTTCTCTTGCTGTCATTTCTCTATGTCCAATAAATAATAAAATATATGTCAAAGGAGAAAGCAGGCTAACTTAAGTAAAATATATCAAATGATGACATTCATAATAGCCACAAGATTTTCCATGATATAGGAAACAAACAAAATTTACCAATGCACTAAAATGGGAAGTTCGAGAGACTAGAGAGTTTCAAATGCATAGGAAATATTGGGGGGCAGGGATTATCATACTTCTGAAATCAACAATACTATTCCATTTCACACTCACCAGACTGGCAGCAATCTGACAAAATTTATTAAGATTGAAGATGAGCACATCCAATAATTCCTATCCAAGATAAATACTACCAAAAAACTTCTACATGTGCTCCATGAGATGTGTACTAGAATGTTCACAGTAGCTTTGTTCGTAATAGCAAAACATTAAAAACCAACAAAATATCCATCAGCAGAAGAGTGGATAATGCATCAGAGTATGTTTGAACAATGAACTGACTATACAACAATTAAGATGAATGAACTAAAACTACATGTATCAGTACAGGTATATCTTAAAAACAATGTTGAGAAAAAGTGCCATCAAAAAAGGCTATGTCCAGGGGGACAGATGTGGCTCAAATGGTTGGGCGTCCATCTCCCATATGGAGGGACCTGGGTTCGATCCCCGGGACCTCCTGGTAAAACAAAAACAAAAACAAAACGCTATGTTCAGGTTACCATTTATTTATTCTTTGTTATCTTTTATTCCTATGTTTTATTTTTGATTCTTTTTATTCTTTATTATTTTACCATTTATTTAATGTTATATATATTCAAAGCAATACTATGTATCTTTTATGCATGTATACATAGGAGTAAAGTATAAATACATCCCCATGAAAATGGACACCAAATTCAGGACTAGTTTCCTCTGATGAGGGAGAGGAGAGCTTCAACTATAACAGCAATATTTCGTTTCTTTAAAAAGTGGGTACAGGGAAGCGGCTGTGGCTCAATCAGTAGGGCTCCCGTTTACCATATGGGAGGCCCCGGGTTCGGTTCCCGGGGCCTCCTGGTGAGGGCAGGCCCGCCCGCACGGCATGGTTAGCTGGCCCAGCGAGCACAAGCAGCAAGGGGGGGAATAAATGAATAAATAAATAAAATCTTTAAAAAAAAAAAAAAAAAAAAAGTGGGTACAAATATGGCAAAATGTTAGGATTTTTTAAAACTTTGGTTTTTTTTCCTTGAAATATTTTATAATGTAAAAAATAATGAAAATAATTCTGAGGAACTTGTCAAAATGTGGCTTTCAAAGTAAACTTACCAGAAGTCTATCTTAATTTCAGTTTTGCAAAACCTAGGCATATGGAATTTCCACATTCAAAGGTTTTGTTTTAGAGTAACTCTTAGGTGCTCCCATAAAAGCCAAAAAATCTGAAACAGTTGTGGTTGCTCTAAGAAAATCACAGAAGTAAGGTGGCCAGAGTGCGGTCGTCTTGACTTCAGTGCTGCGTAGCTATCCTGAGGCATCCTTCCCAGCTCCAGACAGCATAGTGCTTGCCGTGGAGGAAGAGCCCTGGGCTTAGCCTGAGAAAAGTTGGGTTAGATTCCTGGTTCCACTCCTTCCCAAGTTTTAGTGATCAACTAGCTTTCATTATCATTCCCCTTTTCCTCCCTAACAGAGTCCCAATTTTCACCAAGCATCCTGATTTGTTACATGCCCAGTGCCGGTTGTAGATTCAGAGATGAAAGCATGTGAATTTATCTGGGCCTATGATAAGTAAGAAGTCTGCTAGGAACTTCTAGGGAACTTTCTTAGCTCTCAAGTTAAAGCTGCAGGAAGAAATAATCTCTTCCTCTGAGTTGTTGTATATAGATCTGAGGCCCAGAACTGTAGCAACTATTTAACTATCAGACTGATGATGAAGCCAACACTTGTTTCAGCGAAGAGATGAGAAATGCTGGGAAACTGAGTCAGAGCAGCTAGATTATGTGAACCTAAAGACCACCTCACCACTGGATGTCCAAGTAAGCAAGCCAATTTATTTCTGTATTTAAACCAGTTAGAGTTAGGTTATTGTTACTTGCAGTCAAAGATGCCCTAACTGGGAGCAGATGTGGCTCAAGCAGTTGAGCACCTGCTTCCCACATGGGAGGTCCCGGGTTTGGTTCCCGGTGCCTTCTAAATAACAACAAAAACAAAACAACAAGCAAAAAAACATATGAAAAAACCAACTCAGGAGAGCCGATGTGGCTCAGTGGTTGAGTGCTTGCTTCCCACATAGGTCCTGAGTTCAATCCCCAGCCTCTGGTACACCGAAAAATAAATAAATAAATAAAGACACCCTAACTAATGCATATATATATATATATATGATTCCGTTTCCTGAACTATAAGTAGAGATATTGACGTCTGCCTTATTGCTTCCCTGAGCATTTTCAGGAATGAGATGAGTCTAAGTGTGTGAATATGCTTTGTAAACTCTTCATTGCTATTCAAGGTCAAGCTGTTAATATTAATAATTTTGCTACTAAATCTAAGGCACAAATTTTAATTCACTACATGAACTATACGTCTTATAATGTGTCATTATTTGACTCATTTATGTTAAAGTGGTATTTCTATAAACCTTATTAGAATATACAGATCATTATTTCAAATCATATAAAGCAGCTATATATTTATAGTATCAGTTGAGGATATCCTCAGCAATTAGTTTTTATACAAGTATGGGAACAAGGCTTTTTGAATAGCCATTTAAAATGCCATTTTGAGATGCCATGTTAAAGGGGTTAAAAAACATTTGTTTGTAAAATATGGTCTCTTCTCTTCAAAACTGTGTAGTCTTTGGCATAACCTGTGTGTGTCTCAATCTGTAAAGAAGATTGTCATAAGGAATAAGGGACATAGTACATATAAAGAGCTTAGAGGAGGGCCTGCCACATAGTAACAAGCAGAATAATAACAACCAACATTTATTTGGCACTTACTATGTTCCAGGAATTTTCTAAGCACTTCACATTTATTAACTTATATAGCAGAACTGTATTCTTGATTTATTGTATTTTTAATTTTAGTAAAGCATCATTGTTTTAGGGGAAATGTTATATTCTTATTATTTTTAAAAGATCAAAACAATATATAAAAGTGAAAAAATACAAAAAACATATTTTAAAAAGTCACCCATGGGAAGCAGCTACGGCTCAAGCAATTGGGTTCCCACCTACCACATGGGAGGTCCCTGGTTTGGTTCCCGGTGCCTCCTAAAGAAGACAGTGAGCTGGAGCAATGAGCAGATGCAGCAAACTGATGCAACAAGAGACACAAGAAGAAAAACATAATGAGAGACACAACAAAGCAGGGAGCAGAGGTTACTGGTACCTCCTAAAGAAGATAGCAAGCTGGCGCAACGGGCAGGCACGACAAGCTGATGCAACAAGATGACGCAACAAGAGACATGGGGAGGAAAAACATGAGAGACACAACAAAGCATGGAGTGGATGTGGCTCAAGCAATAAGGTGCCTCCCTCCCACATTGGAGGACCCAGTTTCGGCTCCTGGTTCCTCCTGAAGAAACAAAGAAGATGAACAGACACAGCAAGTGCAAAACAACGAGGGGCTGGGGAGAAACAAATAAATAAAATAAATCTTAAAAAAAAAAAAAGAAACCCAAAATTCCATCTTAGTATCAGAAGACCAGATAAGCAAACATACTCCTCTCTTTTTATAAATATGATGTATATTTATGTGGTGTGTGTATATATATATATATATATATGTATATATATACACAACATACTCATACATATATATACTGTGATGGTTTGCCATTGGATGGACCTCAGAAAATAATGTCCTTAGAGCTAATCCATTCCTGTGGGTGTGACCCATTATAGGTGGGACCTTTTCATTGTCACTTCAATAAGGCGGGACCCAGGGTAGAGTACTTTATAAATGGAGTGAATATGGAGAGAAACCCACAGAAATTGAGAGAGGAAGCCATGGAAACCAGGAAATTGAAAGTGATGAGACCTGGAGGAGAAGGGAGATGGTGCCGCATGCCTTCCCATTTGACAGAGGAGTCCAGGATTGCTGGCAGTTGGTCTTTAGGGCAAAAGCATCGCCTGGTGCCTTGATTTGGACATTTTTCTCAACCTCAGAACTGTAAGCTTATAAGTTAATAAACCTCCATTGAAAAAGCCAACCCCTTTCTGTTTTGTTTCTGTTTTGTTATGTGCATGCATAAATTATATACATATAGGCATATAGGCATGCATCTATTTTTAATAGGACAAAAGGAATCTCATCATTTTTAAAACTATAGTGGATTCCACATCTATTCCTTGGGGATAAAAGAAGGAAAACTTTATGTTGTTTGTTTGGGATATTGCTTATAAGTCGATAGACTAGCCAGACAGCAGACATCTAAAGAACATCTTTATATAAATGCAGACATAATTGCTTTTTTACTGGTCTTAATTTTTTTTTTTTAAAGATTTTATTTATTTATTCATTTATCCCCCCCTTGCTGCTTGTGCTCGCCGGGCCAGCCAGCCACACCGTGCGGGCGGGCCTGCCCCCACCAGGAGGCCCCGGGAACCGAACCCAGGGCCCCCCACATGGCAAACGGGAGCCCCACTGATTGAGCCACAGCCGCCTCCCTTAATTTTTTTTTTAATTTAAAGTAGCCTTTCAGCCACTAACACTTCACCTTTAGGGGTTTTTTTGTTTGTTTGTTTGTTCATATAAGTATTTATTTCTATCTAATATTTCTCTTGTTTATTTGTTTATTATTATTTCCCTTATCTGGAGTATTATCTTTTTTTAAGTCAACTTGTATTCCTCAATACCTAGTATAATCATGCGCCATAAATTTTTTAAGTGAATGAATGCATCTATATTTGCTGTATACAAAAAAAAACAAATAAAGAGTTTACAGCCTCATTTGTACTAAGGAATCAGTCCTCTCCTAATAGCTAAAATTTATTGAACATCTATTATATACCAGGCACTTTACATATATTGCCTCATTAATTCTGCACTTGGCCCTTCCAGTCAATTCCCAACACAGCAGCCAGAGTGATCCTTTTAAACATGTCAAATGATGTCACTTCTCTGCTCAAAACCCTGCAATGGTTCCCCACCACATTTGGATTAATTGTCAAAGTTTTCAGTGGACTATAAGACCCTTTTCTGCCTGGACTTCCTTACTTCTCTTATTTATTTCTGCTGTATCTCTCTGTGCCTCCACTCCAACCACACTGGATTCTTTGCAGTTTCTCAAACATTCCAGCTATACCCATCACAAAGCCATTGTACTTGCTCTTTTCTCTACCTGGAACATTCTTTCCCTAGATAGCCACATTGCTCATGCCCTCATGTCCATCAAGTCTTTGCTCAAACATCACCTTATCAGTGAGGGAGGCCCTGACTACCCTGTTTAAAAGAGCACCGTGTGCCCCATTCCAACTCTGGTTCACCTTAATCACTTTCCTCTATTTTTGTTCATAGAAATTGTCACCATTTGACTTTCTATGTATTTCACTTAAATACTTTGTTTTCTGTTTCCTCCATATACTGGCAGATATTTGTGTCTGTTTTATTCACTAATATATTCCAGTACCTAGAACTGTGCCTGACACATAGTAAGTGCTCAATATATATGGTTAAAAATGGTGAAGCAGGTGTGGCTCAAGCAGTTGGGTGCCCACCTACCACATGGGAGGTCCTGGGTTTGGTTTCCAGTGCCTCCTAAAGAAGACAAGCAAGACAGTAAGCTGATGCGATAGACTGACGTGATGGACTGGTGCAGAGAGCTGATACAACAAGATGACACAACAAGATGACACAATGAGGAAACACAAGAGACACAACAAGCAGGGAGCAGATATGGCTCAAGCAATTGGGCACCTCCCTCCCCCATAGGAGGTGCCAGGTTCGGGTGCCGTTGCCTCATAAAAAAAGAAGATGAGCAGACACAGAGAGCACACAACAAACAAAGACAGAGAGCAGACAGCGAGTGCAAACAATGGCGGGGGGGATAAATAAATAAATCTTTTTTTTAAAAAAAGAACGAACTGGGGAGTAGGTGTAGTTCAGTGGTTAAATGCCTACTTCCCATGTGCAAGGTTCCAGTACCTCCTAAAAAAAAGAAAAAGAATGAACTAATATGTAGTGACAGAAAGCAGGTAAGCAGGTGACTTGGACTAGAGAGTAGGGGGTATTGACTGGAAAGAGTACAAGAAAGTTGTTCTATATCTTGATTATGTTTATGATTACACAAGTGTATATATTTGTTAAAACTCATTAAATGTACACTTAAACGGGTACATTACACTGTGTGTGTGAATTAAGTCTCAGTAAAGTGGATTTTAAAAATGACTTTAGGGGGAGTGGATGTGGCTCAAGCAGTTGGGCACCCGCCTCCCACATGGGAGGTCCTGGGTTCAGTTCCCGGTGCCTCCTAAAAGAAGACAAGCAGACACAACAAGCAGACACAGCAAGCGGCCAATAAGCAAAACAGCAAGCGCAAACAGCGAGTGGAAACAATGAGCAGACAGATTAGGGAGTCATCACGGGGTGGGGGGTGGAAATAACTTTATGCCAAGAATATGAGGATACATGGGAAAATTACAAGTAATATAACTTATGGATGATAGTCAATAGTAATAATGTAAAAGTTTTGCAGCAATGGCAAAGCAGATAGACCAATTCTAAGGGACAATAACAGAGGGATATAAGGGGGTATAGGGATTTTTCCTTGTGGAGTAATGAAAACATTCTAAAATTGACTGAGGCGATGACACCACAACTCTGTGAAGAGAATGAGAGCTACTGAGTGTACATGTTGAATGGGGCTGTATAACACAGAGAATCCAGTGGTGGATGATGGACTGTGGTCAACAGAACAAATATGAGAACATTCTCTCATGAACTATAACAAACATATATACTAATATAGTGGGTTAATAAATGGGTAGATTGGGGGAGAAATTACACTAAATGTAAGATCTGGGATATAGTTAGCAATATTTTGACAATGTTTTTCATAGTTTGTAGCAAATGTTTCACAGCAATGCAAGGTGGTGGTGGTGGGGTGAAGTATGGGAGCTCTGTATGTTGATATGCATATTTGGTTTGTAAGTTCACAACTTTTACTATACACTTACTGTTTATGGATATGCATAAACATGCACATGTATGTATGATATACTTCAAAAAATATATTATTTAAAAAAAACAACTTTAGCAATTTGCCTAAGGTCCCAGCATTTGCAAAGTGGCAAAACCAAAATTCAAACCCATGTATGTCTGATTCCAAAGCCTATTGCCTTTATGTGATGTAATACCACCGCCCTATCTCTGCTCTACCCAGTTTCCACAATTGGCTCCCCTGAGTTCTTCACCAGAAAGTTCTGTCTCACTCATCTTCATATTTATACCTCTCTGGGACAAGTAATTCATTTTCTTTCTGTCTCATCACATTTTTAATATCTTGAGAATATTAGATCATATAGATGATTGGATGCATTTGTTTCCCTTGTGGGAGGCAAAGTATAATTAAAAACAAACAAACAAACAACAACACAGCCTGTATCCTAGGATAGAATCTTTACCTCTCAGAAGCTCAGATTCCAAATCTAAAATCAGAATAATGATACTTACCTGACGTGATGGTCAGTTTTATGTGTCTACTTGGTTAGGCTATAGTTTATAGTTATTCAGTCTAACATTATTTGAGTGTTGCTGAGAGGGTATTTTGTAGATATGATTAACACCTGCAATCAATAGAATTTAAGGAAAGGGAATTATCCTGGATAATCAGTGGGCTTGATCTAATCCATCGAAAAGTCTTAAGAGCAGAACTGAGTTTCCCCTGAAAAAGAAGAAATTCTGTCTTTTGACTAAAGCATCAGCTCCTGCCTGAAAATTTCCAGCCTACCCATTCTGATGGCCTGCCCTACAGATTTCAGACTTGCCTGGCTAAGCTCCCACAATCACAAAAGTCAATTCCTTTCAAAAAAATCTCTTCATACACACACACACACACACACACCTCTAATGGAACCCTGACGGCTACATCTGGCAAGACTAGTATGAGAAGTCAATGGGAGCATATATTAAAAATGCACACACACACACACAAAGGACCCAGGAGTACTGAATAAATGTGAGTTCCTTTTCCAACTATTAGTGTCCTAATGATAACTCCTGGGACTGAGTAGTCCCCAAGTATTCACATTGCTATCTGGTCTTACAGTGTCTGTTGGGATAAGTCCTGACAGATTTTAAATATGTAACCATCTCTTCCCTCTCCTTGACTCTGATGGACAGGGCTGCATATTGATCTCTATACCCAAATTATCCCAGGCTTGTGCTCTACCCTGTTCCTCTAACCCTTGCCTTATACTTCACCTTTTGGTCCAAGTCCTGACAGTAACTACCATGTAAATTTCCTACTTTTGTGCCCAGCCTGTCTTATTAGAAACCTAGGGCTCATTATTTCAGGAATTGAAATAATTGAGTCCTTAGGGCACTACATGGGTAGCTCTGTGCCTGACCCAACTGGTTAGGCATCTGGAGTCAACCTTGGCATCCAGGTCCATCTTACTGTCCAACTTTCATGGACAGGTTTAAAACCTTTCCCATCACCAACAGCATGCAGCCATCAGCAAAGCATTATGCTTCCAAGTCATGACACAAACTGTAAAAGATAATAAGAAAGACTATTTCCAATTAACCATAAGTGGCTCAGCCTAGGAGAAGAGGGCCTATTCTGAAAGCACGTAGGTAGGCAGTGGGTTAATCCATTTTCCAAAGCTGGGCTTGAAAATATTCAGGATCTGGGAGAGTGATATCACCAAGATGACAAGTAAGATGCTCCATGGCTCCATACCCCTTGCCCCCCAAAAGAATCTTTAAACAACTAGCAAAAACTGGCAGAACCATCTATCTCAGGATTCTGGAAAACAGTTAAAGGATTGCAGTAATTAGACAGGCAACAATTCAATAAAAAAGCAACCTAATTTAAAAATGGTGGGAAAATCTCATGATGCCATTGCTGCCCTTTCCCTACTCCATCCTGGATAAGCAAGGAGCCAGTGTGCATTTCAGGGCCCCTGGTCCTGGTTCCAGAGGGAGGAGGGTAACACCTATGTGCATACTGTAGTGTATGTCCGTTTGTACCAATCCATCTGATGGCAGCCTGAAGGTCTGAACCAGGACACTTATCTCTGGCTTGACATCCCAGACCTTGTCTTGCATGCACAAGCATCTCCTGGGCACCTAAGAAACAATAAAATCACAAAGGGGGCAAAGGATTACTGGCTTTAAATATGAAATAGAGCACCCTGAACTGGGAGAAAGGACTATTTCATAGGGAAAGGAGGGGGGCATTCATAACTGTATAAAAGGGGGAATTCCTAAGGCCACAAGTACATGTTCAGCACAAGACACATGCTCAGAAAATACCAGAGAAGATACTACACTTTAGCCTCAAGCTGTTCTTTAGGTTCATTGTTAGGCAGGTTAAACTCTGAAGGAGAGCACCAGCCAAAACAGAGCCAATTTTCAAAGACTGTGAAAGGTGTTTTTTTTGTTGTTGTTGTTGTTGACTTGTTTTTATTAGTTCCAGGCACTCAAGGAACTGTGTCATATCATGAGCTAGATAAATACCTAAAGAACAGACTAAATTCCAGAGTTAAAACATTATAATATTAAAATGTCCAGTATGCAATAATAGATTACAAGGCATACTAAGAAACAGAAAGCAATGGCTCATCCAAAGGAGCAAGACAAAACATCAGAAACTGTCAAGTAAGAAGACAAGACTTTGGACACACCAAAGATTTTTAAAAATGGTCTTAAATATGGTCCATGAGCTAAAGGAAAACACAGAGAAAGAACTAAAAGATATCAGGAAAATGATCATGATTAAAATGAGAATTTCAATAAATAACTAGAAATTATAAAAAAGAACCAAACAGAAATACTGAACTGAAGGTCATGACAACTGAAATGAAAAATTCTCTAGAGGGGTCTCCAATAGCAAATTGGAGCTGGCAGAAGAAAGAATCATGGTTTTGAATATAAGACAATTTAAATTATTCAGTCTGAGGAGCAGAAAGAAGAAATGAAGAAAAGTGAACAGAGCCTAAGATACCTGTGGGACACCATCACGCAGATTAATATATGTATTATAAGAGTCCCAGAAAGAGAAGAAAGAAAGGAGCAGAAAGAATATTTGAAGAAATAATGGTTGGAAGCTTCCCAAATTAAACAAAAGATATGAATATACATATCCAAGAAGCTCAGTAACCTCCAAACAAGATATGGGCATTTTGTACTTTCTCCATAATTTTTCTGTAACCTACACTGCTCTAGAAAATGAAGTCTATTTTTTAAAAATAAGAAGAAAATATTCAGGAATTGTGTGTGCTTGCCTGACTATATCTTTGATTTTTTAAAGAAATCAAATTTATTTGATTTTCAACTTACTATTTTGTTGTATTATCCATAGTTATTTATTATTCTGTTCATATAGCTAATTGCAACATAGGCTGGGTTCTGTAAGCTCTAGAATATCCATGAAAATAGGAGAGTATTAAGTGGATATATAGTTTTCAAAAATTACTCATTTTAATCATGAATTTCAACTTCTTTCACCACAAAAGACTTACATCCAAGTTGTGAATAGCTATGAAGAATAATGTGAGATTCCCTTTCTCTCCTCACTTCTCCCCTGATCAAGGCACTTAAAGCAGTCATTGAAAACAAACCACAAAATGGAAGAACTCCTAGATTTAATAGTGGAGATTTCTACATGCAATGGTTATATTCTTGGCCAGATCACTTCATGTCTTAAATTTCATCCAGAAATAGAAGAAACTGGACTAGTTGTCCTGTAAAGTCCCTTTGAGAATCAAAGTGGTGTTTAATAAGTGATATTCACCTAAGGAAGAATGAGATACAAGGACAGACAATCAGAGGTCCTGTTTGCTAGAGAGTCAGTGGGCAGTGGATTAATCAGTAAAAAAGTGGCCAGTGCAAAGTCATGGCCTGTGTATATAAAAACAGAAAGACCCTTCCTTTTTCTTTGCAGAGGAGAATGTGGTTTTAACTAAGCAAAAATAGGGTTTGCAGCAGTGAAAATAAGGAGATAGCACAGTGTTTGTTTGTTGTTTTTCTTTTTTTTGCACATGTCCCTACTCTGTGAGCCAACAATTCCACTCTTAGGTATACACCCTAGAAAAATGCTTGCAAATGTGTGCTAGGAGATAAACAGGAGTGCTCAGAGAAAAACTGTTCATAAAAATATGGGAATAAGTGCCCATCAACAACAGAATGGATCATTTATATTCATATAATCCAATAATATAAATAAGTGAAAGAATTATAAGTATATATGTCACCATGGATGAATCTAAAGACATTACCCTGATCCAAAAAAAAAAAAAAAAAGCCAGGCAAAAAGAACATATAAAATTCAAAAAGAAGCAAAAATAAATGGATATTGTTTATGGATACATGCCTAAGTGGTAAGATCATAAAGAAAAGAAAAGGCAAAAATAAAGAAAGGCGATTTTAATATGAAACGGGGAAATGGTTACTACGGGGTAAAGAAGGAGAAGTAATCAGGGAGCAGTATGGAGACTTCAAAAGTACTGGTGTGATTCTATATCTTTATCTGGGTGATGGGTTGTTTTTCTTCTTTAAACTATATTTCTCTATACATTCTTTTGTATGTATATATTTTCCCCATAATTAATTTCCAGAGGTGGCAATAATTATGAAAGTGATTAGTGCCACAAAGGAGAGGGATAAGGTACTATTGGGGAATGAAGGGGGACCTACCCTAGGGTGAGAACTTTGAGGGTGGGGTGGTATGGAGAGGGGAGAAGACACGAAAGTTTCCAGTTCTTTTTTTTTTTTTTTTTTTTTTTAAGATTTTATTTATTTATTCATTTATCCCCCCCTTGCTGCTTGTGCTCGCTGGGTCAGCTAACCACGCCGTGCGGTCGGGCTTGCCTTCACCAGGAGGCCCCGGGAACCGAACCCGGGTCCTCCCATATGGTAAACGGGAGCCCTACTGATTGAGCCACAGCCGCTTCCCTTTCCAGTTCTATGTACACTGAGTTTTAAGAAAAAGCATCTACCCTGACATGAATGAAGATCTTAAAGATGTTCTTTTCTTTTATACTTTAATTTTCTAATTGCTTCAAAATAACATGACTTAAGCTCTACTCATTAAGGCTCCATTTTCCCAGCAACTTGAGTTATAGTGCTCATAATAACCATTTCATTACTTTAGTGATGCACTTTAGGTTTCTCCTACAGTAATTACCAGAAGGATTTCCTTTTCTTTTCTTCTAAGAAAAGCAGTATATATTCTTTGAATTGGTTGTCAACTCCCAAGGTAGTTTTGTTTTAAGAGGCAAAATGCCCTAGATCTCTCTCAATTTTGTTAAAGCAGATATGCTGTAGTCTTCTTGGGTATATTTCTCTTTTCACATCTCTCATTAACATCATTTGACATATTCTATCCTTTAAAAACAAAACAAAAAAAAAGCTTCTGTTTTCAGGGTCAACCCCTTTTGCATCACAAGAAAGAACTTTTGCCTTCAAAAGGTCTTCCGGGAGCAAGAACAAACATGCAAAGCCCCAATGGCATCAGATTGTTCTGAGCATGCATCAGATCCTCAGAGAATTAAAAAAAACACATAGGCTGGTTGATGGCCTTGATATCATCATTGTACAGAGATTCCATTCCTGGGATCCAGGACCACACTTGCTCTTATTCTTTGCAAGGCTCTGACCTCCTATTTTTTTTTTTCCAGAGGTGGGGATTGAACCCAGGACCTCGTGTGTGGAAAGCCGGCGCTCAGCTACTGAGCCACATTGGCTTCCCTGAGTTGGTTATTTCATTTGTTTTTGCTTATTGTTTGTTTCTTTGTTCCTTTTCAGGAGGCACCAGGAATCGAACCTAGGACTTCCCATGTGGGAGGCAGGTGCTCAACTGCTTGAGCCACATCCCCTCCCTCTGACCTCCTTTTTGATATGATTTATGCTCAGGATCTTTCACTCCCATCAGGCTTTCGACCTGAGCTGACATCTTTCTCTGGCTTTCCGGTGCTTCAACAATCCTTCAGGAACTCTTTGCTCCTTGACCTAGCATAGTGGGAAAACCAGGGCTCCTGCACAAAGTCTTCTCCTCAAGTTTCTTTGACCTCCTGGATGTCATTTTTCTCAACCAGCCTTGCCCCACTACTACCGGTCCCACAGTGGCCTGCCTGGATCAATAGCTCTTTGGGTGAGTAGCTGCTTCTCTTTATGACCCTTCTCCCCACTCCAGCTAGGGGCTCCCATTTCATAATAACTTCAGATTCCTGATGAGACACATGCAAGGCTCAAAGCATATTACTGGCTTAGAAAAGAGATATTCTCATTAGCAAAGCTGATGCCCCATAACTCCTACTTTACTTTTTTTCCTACCTCTTAAGCTCCCAGGGATCTTCTAGTTGCTGATTATTGTTTTGGGCTTTTTATCTGTTTACTAGTACTTACTTTGCTCTTTTCTCTGCTACTTGCATACCTCTGCCAACCTTTTCCCTTTACAAATTCTTCAACTTGATGCTGACCGGGGTTCCACTCCACACCACTCACTCCGGATCTAGTTTCAGCCTGACCACCAGTTTTCCGCCCCTCCTATTTGTTTGTTTTTGTTTATTTTTCTGTTGGCAATGGGAGGGAAAACTGCCAAAGAATGGAGGATGCTGTAAGGTTGATTTCTTGGTCCTGGGTGCTGTCAGAGAGAATCAGGCAGCTGCTGAATTGCTTGGGTCTGACTGAGCAGAGGCCACAGCCCAGCCTGTCCTCCCAGACTCAGTTCTTTTTTTTTTTTTTTTTTTTTTCCGGGAGGTCCCGGGGATTGAACCCCGGTCTCTCCATATGGTAGACGGACGCCGAACTTCTTGAGCCACATCCGTTTCCCTCAGACTCAGTTCTGTAGTGACCTGACCTTCTTTGGTGTCAGTTCCACTCCACCCGCACCCCAGTCCCCAACCCAAGCTCTGTCTATCCACCTTATCTCCACCATGGTCATGGGAGAAACAGCAAAGGGGGCTTTGGGACTAAGAGATCCCCAATAGAATGAAGTTCTCACATCAATCAATTTTCAGCTATTATTTCCTCAAATACTCTTTCTGCCCCTTTTCCTTTCTCTTCTTCTTCTGGAACTCCAATGATACATATGTTCTTGCGTTTTGTGTTGTCATTCAACTCTCTGAGCCCCTGCTCAATTTTTTCCATTCTTTTCTCTCTCTGTTCTTTTCTCTCTTCAATTTTAGCTGCTCTGTCTTCGGTATCACTTATTCTTTCTTCTATCATTTTGAGTCTGCTGTTGTATGCCTCAAATGTATTTTTGACTTCACCTATTGTGTCTTTCATTCCCATGAACTCTGTTACTTTTCTGTTCTGGATTTCAAATTCTTTGCGTTCGCTCAATGACTTCCTGATGTCATTTATCTCTTTAAATATATTCTCTTTCATCTCATTAATTTGATTTTGGAAATTTGTGCTCATCTCACTGATTAGTTCTCTCAAATTCTGTATCTCTTCTGGGACTTTGCTGTATTCCTTTTCTTGGGCCATGTCTTCTATTTTCTTAGTATGGCTCGTAATCTTTTCCTGGTACTTAGGCATCTGGTTAGTTTGTATTTTACTTAGATGCTCTCTCTCTCTTTTATGGGGTTTTAGTGGCAGGAGGCTGTGAGTTACCACCGCTCTTTGATTTTTGGCTCAACCTTGATTGTTAGGATTGTTCTGCTGGTTGCTCACAACTGGGCACTGGACCCAGTAATTGGTTGTAGAGTTGTTTCCTAGGGCCTTGGGCAGGGAGGCTATAGAGGCCAGGAAAAGCCTCTCTTACTTATTAATTTTCTTATGTGCACTTCCTTGGTCTGCCAGGAGATGGTGCTTGCTGGCAGCTCTCAATTCAATGCCTGGTCGGAATCTATTTGTTGTGACACAGACCAGATTAATGTGATAGAGCTTCCTGTCTGGGGATTAAGAGCCCTGTAATTCAAACTTTCTGAGACAGTTCTCCAGACTTCTCTCATAGCGCCCCCCTTTTCCCAGCTAGGAAATATTTCCACTCCCTTCTGAATCCTCAACAATCAGTCCCTGTTAATAGAGGAGGAGATTGGGAGGTTTGTATATCTTTAGCCCTTGCAGGCTCCAAGGCAAACAATGGCGCAGCCCCACCTGGACTAGAAGGCTCTCGGGACAGGGCAGACCAAACCTGGGAGTCAAAAGCAGGGTCAGCCCCAGTCTCTCTCTCCCCTCTCCCGTGGAGTCCTCAACAATTAGTCCAGGCTAGAAGAGAGGGAGGTTGCGAGGGTCGAATTTCTCCAGTCCTTCCTAGGCTCCCAGGGCAAACCGCCGTGTGGAAGGGTCTGTGGGGCTCCACAGCCCAAATTTACAGGTCAGAACCTGAGTCAGTCTAAGGCTGTGTCCCTCTCTCTCCCCTTTCCGAGAGTGGTAGATCCCTGGAGCCCCCTTTGTCTGTGGTCGCAGGCCCAGAGGCCTGAGAATTCTGAAGAGTGTGGGGGAGGGTACCGGCAGCAGCAAAAGCTGCTACTTGTAACTAACGGTTCTGTTGTTAAGATTACCCTCTTCTGTCCCTCTCTCCTCTGGGTGGTGTACAGCCTTCACCTGCTGTCCTAAACCCTAGAAGATCTATTTCGGGGCTGTTTCAGCTTGTCCTCTAGCTTTTTTTCTGGAGAAGAGATTCCCGTATCTTACTAGTCTGCCATCTTGGTTAAGTATCAACAATTGTTTTTTTGTTTTTGTTTTTGTTTTTTCTGATCAAGTCTCGTTTATTGGGGTGGAGTCCTGGGTATATACCATATATACGGTGTTTGAGGAAGCCTCCTCATTGGGCGTTCCTGCTACATGGAGTCCCCTGATTGGTTGGGCACTCCTACTATTGTGGAGTCCCCTGATTGGTTGGGCACTCCTACTATATGGAGTCCCCTGATTGGGCAGCCCTCCTAATATGTGGAGTCCCCTGATTGGGCACTCCAACCTCTGGCGGGAAACCACTGCCCTGTACTGGCTGCTTAAAGAAGAAGTACAGATTGAGAAATAGGAACTTAGCTGGATAGTTGCACAAAATGGTGTTAGCACACAAGATGGCCGTAATAATACCGGTGCCAGGGACAGCTTCCCACAGGTCCCCCTTCTTTATTTTATTTTAAAGAAGTGGATGACTGACAAGGTGACCTGTCTTGAGGGGACTGTGCCTGTCTTAGGTCAGGGCGAGCTATAGAAAGGCAGTGTTTAAACACGCACGGTGTTTACCTTACCCGCCATGGAGAATCGAGGCAGCAAACGCCACGTCTCTGTCTTAGGTGGTTATTTCTGCCGATGTGAAATGCCCAGTTGCCTGTCATTGGTTAGCCAGTCCAGCGCACCAAGACATTTTGGTGAAGTTTTTTAAGCTTCACGATCGGCCATGTCCAGTCGATGATAATTGACCTGGATGGGCTGCATTCTTATGGCATCCAGGTGTTGTTTCACAAAGGCCATGAGTTTGTTAAAGAGAAAAGGTCCTAGCGATAGGAGTATTAATAAGCCAAGCACAGGTCCCAAGATGGGGAGTAGATAGGGTAGCATCCCATTAAGCCCACTCCATAAGGGGTTGTCGGCTAATTCTTTTCTTCTTTTTTCCAGATCTTCTTGCAGCATTTTGATTTTGTCCCGGACAATGCCAGATTTATTGGCATAAAAGCAGCATCGTTCCTGTAAAGCTAAACATATCCCCCCGTGTTCAGCTGTTAATAAGTCTAACCCCCTCCTATTTCGCAAGACTACCTCGGCCAAGGAGTCTAATTGATCCTGGATATCTTGAATAGTACCTGACAAGGCCTGAACATCTTCAATTAGTTGTTTAGATAAACTTTTATATTGAGTGATAGAGAATCCTAAACTGGTTGATCCAGTGGCTAAGGCTCTGGTTATACCTAAGGTAGCTAGAAGTGGGATAAACTGTACGGCCCTTTTATGGCAGCCAGCTATGAAGTCCAACCTAGGAATTGGCATGGGCTCCTCTCCCGGAATAATATCTATGTCGGGGAGGAGGGTGGCCAGAGTACATAACCCTGTCCAGTTAGTAGGTAAGAGGGAATAGGCAAGATTATTGCCGCAAACGAACACGGAGCTTTGGCTTGCACAGAGAGCATCAGATATATTGATTATTGTGTTACATTCAGCAAATTGGAGCAGCCCCAAATCGACTTCATCACTATTGTTAAGCAACTGGGAGAATAGACAAAGAGAACTATTCAAAAACATTGGTTGCACTGCAACTGGTGGGATAAGGGCGCAAGAATCGTTATGGGAGTTGCGATTGTGATAAGGATAATAAGTATCGTTGAGGGCTGGTATAGCTGATGGCATAGGAGCTCTCGATCGTAAGCACAGCCAGCAGTATTGAGCGAGATTAGGCACTGATTCATTAAGCAGTCTGAAAGTGGCTTTAAGAATATCAAAAGTTTGAGCGTCTATATCTAGGTTCTCAGTTTAGGTAAGGCCAGGGGGTGATAGCCAATTTGAGGATATAGGTTTTTTATTAATTCTTCCACTCTATTTTGAATGGAAATCTGTCGGACCTGGTCCTGTGGGCCTCCCCCGTCTGACACATGCACAGGAGGTTTTTGATTCCAGCAGACCGGTTTCCCTACCCAGCCTACACAGGAGGCTTGGGCAAGCTTAGGATAAGTAGTCCCCGGGGTGAAGTCCCAATCTCCTCCAAAACTGCCAGGAAAATTCTTGGTTAAAATGGCAATAAAATATGTTTTATTGTCCGGTCCGGTACAAGTCTGGAATTCATTATACCAAGTGCTGTGCATGGTCTGTGAAAAGGTGGTACAGGGGCAACTCCCCGGTCTGCCATTTTTAGAGGGGATTGCCTTTGGATGATTTATACATACCCATAGCTGCTCACGTCCTCCGGAATTGATTGGCACAGCCTGTAGATAGGCAGTTGCTGCGCCGCATTGTACTGCTCGGGTATATGTCCCAGGAGTGGCTGTGTAGCCCCCACGACATTCACAAGGTTTCCCATAGAGCTTCTCTAACAAGGTTTTAGGGGAAACCGGGGGTCCCAAGTCCCCATGGGAGGCGGCCAAAAGACAGCACGCCGCCCAGATTTGTAGATATGGCTTTCCATGCTGCTTCATCTCAGAGGTCTTTGCTGCGAGGCAGGTTCCCTTGCAGTGTCCTCAAACTTCTTAGGTTCTAGAGGTCCTTGCTGAGAGGCAGGTTCCTTCGCAATGTCCTCAAATTTCTTAGGTTCTAGCTGGCTCCTCGATCGGCGTTCCTCACTGGATCCCTCGTGCTCAGTTCCCTGTTCGGGCGCCACTTGACCCGGCCTGTGGGTCAGTCGAACCGAAACCTGAGAGAGGGAGCGGGAATGAAAAGGACAAGAGACACGAAGAATGGAGACAAGACAGGATTCTGATCAAGTCTCTCAACAATTGTTTTTAAGTTGACACTTTTTTTTTTCACTAGAAGACATGCATTTTATTATTAAACAAGTGATATATGCTCACTGTGTGGTTTCTTTTTCTTTCTTTTTTTTTTTTTTAAAGATTTATTTTTAGGAGACACTAAATGTTGGAGAGGATGTGGAGGAATAGGAACCCTCATCCACTGCTGGTGGGACTGCGGTATGGTCCAGCCACTGTGGAGGACAGTTTGGCGGTTCCTCAGAAAACT
>JAKSZT010053784.1:2990822-3073639 GCA_026826555.1 Tolypeutes matacus | reverse complement strand
ATCCATGGGATATAAGCCCTCTCTCACTTGGAGTTGGAGTGGACATCACCATCCCAGTCCCCTCAGGATTGGGGGAAGAACTATGGACTAGAGTGGACTTGATGGTATTCTCTTGTTCACATATGGTGATTCTAGCAATGCAAGAAATTATAACAATGAGGTGGAGCCAGTGGCCACTTGACACTTTTGGGGTAGGGAGGGGACGAGCAGTTGAAATACAGTGGCTTCTTTGGGATTTGGAGGTTGTCCTGAGTAATGTTGTGGCAACGGATTTTAAATCAGCACACACCACTCAGAACTGAGTGGGAGAGAGTGTGGTCTACAGTGTGAACTGTGGTCTATGGTTGGTGGCAAGGCTCCAGGATGTGTTAGTTTATTGAGGGTGGTGGGCCACACTGTGGGAGATGTTTGTGTGGGATGTGATGGGAGGTGTGGGAGGTGGGCAACATGGGAATCCCAGTGGGTTCCATGTAATATTTTGGGTAATCTAAGCACCTCTTAAAATATATGTGTATATATATATATAAACAACATTTTTGTAAGCAAATACACATATATGCATATATATTTATATATCATTTTGCAAATGTTTGTATGTATTGTGAGAATTTTGATTTTTACCCATAATAAAAAATAATAATAATAATAAAAAAAAAAAGATTTATTTTATTTTTTTTATATTTATTTATCCCCCCCTTGCTGCTTGTGCTCACTGTGTCCATTTGCTTTGCGTTTTTTCTGTGTGTGTTGCCTCATCTTGCTGCGCCAGCTCACTGCGCCGAAGCTGGCCAGCTTGCCTTCATCAGGAGGCCCCAGGAATCGAACCCGAGGCCTCCCATATGGTAAACGGGAGCCCAACCAATTGAGCCACAGCCGCTTCCCTGTGTGGTTTCAAACAACACAAAAGGAACAACAACAAGAACAAAAAAAAATCACTTGAAGCCCCATAACCTATAATCACCAAATAATTGTGTGTATATTGTTTATAATGCATGTAGGAGCATATCTTCTTTTTTAATTGAGGTGAAATTCACATAACATGAAAGTAACTATTTTAAAGTGAACAGTTCAGTGTTATTTAGTATATTCACAATGTTGAGTAGCTACCACGTTTATCTGGTTCTAAAACATTTTCATCACTCCCAAAAGTAACCCCGTACTCATTAAGCAGTTACTTCGCACTCCTTCCCCACCACCGGACCCTGGCCTTCACCAACTGGTTTCTGCCTCTATGAAATTACCAATTCTAGATATTTCATATAAATGGAATGATGCCATATGTGACTTTTGTATCTGGATCCTTTCACTTAGCATAATGTTTTTGAGGTTTTTTGGCAGTTTGGTATTGTTTATGAATTCCAAAAATAGATATTGGATTGTGTTTGTAAACTGGTCTGTTCCTCTGGGCTAATTAGATTGTATTAGAGTCAGAGGTTTCACTTTTACTTTATTAAATCAAGATGATTAGGGTTTTTATTTGACCACGTCATTAGGGCGACTCGGTTTGAGTCCCTGCCCTCCCCCCTTGTGAGCTATATAAACGGATGTTCAATCAAAGACAGGGGAGTAAATACATGGAGAAGGAGAACATGGAGAGTTTAGTTTTGATGCTGGAGCCCTGGGGAGAGAGCCTGACAGTTTACAGCTAGCCTTGTGGTGAGAGCAGAGCAGCTGAGCCTGGAGGAAACAAGCCCCAGGAAGAGAGATGAGCCTTATGCCAGTCTACAGCTGAGATCAGAAGAAGCTGGGACCATGGAGCCTTAAGAGGAAAGAAGGAAGGCTGAACCCTTGCAGACATCGCCTGCCATTTTGCTTCAACATGTGGCCATTGACTTTGGGTGAGAAAGTACCTCTTATGGTACCTTTAGTTGGACTCTTTAGGGCCTTGTGACTATAAGCTTCTACCCCAAATAAATACTCTTTATAAAAGCCAACAGGGAAGCGGATGTGGCTCAATCGATAGGGCTCCCGTTTACCATATGGGAGGCCCCGGGTTCAATTCCTGGGGCCTCCTGGTGAAGGCAAGCCAGCCCATGCGGCGTGGTGAGCTGACGCAGCAAGATAACGCAACAAAGGGAGACAAGTAGACACAGAAAAATGCACAGCAAATGGACACAGCAAGCACAAGCAGCAAGGGGGGATAATTAAAATAAATAAATAAAATCTTAAAAAAAAAAAAGTCAACAGAGTTCTGGTACTTTGCATCAGCACCCCTTTGGCTGACTAATACAAAGGTTCATACATGTTGTTAGCTTGTATCAATAAAGAACCATATATTTTAACAAAAAATTTTCACAACCCCTCCCCACACACTATACATGCTATTTTTGTAACCTTTCCTTAGCCATCACCACAGGTATACATGATCATTTTAATGCAGTGCAAAATACTCTACTGAACATGCTATAATGCATTTAATCAGTCCCCTAGTGATAGCCATTCAAGTGATTTCTAATTTATCCTTATTATAAACAATGCTTTGTCAATGCCCTTTATGTATATCTTTGCATATTTGCCCAATTCTTCCACTGGGATAAATTCCCAGAAGTTGAATATCTGGGCCAAAGGGTATGCATATTTAAAATTTTGATATCCAGTATAGAGCCAAATTACCTTCCTGAAAGTCTGATCCAATTTATACTCTTATTGTGTATGAAAGCATCCATTGCCCCACACCCTTGCCAAATTGGCTTGCTTTTAACAATGGTAAAAATAGGTTCTTGTCTGAATCCTGCCAAAATGCATGATGTGAAATTAAATGAGAGGAATATAAAGTTGACAGATGGGAAGTATTTTGGTCACTGTAATGTTTTATCTAAAGCGCGCCATTTTCCGCTCAAAGCAAATGTGATAGATAAGCCCTCTTCATTTTTTAGTACAAGTTCTAGGAAGTAATTTCCTAAATGGATTGATTCCTTAGAGAGAGAATGTCTCTGAGGATGTAGAAATTATTCAAACAAAATGTGCTTTGGGCTGATAGAGGTTTTATTGTTTTTTGAAATAACAGTGTTCATCTGACTTTTAATTTTTTTTAAAGATACAAAGTGTTTTACTCTTTACCATCCAAAGTGTCATACTACACCCTATTCTGAATTTACTCATGTATTGGTCTGAGTTTCCCCACACAGGTATTTTTCCCCCAACCTTCTTTAATGCTTTTTTTATTTTTTAATTCAGGTATAATTTATTTTCTCTTTAAAATCTGGATTGTAAATAACAGTAACTTTAAAAATAACACTTTCACCTCACAGTAAATGAGAGAGAATCATATATTTAAACATACTCTGTTTGGAAAGAACAAGAGAAGAGAATAGGGTTTCAAATTCAGCTCTTTCACTCCCTGGATATATGATCTGAAGCATTTATTTTAGCATAATCATGCCTCATTTTTCTGATCTGATAACCAAGAAAAATGAAATCTTCACTACCTTTTTCACAGTGATGTCAGAAAGACAGGGATGTCACTAGTACTATCATGAATTGAATTATTACATTTAAAAAAAACGTATATGTACATATTAATCTACTTCTACCTGATCTTAAAGTTTTTGAACCTGAGGGGGTTTATTTCTTTTCAAATGAAAACAGATACATCAGGTTTATGCTTTACTATGCAAAATTATCTTGTTGTTTTGGCATTAATATCAATTTAAAATATTTTGAAACTGTTCAGCTTCACTGATAGTATTAATGAACCTTGCCTGACAAAAAGTCAGAAGATAGGGTAATTATAAAATGTGAACTGTACATTAATAATCCCCTTTATTTTTCCCTTTTATCCACTTAATGAATTGAGTGTATCAAATTGTTATAAATGTGATACTTCCAAATTATATTTTAAAAAGGCAAAACAATAATATTGTTTTAATTTAGAAAAAAATCACTCCAACTCCTACTATTCTGGCAACTATTCACAGTTTTTCATATTAATTCCCAGTATATTCTAGTGTGTTTTCTTTTGACAGCCTGGTTAGTGGAGAATATTCATCCCCTCAGTTGCAGACCTCTACCCCTCACCCACTGTCTCCTTGGGAAAAAGCACCTTCTTTGGTAAGAAGCTTCTTTGGTAAGAAGCTTCTGCTAATGTGTGGCCCAGCCCTTCTTTCTTTCAGAGTGGCCTGTTCTTAAGGACCTACCTACCCTCTGTCTACACATTTGATGAGTTTACTGGAATAGGCCCTGCCCTGAAAGAAGGCCTGTAAATTGAAGAGGTTTATTTGAATTCAGGGAAATGGGTATTAGCTAACCCTTTTGGCCACAGACCTATGCCACATTCGATCAGCTTTATTAGTAATAGACCTGACATTTTAAACTCTGCCTGATTGCCTGCTTCTACCTCTCAGCTGATTCAAAATTCAGAGTGGGAAGGGAGGGTTGTAATTAATTATCATCCCCTCAATCTCCATCAGACTGGAAAATAGTGTATTGTGGTAGACATTTATTGTTTTGTCCAGCCAGTGTCAACTAAATAGCAACTTTGTAAGGAGAGACTTTATTCAAAAGGACTGTTGCATGAAGGGGAGGGGAATTATTGCAGTAGGGAGAATGCTCTGACCAAAGACATGAGATCTGCAAGTGTCTCAGAGGCTAGGCAGAAGAGGGCTTTTCTTTTACAGGAAGGAGTAAATATGGCTAGAAAGAACCAGGGAGGGGGATAGGATGAGTGGGTGGAGTGATCAGAGGAGGATCAGGGAATGTTTTTCTCTGAGGTCAGGTATTCTCAGGAGGGGCCATTAAGGAGGGGTTGTTCTTTGTTCTGATTTTCAAAGGTGAGCCAAAGTTCCGGGGTCAAGGGGAAGGAGAGAAGCCTGACTAAAGTTGGAGATGTCAAGTTAGTGGGTGTTTTGTGCAGATTTGTCAGTGGGGACAACAAACAGTTCAGCTAATCATTTAAAAGACAAAGAATGGGAATTTGGAGGGTCAGTGTCTGCTCTTGTCATAGGTAGACAAGGGGTCACCTGTGAGTCCATTCTAAGCACATGGGGAAGAGTGGTTCTTTGCAGGAAGCCCTTTCCCGGAACACAAAAGGGTGGGGGACATTTCTTGACTTTTGCTGTTTTCCAGGAGGCTCAGGAAAAGTTCAACATTGTCACCATACCCTTTGACTGTCCATGTGGTAACAGACCCCTGCTTTCTTGTAGAGAATTCATTTCACTTGGTTTGGGTGAGGTTGACCCCACTTCCCTACTTAAGTGGATTGCCAATTCAAGTATCTTATTCTCTGGCCACTACTAATGGTCCAGCTTGGGTATATGACCCCAGCAAAACCAATCGGTCTCCCCTAAGATTTGATCACATGGATGCTGGGAGAGAGATATTGTTTAAACCCTGGAGGCAACCATGGCCAGCCTAGCTGTACCTCTAGACTTCCCAGTTATGTGAACCTATGAAACCCCCTTGTGCTTAACTATGTGGTTTTATTTGTTTGTTTTCCAAAATGAGTGTGTTGTGGTCCGGAGGTTTTGGTTGACTTGGGATGGCTGAAGCCCTGGCTACCTATGATTATGAGATTCCTGAGTGGGCATGTTGACTACAGAATTCTGGCTTTATTTCAAGTCTAAGTAATTCCATCTGCTCTCCCTGAAAATTTTTACTGCAAAAATATTCAATAATTGTAACTTCCTTTACTTGACTTCTAAACACCATAGAGATTCCTTGATCATTTTTTAATATTCAAAGCCAAATTTGGAATTTGGAAAAAAAAAATTAGGATCCCAACTTGAATTTTAAAAAGAAATCCTGGTTTTAAAGAAAAATGAGCTGCAATGCCCTAAATGTTAAATTGATTTTTTGAGAAGATATATGAGCAATAGATTAACATTCAGAGAGAGTGCATGAGAAGGTGTGACAGTTTGATATTATTTATGAATTCCAAAAAGAGATATAGATTATGTTTGTAAACTGGTCTATTCCTTTGGGCATGATACCCTCTGATTGATTTAAATCCAAAGGCTTTACATTTACTTGAGTAAATCAACATTAGGGCTTTGATTCGACCATGTCAATAGAGTGTGCAGGGTTGAGTTCCTGCCCCCTTGGTGGGCTGATAAAACAGGCTCTCACACAAGTAGATATGCAGAAGCAGATACACACAGAACACAGAGGAAGAGAGACAGACAACTCCAGAGGCCTCAGGACGAGAGATGAACCAGTCACCTGATAGTTTACAGCTGACCTTGTGAAGAGAACAGAGTAGCTGAGCCCAGAAACGAGCCCCAGGAAGAGTTGAGCCTTATGCCAACCTACAGCTGAGAAAATACCTCTTATGGTACCTTGAGTTGGACACTTTAGGGCCTTGTGACTGTAAGCTTCTACCCCAAATAAATACCCTTTATAAAAGCCAACAGATTTCTGGTACTCTGCATCAGCACCCCTTTGACTGACTAATACAGAAGGCATCACAAAAGAAATACAATATGATACTAATGTAAATCATGAAGTTTTAGTTCACATTTGACCTTTTCCTAACTTCAATATTTTACTTAAAGGACTAAATTGATCTGATTAGAAAATTCATGAAATGGAATATGAAAATAATTTAAAATGGTTTAATTATGGAAGAAAAAATGAAAACTAGCAGCTCATATTTGTAAGTAGATACCAAAATGTTAGCGGAAGGCTCTGGGTTCTGGGCTTCTAGGTTCTTGGTTAATGTTGCATGAAAGAATTTAAGGACACACCATAGGGTAGGCAAGGGTGTAAAGAGTTTATTAAGAAACAGAAAAAGAGTACACAGTCCCTAGACATGGATGTGGGCATGCTACAAGATGAGTAACACACGTGGGGCCTCAGGTTAGACCTTTAAAAACCTTTACCCCTACCCCTTCATGTTGGGGAGGGGCCCCAGCTCTTTGCTCTTTTGATTGGTTGCCTTATGATCCCTGCCTGCTAGCTCTCAGGGTCCCAGTAAGGAGGCCTGTTTGGGGTTATCTGGGGCTTCACCTTGACCTGGAAAGAGTTCCAAATGGGATCTCATAGGTAGATCTTTCCAGCAGCCTTCCCCTCAGGAGGTTTCTGGGCGGGGCCTCACGCGATGTTGTCTGTCAGCCATGTTGTCTGCTGGGCCTCAGCTGTGACCCAAGTCTTCCCTTTCCCAACCTGCCTCAAAAATAGCTAATTCAATAAATATGTATTAAGTACCTATTATGTGTCAGCCATCAGGAATATCACTGTGAACAAAGCAGACAAAAATCTCTGCTCTAATGGTGTTTTATTCTAGTAGAAAAATGTACCAATAAAATGAAAATGGCTAATCTCCAAAAATAAACAACACCTTGGTTCCTAGAGCAAGCATTTCTCTGACCTGCTTTGCTACTCTCTTCTCTGCCAATTAGAAATTACCCTACACTGGTTATCTTTGAAGGACTTTTGGTTTTGCCTTAAAATTTTTCTACAATGAGCTTCTATTACTTTCTTTTCTTTTTTTTTTAAATTTTGGTAACATTTATTACTTTTTTTTTAGATGGTGTCAGCGATTGAACACAGGACCTTGTACATGGGAAGCAGGCACTCAACCACTGAGCTACATCCGCTCCCCTCAACTATTACCTTTTTTTTTTTTGAGATTTATTTTATTTATCCCCGCTCCCTTGCTTGCACTCACTGTCTGCTCTCTGTGTCTGTTCATTGTGTGCTCTCTGTGTCTGCTCATCTTCTTTTTTAGGCTGCACTGGGAACTGAACCAGGACCCTCCATGTGGGAGGGAGGCACCCAATCGCTTGAGCCACCTCCACTCCCTGCTTTTTGTGTCTCTCATTGTGTTTCCTTGTTGTGTCTCTTCGTTGTGTTATCTCATTGCGTCATCTTGTTGCACCAGCCCATCACATCAGTTCGCTGTCTTGCTCGTCTTCTTTAGGAGGTACCAGGAACTGAACCTGGGACTTCCCATGTGGGAGGCAGGCACCCAACTGCTCGAGCCATATCCACTTACCTCTATTACTTTTTTTTTTTCTTTTTGAGCTGGTGACTAGGTACATTTTTTATTGTTAAATCAACAAATCCAAAATAAACAACTGTTTCATTTCACGATTCCAAATCAGTAGGATAATCACTGAAGTCAGCAAGTATATAGAGATCCAGTTACTCAAACCTTGAATTTCGCTTTGTTTGGGTGCTTTGTTTTTTGACAGGACAAGCCTAGAAACTGATTCTAAAGTTGTCACTTATGCAGATACTTGGGGGATCCTTGCTTTCTCTTCTGTTCCATGTCTTTGGCCAGCACCCACATGACATTCTCCCACAGCATCTCTTCTTCTGTCCGGACCCTCCGTGGGGCGGTGCGCTCCAGTTTCCACTCCCATCTCCAGCGAACTTTGCCTGATCTGGACCTTGGTTTTTCCTCAGTGGTCTCCAGTTTTCCTTGCCTGGTCTAAGACAGCCTAGACGTTTAATCATCAAACCCTAGAGTTTTGTCCTCCAGGGCCATATTTCACCCCCAGCCTGCATCTGCCCCCACTCCTCCTACTGCTCCTCTATTACTTTTTAATCAGAAAAAAAAAGAATAATTAAAAGAACAAACCTGACAAGCTAGAAAAATTTCAAATCCTTCAATGTTGACTCTTATGGGGGATTTGGAGGGTTGACCCAAATATCTCTTGTTGGCATATACCACGGGCAACTGAACTGAAAGTGAAAGTCCTTTGAAAAAGCAGCACATGTTGCTTTTACTTCAGGTGACTCTTCTCACTCTTCTCTTGTTGAGCATCTCTGATACATGGTACCTGTAAGCTTGTCTCTTCCTTTCCTCTCTCTCTTCCTCCTCTCTACCTGGTTTTTCCTGTCCTTTTACCAACAAAGATCACCATTGTTCTGCCTCTCTGAGGAAACCCAACCAGATAAACTTTATTTACTTAACATTGCCTTTGTGGCTTTCATTTCAACTGCCAGTTTTTCACAAACTTAACTCTCCCTTCTGGTTACCATGGTGTCCCCGGATAAAAGTCAGTGAAAGTTCCTTCTTATTCACTTACACTTCTAAAAGTTGTTTAGTAAATTTGTAAAGGAGCCTTTCCTGCCCCTGGCAAGCTTAAGCATTAAATTATAGCCTTTGGGGTCTTTAAGGACATGACAGAAAATTCCTAGCTTTTTTTTTTTAATTCGCTTACCAAAATTTATTCTTACCATTAACAGTGGCTTCAAACCTCTCTCTTTCTTTCATTTAAATATACTTTTAGTGTTTCCTCTATTTCTTTTTTTCCCCTTATCAATTCTTAATATGAAAGTTGCATAGAGTTTTATCAGTGTAAAGGGGGAAAAAATCACTTGATATTTTGGGGCAAATTTTTAAAATTATTTCATCTAATTTTTTCAAATCAGTAATATATATTTTTCATGCTTTTCAAAACATTTTTATTGAGATATAACATAAATACAGAAAATTGCACCAATTTTTAGTGTATAACTTGATTATTTTTTACACATGTATATACCCTGGTAAGCTCCATTCAGTTCAAGATACAGAACACTGCCAGTTACCCAAAATTTCTCTTATCCCTTCTCAGTCAATAGCCCCTCCATCCTTGCCTGAGGTAATCAGTATTCTGACTTCTATCACCATTGATTAGGTTTGCCTGCTTTTGAATTTGAAATAAATAGAATGAATCAGTATGTATTCTTCTGTGTTGTCTTCTTAGCTCAAGATTTTGTGAGATCCATCCATTGTTTGTACCACAGGTCATTCTTTTTTATTGCTATGTGGTAGTCCATTAAGTAAACATGCTTCAGTTTATCCATTCTCCTGTCAATGGACATTTGGGTTGTTTTCAGTTTTTATCTATTATTAGAAAGGCTGGAGAAGCGAATGTGGCTCAAGCAATTGGGCTCCCATCTACCATATGGGATGTCCTGGGTTTGTTTCCTGGGGCCTCCTGGTGAAAGTGAGCTGGCCTGCACAGAGAGCTGGTGTAACAAAAAGAGACAAAGAGGAGAGACACAACAAACCAGGGAGCCGAGGTGGCTCAAGCGATTGAGTGCCTCTTTCCCACATCGGAGGTCCCAGGATCGATTCCCGGTGCCTCCTAAAGAGAAAATGATAGGAAGAGAAAACAAGCAGCCACAGAGAGCACACAGCGAATGGACACAGAAAGCAAGACAGTGAGTGCACAAACAACAAGGGTGGGGGATAATTAAATAAAGTAAATCTAAAAAAAAAAGCTGCTACAAGCATTCTCGTACATGTGTTTTGGTGGACATATGTACTGATTTCTCTTGGAAATATATCTAGGAGTGGAATTGCTGGGTCATAAAGTAGATTAATATTTAGCTTTAGTCAAATTGTTAATATATTTACATGGCACAAAACTCAGAAGATACAAAAGAATATAGTGAAAAGTCTCTTTCCCACCCCCACATCTCAGTTCCACAGTTCTCCTCTCTAGAGGCAACCAGTTTTGCCAGTTTCTTATTTATTCTTCCAGAAACAACCCTGCATATGGAAGCTAGATATGTAGATATAGTCTCATGGTTTACACCAAAGCTACACAATACAAACTCATTTGTACCTTGCTTCTTTCATTAAATAATATGTCTTCAAGATTAGTCTACATCAGGAACATAGAAATGCTTCATTACATTAAATGACTGCATAGTATTCCATTATACGGGTATAACCATAATTTATTTTCTCATTTGCATAATGATAGACTTCGGTGTTTCCAGTTTTTTACCATTATTAACAATGCATCACTAACATGTGAGATTTTGCACATCTAAGAGGATTTCTATAGGATAAAAATGGCTTTGGGCATTTAAAATTTTGCCACAACAGTATAAGAATACCTGTTTTCCCACACCAAGACCAGACCATGAATTAGCAATCTTTTTCATCTTTCTTAGTCTTTGTGTAAAAAAAAAACAAAAAACAAAAATGGCATCTGATTGTAGACTTAAATTTCTCTTAATATGAGAAAGGTCTTTTCATATGTAAAGATTCATTTATATTTCCTGAAATGAAAACAGTCTTTATATTGTTTGTCCATTTTTCTAATAGATTGACAGTTTCTTATAATAACTCTTTCTACATTAAGGGAACTAGCTTTTGGTCTGTTATAGGGGTGGCAAATATTTTTAATGAAAATGATTTAATACACAACAATTTAAGTTTCTACACACATTAATCCAAAAAGGGTTGCAACTCGACAAACATTATATAACTGCATTGTGCCAAGCATTGTGCTAAGTGCTGGATATACAATAAAGATTGATTCCTACTCTTAAAACATTCACAATTCAAGAAGGAAAACAGACCTCAAAACAGACCATTACATTACCATATGGTAAGTTTATTATGGAATAGACATGGGAACTACGCGCACTTCAAACTCAACATATCCAAAACTGAATTTGTCATCCTCTCCCAGGATCTACTCTTTTTCCATTGTTCCATATCTCAGTAAATGCCATCATTAGTCACTTAGCTGCTCTGTCCAGAAACCTTGGCGTGATTAACTCCTTCCTCTTCTTCACATCCAGAAAGGCCTGACAATTCTCCTTTTTAAATGTCCCTTGAACCCATGTCTTTTCTCCATCCTCACAGCTGCTATCTTCTAAACCACCACCATGTCTCACCTGTGTGTGTGTGAGAGGTGGGGGAGGTCAGGTGAATCCTAAGTTAAGACTTAAAATACAAGTGTGGACTAGTCAACCCCAGATAAAGGATTCAGAACAATAATCTGTGCAAAGTAGTCTGTACAAAAAAACAAAAGAGCATGGTACATCTACTACAGATAATTCGGGAAATTAGATGTGACTGAATTGAGGCTGTTGGCATATAGGGAATGGATGAGAGATGATGCTCAAAGGATGGGCAGAGGCTGGATCCTGAAAGGCTTTGATTGCCATGCTAAGAAGTTTGGAATTTAACCTGAAGGAAATGAAGGCCCATTGAATAGTTTTGCCCGGGGGTGGAGGTGGAGCAGAGGAATGGAGTGGAGGATGGAAGAGAGGAGGAGACTGGTGACTGAGAAACTATTGCATTAGTCCAAATAGGAATTAATGAGGACCTCAAGTAGGGTAGAAACCATGAGAAAGGTGAAGAAAACACACTAGGGACTTGATGGATTATTAAATGTAGGCAGTAAGGAAGAGCTGGGGATAAATTCCAGGGTTCTGGGCTGCATGGTTTCAGTATCACTCATAGAGATGGGTATATGAGTATGGAACTATTTTGGAAAGAAGATAATGAATTCAGTTCATGCATTCTGTGTTTGAGGTCTGGAGTGACACCCAAATATAATTTTAAGTAGAACCAACTTTAGGTTTCCTGAAGTAATGAAAAACCATATTGATAGGGTTAATTAAAATCGATGTTGGTAATTTCTAATTTCTTCCCTTCATTGTTCACTGTTTTTCTGGGTGTTAGCTGCTTCCCTGGGATCTCTGATGCACTCACTGGCCCTGATCCAGTCACACTTTCACACAGGCTCTCTTATGAAAATTAAGCCCTGGCATAGGCAGGATATTGTCTGGTTGGAGTCTCACAGCTTTCTCTCCTAGCAGAATTAAGGAAATTAATGGCCCAAACAGAAACAACCAGGAAGGCCTTGTGAGATAGTAGCAAAAGGGTTGAATGATTTGAAACATAGATAATTGGTCTTTGAGTAATCAGATTTTTAGAAAAGTATAAACTTATTTATTTTTGAAATATAATGTTACCAAAAAATAAGAAAATAAAGGAATGAGGAGAAATTACCTATAATCCAGTCACTGCAATACAACCACTTTATAAGCTTTATGCGCTACTGTACTCCCTCCTATTTCTTCCCTAAACCCTCTTTTCATATGGCTATAAATGATAGTACAACTATTAATTGACTGAATATTTAGAGGTATCCTACTGGCATAGGATAATTTTTTTAAATGGTCTTAGAGGACCATTGAATATAAAGCAACTGAATCATCATTGTCCTCTCTTTGTCCAGGTATACATTGTTAATCTCTAAGGAAATAGAAGGAAATGTAGGTGTATATTTCAGGAACTTATTGTACAAGCAGGAAGTAGCATAGATTCTGGACAATCTGGCTTATTAACACCAAAATGGGACCTACAACTACTTTTTAAATTAGTAAGAACATGTTTTTACTTAGGTAACTTATGTAGCATAGTAATATGAAAAGACTATTTGGTTGAGAGGCATGGGGCTTGGCATTTAGTCCTAGCTTCGGCATTAACTGTGACTTTGGATTTACTTCAGCCTCCGCAGTAACTCAATTCAGATTCTGCTTCGTGCCTGTCAGGGAACACTTTAATGTGACTCTGGCCACAACTGGTGGTGTGCCCACCCCTGGTGCTGATTAGCCCTCTCCTAAGTCAGGGAGGGTTCCCTAAAGAAAATTCCTTGAGATAGGCTATTACCAGAAGGGGAAATAGATTCCAGGTAGGCTAGCTTCTTTATTTGAAAAGTGAAGAGGTTGATCTAAAAAGTTGTTTTCTAAACTACCTCGATTAGTCTTCACAGGATTGAAAATACTGTATTATCTGCGATAGCTTAAAGTTTGAGAGAAACTGTTTTCTCTTTGACTTCTACTTTGTGATATCCATTTCTTATAGCTTTAGGGCAATTTCAGGCATTCAGACTGGGAGTTTTAAAAAGCAGGTTCCTGAGTGACTTTCCTGTTTTTGTGAGCGGTCTGTGTATACTTCCTGCAGAGAGATTGTTTTATTAATAGCAGCAGACGCCCTGAAACAACATACTTCTTTGACCCTATCACCATTTTTATCTTTGGAAGGGCTATGTTGTGTTACTGGGTATTACAAACAGTTTACTCATCAAATGTGCAAATGCCAAACTGAATTTATTTTTACTTGCGGCCAGGCTAATAAAATGGCTCCCCCAAATTCAAAATTTTTACAGCATATCTTTTTATTCTCCAACTATGGGGGGTGGCGTGGAAAGAGTATCAAAGGAATGTACAAACAGACTTTTTAAAAAAATTACATAAGTTGTAGGTTTACAGAAAAATCATTCGGAAAGTACAGAGTTTCCTCCCACACACAGTTTTCCCTATTATTATTATATTTTTACGGTGTAAAGAGTGTCTTATTATGTGTAACATATTAAAAGTTAATAAATTTTTATTATGGGCTCCAACATATGACCATTCCACTGTTTAATTATGGAAGTCAACTTAGATCCTCTGAAGCTTCAAACAAGATTTATCTTCAAGATAGCCCTTTTAAAAAGAATCTGGAACTGTTTTCAGTCAGCCTTGTCACAATTCTTTTAGATGTGCTTCTTTTCATCTCTACTTGTGTGTGGACAAACTTATGTATGGTTCAGAAACTCCCCACCTATTTTACTAGAATTCCTGGATCCTAATACCTTCAAATCACTCACTTTAGGTCCCTAGAAAAAGTGCATTTGTATTTTGGCAAATGATCTAAAATGTACTAGCCTTTAATCTGTGTACGATATTGAAAAGTCTTGTTACATCCATTTTTTTAACTCATTAACTTAGCAAAAAAAAATGTTACAGGTCTCATTGTCACCACTGCAATAAATCTACTGTGACAGAAGCATAGCCTGTTTCTCAATTTAGCCACATTATCAGTTCTGGACACCATGATCAACTGCGCCCATTCTCATATGGAATGAGGCTGCTCTATTATTTTTTTTTATTATAATAAACATTATTTTTAGAGAAGTTTTAGATTACAGTAAAGTTACATTGAAAGCATAGGGGACAAACCTACCAAGCCCACGCTAATGGGAAAAAACAGTCTCTTCAACAAATGGTGTTGGGAGAACTGGATATCTATAACCAAAAGAGGACCTTTATCTCACCCCCTATACAAGAATCAACTCAAAATGGATCAAAGATCTAAATATAAAAGCCAGGACCATAAAACTACTAGAAGAAAATGTAGGGAAACATCTTCAAGACCTTGTAGTAGGTGGTGGTTTCTTGGACCTTACACCCAAAGAACGTGCAACAAAAGAAAAAAATAGATAAATGGGACCTCCTCAAAATTAAACACTTTTGCACCTCACAGGACTTTGTCAGAAGGGTGAAAAGGCAGCCAACTCAATGGGAAAAAATATTTGGAAATCACATATCTGATAAGGGTTTAATATCCAGGATATATAAAGAGATGTTACAACTCAACAATAAGAAGACAAATGACCCAATTAAAAAATGGGCCAAAGACTTGAATAGACATTTCTCCGAAGAACAAAATACAAACGGCAAAAAAACACATGAAGAAATGCTCAACATCACTCATGATTAGGGAAATGCAAATCAAAACTACAATGAGATATCATTTCACACCTATCAGAATGGCCACTATTAAAAAGACAGAGAACTACAAGTGTTGGAGAGGATGTGGAGAGATAGGAACACTTCCTCACTGTTGGTGGGAATGCAGGATGGTACAACCACTATGGAGGACTGTTTGGCAGTTCCTAAAGAAGTTGAACATAGACTTGCCATGTGACCCTGCAATACCACTACTGGGTATATACCCAGAAGAACTGAGAGCAGTGACACGAACAGACATCTGCACACCAATGTTCTTAGCAACATTATTCACCATTGCCAAAAGTTGGAAACAACCTAGGTGTCCATCAACAGATGAATGGATAAACAAACTGTGGTCTATTCACACGATGGAATATTATGCAGCTGTAAGAAGAAATGAAGTCGTAAAGCATGTGGCGACATGGATGAACCCGGAGGACATTATGTTGAGTGAAGCAAGCCAGACACAAAAGGACAAATACTGTATGAATGCATTATTATGAACCAAATATATTGTGTAACATATTGTTTGATTCAAAAAAAAAAAAAAAAAATTTATGTATCCATTACATTTAATTGAGAAATGTATATATTTATTCATCTGTGTTTACTTTTTAGTTTTTAATTGTTTATATTTTCAATTATTAAATGTACAAAATTAAAAAAAGAAAAAGAATAGATAGAAATAGTAGCTATGTACAGGAGGGGAAGCATAGAGGCTGAGAGGTGAAGAATTTTCTTGTTTGTTTTTTGTTCATTATTATTATTACTATTGAAATAATGAAAATGCTCCAATAATAACTGAAGTGATGAATACACAACTACATGATTACACCAAATACCATTGATTGTATACTTTGGATGAATTGTAGCCTTTATTAATATGTATCAATAAAAATGATTTTAAAAAAAAAAAGAAAGTATAGGGGATTCCCATATTACCCATCCCCTCCACCTTCCACATGTCCCCTATTAATAACATCTTACATTAGTGTGATACATTTGTTACAACTGATAAACAAATATTGAAGCATTGCTACTAACCAAGGTCTATCATTTACATTACGGTTTACACTTTGCATTCTGTAGTTTTATAGGTTTTCACAAAATGTACAATGACCTGTATCCCGTCATTGCAGTGTCATGCAGATTAATTCCAATGCCCTAAAAATGCCTCATGTTCCACCTGTTCTTCTCTCCCCCTCCCCTCAGAACCTCTGGTAACCACTATCTTTATATCAATGTTACAAGTTCTTCTGTTACTACAATAAGAATAAGTCTAGGGAAGCGGCTGTGGCTCAATCAGTGGGGCTCCCGTTTACCATATGGGAGGCCCTGGGTTCGGTTCCCGGGGCCTCCTGGTGAAGGCAGGCCCGCCCGCAGAGCGTGGTTGGCTGACCCGGCGAGCACAAGCAGCAAGGGGGGGATAAATGAATGAATAAATAAAATCTTTATAAAAAAAAAAAAAAAAAAAAAAAAAAAGAATAAGTCTACTTTGGTCCCTGGTTGCATTCCCCCATTACGTTTGTTCATTCCTCACTCATGAGAATTTGGAATGATGATGTCCACTCTGCATCAGATTGAGAGAGGACTTAGATCTTACGGGGAGATGGAAGGAACTGTTTTGCTTGCAGTTGTAGGTACTCTGTTTTTGGGGATGTGTTTTCCCCGTTAACATTTTGCGTTAATGTAGTACATATGGTACAATTGATGAACGAATATTGTGTAGTTATATTATTATCTAAAGTCCGTAGTTTACATTAGGGTTCACTCTTTATTAACACCTTGCATTAGTACATTTGCTACAGTTAATGAAAGAACATTATTACAATTGTATTATTATTATGGTCCATGGTTTACATTAGCATTCAATGATTATGTTGTATAGTACTATGGCTTTATTTTGTTTTTTAAATTTTTATTCTAATAACATATATGCAGCCTGAATTTCTCTTTTTAACCATATTCAAATATATATTACAGTGCTGTTAATTATATTCACAATGTTGTGCTATACAAACTTTGAACATAACTTTGCCCCAGTTCCTGTTTTCTCTACAATCTCAACTTCAATGACTATTTTCAATGGCTCTGGCAAATAATCCTGGCAGATTCTTTAAATTTTGTAATTACAGAGGATAAGATAATGTGTCATAGAAAACTTCCTGTTGTATAATTCTAACACCAATTTGCCTATATATTATCTCTCTCTCTCTTTTTTTTAATTCTTTTTCTTTTTGCCTATATATTATCTCCATTAGCAAACTGGATACCTATCTCAGAAGATTGTTGGGCTGATTAAAATGAGATAGTACATTTTAAATACTTGGCACATGCCAAGCACAGAGTAAGCGGTCATAAATATTAGCTCTTATTGCTATCTGTAAAAAGAATATACTACCTACCAGAGAAGATTGTTGCGAGGATCAAAAGGGATGATGCTAATAAAGTGTTTAACACCAGGCTTGGCACATAGGAAGCATTTAGAAAGAGTTGCTGCTGCTGCTAACAGAAGAAAGCTGTAGTTGTTTTCAAAGAATAGTGTTTCCAAAATCAGTACTAGCAACAATTATATTGCTCATGGATGAAAAAATCTTCTGATTAGAATATTGTTTTTCTGCAAATAGTTTGCCCTATTTTGAGTCAGCAAAGTAGTGTTATGGCTAATTAAATATAAAACATATTATAGTGAAAAGCACATCCAAGCCTTGCCATCCAGCAGCTATTATTCCACCTTGAACAAATTCTTAATTTTTCTAAGCCTTCATGATTCCTCATCTTTGAAAAGACCATAATAATACTTATCTTACATACCTCACATGATTTTTATAATAAAAGATCATACACGATTGGATTAATTAAAGAACTTTGTAATGAGTCAAAAAAATGACAATGTAATAATTTCATGATCTATTATGCAGCTACTAAACGCCAAGACTATGCCAAGTGCTTTATTTTTATCGCATTTGATCCTCATAATGTCCTCATGAAGTAGGCACTATTTTTACCTCTGTTTTACAAATGAAGATATTAAGGTGTAGAGATGTTAGCTTGCTCAAAATCACATTGCCATTTACGTGTGCAAACTACATCTGTTCAGACTCCAGATTACTCTTTAAAAAAAAATTTTAGAGCAGCTATAGGTTTAGAGAACAATTGTGCCAGAAGTACAGAGTTCCCATAAAACTGCCTTGTGCCCCACCCCCCAGTTTTCCCTATTATTAACAATTTACATTAATGTGATACATTTGGTACAATTGATTAACCAATATCTTACAATATCTTATATCATTAACTACAGTCCATAGTTTACATCAGGTTCACTCTTTGTTTTGTACTTTTTTTTTTGAGGTACTGGGGCTAGGGGTTGAACACAAGACCTTGCCTGTGGGAAGCTGGTGCTCAACCACTGAGCCACATCGGCTTCCCTGTGTTGTACATTTCTGTGATTGTTTTTGTTTTTTAATTGCTATTGTGGTAACAGATGTACAACATAAAATTTCTCATTTTAACCACTTTCAAGTATACAGTGCAGCACAATATTGTGCTACCATCACCACTATCAATTACCAAAACTTTTCCATCACCTGAAATGGAAACAGACTCCAGCTTACTTTTTTTTTTTTTTTTTTTTTAAAGATTTAATTTATTTACTTTATCCATTTTAAACACCCCCTTCCCCATTTGCTGTTTTGTGTCCATTTGCTGGGCAATTCTCTGTGTCTGTCTCCTGCCATCTCTTCTCATCCTCCTCCTCCAGTCTTCACCAGGATTTGATCCTGGAGACCTCCGATATAGGAGAGAGGTATTCTGCTGCCTGCGCCACCTCAGCTCCTGGCTTCTGGAGCTTTCGGAGTGTCTCGTCTTGTCTCTCCCCTGTTACGTAATCATCCTGCTGCATGGCTCCCAGGGCCCGACAGCTCAGCGGCACACACAGCCTGACAGCCCATGCGCCTTCTATATATATTTTTTATTTTACCGGGAGGTCCCGGGGATCGAACCCAGGTCCCTCCATATGGCAGACGGATGCCCAACCATTTGAGCCACATCCGCCCCTCCAGCTTACTCTTAAATTCTCTAATATATAATTGCAAGCTGTTAGTATTTTTGTATGAGAATAATACAATAAGCAGTTTTTATGGCATAGTGGTATGGAAAGCACATGCAGGTGACTATTTCACACAGTGGTTCATCAACATGTTTTATTCACGCATTTCTGACATTTTTTTAAGGCAACAATGTTAAATAAAATAATGACTGGCTCCGACAAATACAGGTATAGAAATGATCATTTTCCAGGGAGAGGTAGACTGGTTCCTTTCCAAATAGGAACCAGACCAACCAGGACCTCTTTCTATTCTAGAAGCTATCCTCTTAATGGATATAGGCCTTCATGAGAAAAACAGAGAAGCCCTTTCTTCCAAAGAGATTACAACTCATATTTGGGCCAAATAAAATGGTATCTGGAACAGCATTTGAACTTCAGGAGCAAAAAGGAGTATGGTCAAGCATGCAACCATGACTGGTGATGAGTAGAATTAGTTATTAGATTAAACATTTTTGAAATTTCAATACATTCCATGATCCTAGCCCAAAATAATTGTTTTCCTTAATTTTTGACTATGTGCTCTTATAAATAAACCTCTTTGAAATGCTTTTCCATTGCTAGAGCCTTAGAGTCTTTGAAAGTAGGTATGGAGAAAATTGTGGTCTAGTTGAGAGCTATGCTTTGTGGTTCACTTGGACAGATTTTGAGCAACAAAATGGCCTCAACTCTAATAATAATGCCATGCCTTGGCTGTCAATTTATAATCACTACCAGAAAACCAAGATTGCTGATTCTTAGTGAGGCAGAGCCAGGATTGTGCTGGAACTTTTTCCTACCAGCTAGAAAGAGCTGATTGTTAAATATTCTGGAATCTTGTGAGCTCATTGTTAAATTTTGTGTAGCTTGAAATCAGTTTTGATGAGCGCTTATACCACAGAAACTGAAAAATGCTATAAATCAGCCTCCCCACCCCCCACCTCACCGAACTGGTTTACCAGCACGTCATTGGACAGAGCCATCCTTTTCCCTATGAGATGTCAGGAAATGAATCCCAGGCCTCATGCTCTGCTGCCAACGATCAGCAACCTACTTCTCATCATACCTGGAAAGTGGCTGCTGCCTTGCAGTCTTGGCCACCAACCCAGGCACTATGTGAAACTCAAAATACCAAAGTTTAGTGCTATGTTTCCATCTCTGGAGGACACAGGTTCACCTTTTTATTTCTTTTTTATTTTATTTTAGCAATATATATACAACTTGAAATTTCCCCCTTGAACCACATTCAAATATATATTTCAGGGGGGAGCAGAAGTAGCTCAAGTAGTTGAGCTCCTGCTTCCCATGCACAAGGTCTTGGGTTCAATCCCTGGTACCTCCTAAAAACAAACAAACAAACAAAAACCAGTTCTCATTGGAAAGCAGATGTAGCTCAGTGATTGAGTGACTTCTTCCCATGTATGAGATCTCAGGTTCATTCTCTGGTACCCCCTAAACAACAACAAATATATATATAATTCAGTAATGTAATTACATTTACAATGTTGTGCTACCATCACTATTTTCCATTACCAAACTTTTCCATCACCCTCAATAGAAATTCTGCACCAATTAAGCTTTAACACCCCATTCCCTACTCCCTCAGAAGTTCACTTTAAGGTGTCAGCTGCTGTTGGCAGTGCTAAGTTGACATGGAGCACCAAAATATACTAAGGTCTGTGGGAAGTGAGTGACTCATTCTCCCGGTTCTGTAGTGTGAGGGGACATTTGCCCCTCAAAACATGGTGAGATTTTCCTTCCAATATCATTAATCACAATGAATATATTGGAATATTATGTAGTAACAAGATGGGGGAAATTAGATTTCACACAGTTAAAATACATAAAGAACAATTTTCCATTGGACTAGCTTATTTATTCTTCTACTAATGTTGCCTTGTATAAATCTGTAGTTCTGTATGTCAGCCAAGCCATAGCTGTTCTAACTGGTACATTTCATCTTCCAGGGAATGTTCTAAGAACCATATTTGTTTATTTTGTTTGTATTCTGCAGATTTACCAGGCTTTGGTTTAATTCATGGGAGGTCCAACATAGTGTCTGACTTGAGCCCATGAATACTTATGTTTCCTAGTCTTTGTGGCTCAAGGTATAGAAATGAAATTAAACCTTGGAAAACAATTCAGGGTCTTTGCCAAGAAAAGAAATATATATTTCTTCAGACTATTACTACACAGTGCCTGATCTGAATCTAGTGAGGTTCCCTCCAAATGTGGAAAACACATCATACTTCAAATCCTCATTTTTTAAAAAAAGATTTATTTTATTTATTTCTCCCCCTGCCCCTTGTTGTTTGTGCTTGCTGTCTGCTCTTTGTGTCTGTTCTGAGTGGATTTTTGTTTTGTTTTGTTTTTCACCAGGAGGTCCCAGGGATCGAACCCAGTTCTCTCCATATGGGAGACAGACACCCAACCGTTTGAGCCACATCTGTTCCCCTCTGTATCTGTTCTTTGTGTGTTCATCCTCTTTTTTTTTAGGAGGCAGGGGGAACAAACCTGGGACCTCCCATGTGGGAGGGAGGAACCCAGTGGCTTGAGCCACCTCCTCCCACCCACTGTGATTCTCATTGTGTTTCCTCATTGCGTCATCTTGTTGCAACAGCTTGCCGTGCCAGCCCATCGCGCCAGATCACTGTCTTGCTTGTCTTCTTTAGGGAGCACTGGGAACCAAACCTGGGATCTCCCATGTGGTAGATGGGCACCCAACTGCTTGAGCCACATCGGTTTCCCTGAATCTTCATTCTTTTAAGAGAGCCTCAGTAAAAAGAAGTTACAGAGGGCATCTTTAGGAGATAGGTGGGCATGGAGTTCAAGGAACTTTTAACAACATCATTTAAAGCAGGTTCTCAATCTTGATTCACATTAGAATCACCTAAGGAGCTTTAAAAAAACGCCTCAATGCTCAGGCCATATTGCAGATCAATTAAATGAGAATCTTGGGATTGGGACCCAGACATCAATATTTTTTAAGCTCCCCAGATGATTTCAATGTGTACCAAGGTCTGAGAACCACTGACTTAATGCAATAAAGTCAGTTTTCTGACAGGTGAAACTTACTATGTTTAGTTGCCATTCTAATACATTAGAAATCTTAATTTCCTTAGTTTCTGATAACCCAGTTTATGTCTTTATGACTTTAAATAGATAATGAATTACGTACTAAACACAATGATCTGAAATAGGCCAGCACATGACATACCACAGCTATGATCCTGTCACGTCCTTACTCAAAAAGCTTCTTTGTTGATAATATCTGATATTGGTGAAGGTACAGAGAAAAAAAACATTTGAACTCCTTGTTTGAGTATATAAATTGATATAATTTTCCCAGAGAGCAATATGAAAATATGTAGGTACCCAGCAATTTCATTTTCAGGAATTTAGCCTTAAGAAATAATGGGGCAAGAGTACAGAGATATTTATACAAAGATACTTTTTGCAACATTGGCTATGTTAATACATATTTTCTAGATTTTTTTTCTCTTTAGTGCATCCAAGCTTTGAAATGCTTTAGACTGTTCAAAAGCCTTCATAGGCTCCCGAATTCTGCTTCTCCCCTCTGAACTGGTGCCTGGTGAAGAGGAAGCCATGGCGCTCCGAGTCACCAGGAACACGAAAATTAATGCTGAAAATAAGACGAAGATCAGTATGGCAGACGCAAAACGAGTGCCTGTGGCCACTGTTGCAGCCTCCAAGACCGGGCTGAGGCCAAGAACAGCTCTTGGAGACATTGGTAACAAAGTCAGTGAACAGCCACAGACAAAAATGCCTCTAAAAAAGGTAACTTATATTCCTGGCCCAATTTCTCTGTAACTGTGACCCTTGATGGAGAAACATTCAATTCTCTTCCTTTTATCTACAGGAAGCAAAAACTTCAGTTGTTGGAAAAGTTACTGCTAAAAAACTACCAAAACCTCTGGAAAAAGCACCTTTGCCTGTGCTGGAGCCAGAACCAGAACCAGAATCAGAGCCAGAGCCCATTAAAGAAGAAAAGCTTTCGCCTGAGCCTATTTTGGTGGATACTCCCTCTCTAAGCCCAATGGAAACATCTGGATGTACCCCTGCAGAAGAATATCTGTGTCAGGCTTTCTCTGATGTAATTCTTGCAGTAAGTGATGTGGATGCAGAAGATAGAGATGATCCAAACCTTTGTAGTGAATATATGAAAGATATCTATAATTATCTGAGACAACTTGAGGAAGAGCAAGCAGTCAGACCAAAATGCCTACTGGGTCGGGAAGTCACTGGAAACATGAGAGCCATCCTAATTGACTGGCTAGTGCAGGTTCAAATGAAATTCAGGCTGCTGCAGGAGACCATGTATATGACTGTTTCCATCATTGATCGATTCATGCAGAATAACTGTGTACCCAAGAAGATGTTGCAGCTGGTTGGTGTCACTGCCATGTTTATTGCAAGCAAATATGAAGAAATGTATCCTCCAGAAATTGGTGACTTTGCCTTTGTGACTGACCATACTTACACTAAATACCAGATCAGACACATGGAAATGAAGATTCTAAGAGCTTTAAACTTTGGTCTGGGTCGCCCTCTGCCCCTGCACTTCCTTCGGAGAGCATCCAAGATTGGAGAGGTTGATGTTGCGCAACATACTTTGGCCAAATACCTGATGGAACTGACTATGTTGGACTACGATATGGTGCACTTTCCTCCTTCTCAGATTGCAGCAGGAGCTTTTTGCTTAGCACTGAAAATTCTTGATAAGGTGAATGGATACCAACTCTACAGCATTACCTGGCATACACTGAAGAATCCCTTCTTCCTGTTATGCAGCACCTGGCTAAGAATATAGTCATGGTGAATCGTGGACTTACAAAGCACATGACTGTCAAGAACAAGTATGCCATCTCTAAGCATTTTAAGATCGACACTCTAGCACAGATGAATCCTGCAATAGTTCAAGATCTAGCCAAGGCTGTGACAAAGGTGTAACTTGTGAACTTGACTTGGTGTACTTTAATATTTGCAAATAAAATTGGCACTATGTGCTGTCTGTACATATTATATGTTACATTTACTTCTAATAAAGTTTGTGGCCCTTTTTACTTTTTATACCTTTTAACTCACTTGAATGTGATTACTTCCTACTCTAGGGTGACCTTAAAAGTTGTCTTAAAGATATGGTAAGGAATATAAAATAATATAAGGTGCTTTCGGATTATCTGGGGACTCAACTAATGTATATAATTGTTACCTATGTGTTATACATGGTTTTTATTTTATGTACTGGCTTTTACTTTATTAATGTCGATTAAGGCACTTAAAACATTTACTTACATAGGTCATATCACACGTAAGCCAAGTAATCTTAGAGAATCTGCTGCCTAGTTCTTCAAAGTAAAAGTCTAATTTCCCCCATAGTTCCCCTGTATTCTATTTCTCTGGTTGTTGCTGCCTTAATTCTAACTCTACTTTTACCACTATTTCTTGAGTTATCATTTTTAGCTAGTGTCAGCCTTTTCACTCTGTACAATAAGATCTTTTATTTATATTTGGAAAAAAAAAAAAAAGCCTTCATAGTATATACTGACAAGCAAAGATATCCACAATACATTACTGAGGGAAAATAGGTTTCCCAAAAGCATGTGTACTATAATTACCCTATGTTAAGAAGTAGATCTAGGGGGCAGATGTGGCTCAAATGGTTGGGCATCTGTCTCCCATATGAAGGGACCTGGGTTTGATCCCCAGGACCTCCTGGTGAAAAAAAAAAAAAAAAAAAAAAGTAGATCTATGTTTTTATCAATTTTAAAAGGTTGGCAGCAGGTTACCACACTATTAACAGTGATTATCTCTGGAACTAGAATTATGGCATGGTAGAGGGGAGGAGAACTTTTTCCTTATTCTTTCTACACATCTGTAGTGTTTTTTTTTTTTTTTTAATGTACATATGTTACTATTATAATTTTTAAAAATTTAAATGTAACTCATTTTTGGCTCATCATTTTCTATGGAATAAAATCCAAAATTCTTGGCTTTACATTTTTTAAACAATTTATTGAAGTTTATCATTCATACATGAACATACATAAACTATAAGTGTTCAGTAAACATTGTGAACTTACAAAACAAACATGTATAACATCATACAGGGCTCCCACACATCACCCCACCACAAATACTTTGCATTGTTGTGAAACATTTGTTAACAAATCATGAAAGAGCATCGTCAAAGTATTACTACTAACTATAGTCTGTATTTTACTCCCCTATACTATTTTTTAAAAGGATTTATTTATTTGTTTATTTACTTTTATCCATTTTTAGCTCCCCCGCCATATTTGCTGTTTTTGTGTCCATTCGCTGGGCAACTCTCTGTGTCCGTTTCCTGTCCTCCCTTCTCATCCTTCTTCTCCTGTCTTCACTGGGATTTGATCCTTCGAACCTCTGATATGGGAGAGAGGCATCCTACCGCCTGCGCCACCTTAGTTCCTGGCTTTTCGGCACATCTCGTCTTGGCTCTCCCTTGTGTCATTCTCCTGTTACATCATCATCTTGCTGCTTGGCTCATGGAGACTGGTGGTGCCATATGCACGGGACCTTTAGCTTTACATTTAAAGTGCTCACCAGTTTGGCCCCAAATTACTTTTTGCCAGTCTTTTAGAAACATTCATGAATAGAATTTAGTTCCCTCTTCAGTTCTTCCTACTTCAATTCACTTGAGCCCAACTATTTTCACCAAAAACTCTTCCGTAGTTTACCTTTGAGAATGCCCTCTTTTGCCCGGAACGCTGCCCCTCTTTCCCATTTGCTAAGCTCCAACAGAGTCATGAAACTCAGATCAAGTGCTCTGTTTCCTAAATTATGCAATATCTGATCATTATCAAATGAAGGAATGGATCTTCACAGTCAAGTTCAAGTTCCTGATAAGCTTTAGCTTTCTCTTTAGTAAAATGAAGACGTAAATGTGAGGATTAAATGAGATAGTAATGAAAAGCATTTAGCACAGTACCAGAACATGGTAATTCATAGTTCAATAAAAGGTAGTATTATGATGATCTTTTTTCATCTGTTTACAACTGATCTCCCCATCTAGACTGTTAGCTCTTGGATTGCAGCAATGGCAGGTCACATGCTCTAGCATCCTTCACCAAACTTGGTGCAGTAGGTCCTTGTATATGATACACACTCAATATTTATTGTTAATAATGATAATGAAGATTATGAAATACACTCACTACTAAATCTCAAAGAAATAAAAAATCACTTTGTGTGGGACAATATTATGACTCCATAGTGCCAAGAATAAAATAGTAACGCTAAAAAAATTGCTGACTTGAAATATACAAACATTAAAAAGTCTCTGCCTTTAGTGAAGTCACAGAAAAGAGGGTAAGTTATTCCTAGAATTCTATTTTCACACAGTCGATACTTATATGATGCTAGACAATAATAGTGAATTATTTACAGAAAACACCAGATGAATTTGGCTTGTTTAATATTTTTTTGGCAGATAATACACCATGCTTCTACTGAAGGCTCCATGTGTTCAAGATTTTTAAAATATGAGACTTTATATGCTGCCACAGAAATAGAGTGATCTACCCCAAAGACCAAAATGAGAATGACCAAGTCTCATTATGTTTGGTTCCACACCATGTCCTAATTTAAAATCACTACATGATTAAAGGTCTAAAATCTCAGTAAAGTTATTGGCTGCTTGATTGGCTTAAGGTCCCACATAATCCCACTGGACAGATATGATCTGTGTGCATTTAAATAACTGGAGTCAGGTGTTTCTTTTTGTTTGTTTGTTTGTTTTGTTTTTATATTTGGAGGCCTAACAAGTAGTTTGCTGAGCATGGCTTCCTTTAACAGACATTGTCCCTTAGCTGTGTGGTTGAAGCACTGTTAACTGACACAGTTAGAACCAACAGCTGATTCGTTAATAAAAAAATTTTTTTTAAAGTCAATCAAAGTGTGAATCAGGCGGCAGATGTAGCTCAAGTGGTTGAGTGCCTGCTTCCCATGTACGAGGTCCTGGGTTTGATCCCTCCTACCTCCGAAAAAAAAAAAAGTGTGAATCATAAAAAAAAAAAAAAAAGATACATAGTTTGTTTTATTTTCCTAGCTGGTAAAACAAATACCATATAATGAGTTAGAGTAGCAACAGGAATTTATTGGCTCCTGGTTTCAGAGGCCAAAAAGCTTTCTTCCTCCCAGAGTCAATCGTCTGGCTGGCAGCAATCTTTGGGGTTCCTTGGATTTTTCATCACATGGCAATGCACATGTGGCATCTTTTCCTTTCTTTTCCACCTCCCATTGCCTTTCAGCTTCTGACTGCTCCCCATGGCTTCTCTCTTTGTGGCCTCTTTTATAAGGCCTCCAGTAATAGGATTAAGATTCATCCTGATTCAGGTGGGTCACACCTTAGCCAAAGTAACCTCTCCCAAAGGTCCTATTTCCAATGGAGTCAGGCCCACAAGACTGGATTAATTTAAGACTAAGAACATGTTTTTCTGGGCTGCATAAAGCCAAGCTACCACAGCGTTCCTCTTGGAGGGAGGGATGGGCATGTCATCAGGATGGGGGGATATTGAACCTTCTAAGGCACTGGAAAAGACTAAATTACCTCAAACAAAAGCAAAAAAGAAAAGATTGTTCCAGTAAAATGAAGGGCTAAACTGCCTGGGGATGTTTAGCGCTAAGGCACTTGAGGAAAAGGAGCTCACTGAGGGTTGACTGAGTCAAGGAAAGTTGTGTGACCGTAGAAAGGGACTCCTGCCTGGGGCTCTGAAGCCTGCTCAGGGAGGTGGGAGGGAAGCTGAGAGGCTGGTCCAAGTAAGGAGAATAGCACCAGCAAAGGCTGTCTAGATTGACCAGAGCAGAAGGATTTATGCAAGTAGTTAGAAAGAATTTTTGCTATACAAAATGAGGCCAAATAATGCAGTGTCCTGAAAGCCAATTAAAATGATTCATTTTTGATATGTTGGAAAGAAGAACCACCAACAGTCTTGAGCAAAGGAGGAGCATTCTAAAAGAAGTGTTTTAGGAAGATGAATCCCACAGGAGTTCCTATTCCTGGGAACAGCATTTTCACCTTTATAAATATGTACTCTTGTCCTCAAGGGGGAAAAAAAAAGCTTCTAATAAATGGCATTGGAGAATAGGACAAGAAGCTAGCCTGGAACGAGCTCTACACTTAATTAAATACCGGATTTCTAGTTGATTGCCCAGCTTGGTGAGTCTCTGATGACTACAGTGTATTTCTCAGAGGCAGCTGTTGTTTCTGACAACATTGTTGTCTTTGAGTGTCAAAATGGTTAAGGTTATCCTTAGATGACTTCATGGAGAGCCCTCGGTTCTCTGCATTACAATAGCATCTATGTCTGATCACAGACAAGCATGCTTATATTCACAGATCTCCTGATTGCAATTAGAGATTCCATCCTGCCAGTGACACATTATCTCAAAGCTGAAAGCCATGCAGGTGTTAGCACAAGTTCTCAATATCCTGTAAAGGTTTAATATTGGTTTTGTTTTGAGTGCTGGAGACCTCTTTGGGGGATGCTAGATTAAAATACGATGCTAATGAGTCTAAGGTTTCAGGTTAATCCCTCTGTGAGCGTTAATTTCCCTTGGTTTTCATGACCTTAGATGGTATTTCTAATGAATGCTTTGGCTCTTTTCACAAAACTAGGATCACACAACAATCCTTACCTGTAGTTTAATCCCACTTAGATTCTGGAGTTATTCCTGATCTTTGACAGGGGAATTAAAGAATTTAGTCAATTTAGCCCCCGTGGCATTTAGCAAAGCCAATGTTGCTTCTGGGCTTTTCTCCTTGCACCTTCCAGGCAGGAAGTCCCTTTAGTTCTGTAATCTTCCTTTAGGGTTCCAGCCTTGCCCATCCCACCCTCAAATCTCAGGAAATGAAGTTCTACCGAGGTATTCAGCCCCCTTAGCTGAGAGTTTGTTTTTGTTTGTTTGTTTTTTCATTTAAAAAATGTATTGAAATATATCACTCATACATAAACATACATAAACAATAAGTGTATAGTAGAAGTGAACTTATAAAACAAACATGCATAACATCATACGAGGCTTGGCTGAGACTGTTTTATGTGCTGCTGTGTCAATGACATCCTCCAACCATTGTGGGAAACTCAGAGTTGCCCCTCCCTACACTTTATTTCCTGAAGAAGAAGAGCGCAGACATAAATTGGCCATGGTGTGTGTGTGTGTGTGTGTGTGTGTATGTAAGGAAGGGAAGGGAAATGGAGTTAAAATTAATTGCATTTTCTTTTTCTACTTCTTTTAGTGTGAAAATTTTCAATATACAATTTAATTAATCTTTACATATCAGATATATTCAGGTAAATTCCACTCAGATCAAGAAATAGATGTTTCCAATACCCCAGAAAGCCTCTCAAATCCCTTCCCAGGCAGTATCAAATACCCCTACCACCCTGACTCCAGAAATTACTATTCTGGCCTTTATCTCCATATGTTAGTTTTGCTATTCTTGAACTTCACATAAACAGAATCATACAGAATGTTCTCTTGTGTCTAGCTTCCTATGCTCATCATTATGTCTGTGAGATTCATCTGTGGAGATTCATTTCTGGGCCTGGAGGAGAGTGCCTGCTTTTAGTTCAGAGGCGTGGCGGTCTCTGTGGCTCCCATATAATCCAGTCTGGTGAAACTCTTGGGGTTCCACATAGGCTTTTAGACCAAAGCTTAATAGTGATTTTCCTAGAGTGCTGCAGTAGGCACCTGGTTGAGGATGCCATGAGTAAAGCTGCATTCCATTTACCTTTTGGTATCTTTCCTTGTTATATTTCTCTGAACCTGACACCAGCCTGGACAGGGTTTTCTGTGAATGTCTAAGCATAGATCCTGAAGTTTAGATTCCTAACCTTTCACTGGTCTCACTCCTGACCAAGTAGAACTGAGTAAGAGTTAGGACAAATCTATTATCATTTTTCAAAGTTCAAGTCCTACTGATGGGTGTGCTGTAGCATTCTTACTGTGGACCAAGGACAGTACATTAATTTAGCAGCTTCTGGTTGGAGTAGTACATGATAAAGCCAGGGGAAAACCTTGGTCATGGGTCCACTCCCACAACACCTTTGCTGATGGATTTTATGTGGGATCTCATGCTAGTGGATCAAACACTTCATACATTCTTGAATTGTGGTGCTCACAGAGGCTCTGCAGGCAGGAAAAGCTAATGCATAACCAGAATATGTGTCTATTACTGTCAGAAAAAGAATGGGTAGAAAGGGTCTAATGGATTCAACTTGCTACCAAGAGGCAGTTTGGTCATTTTGGTGATGGTTTTGCAATGGTGGCTCAGCATTGGTCTCTGTCGATGGCATGATGGACATTTGGCAATGGTAGTCATTTGATCAGATTTGGTAAGAGGTAGCCCATGCACAGAAGCTACCTTTCCCCATGGCCATGTTCATGTGCCCATCATGCCATTACATCAACCAGCCAGGTCATTTTGTCTACTTGGGATTTTTTTTTTTTTCTCTTTCATGATAGATTATCCCTCTTTCATGACAGATCATCATAATACAAAAATCTTCACATTTCATGTGCACTCATATACTTCCATCCAGAAATATATATACTACTCAATGAGAAATAATGTCAAGATACCCAAAATCAATTATTTCTACCTTAACCTCTGGTTGCTCATTATCAAAACATTCCCAGTCTAATCTTTGGATAACTTTTTCCCACACAGACTACCATTAACTTGAGAACAGAATTGAGTGTCAGATTCTTTCCAATTTTTTTTTTTTTTTAAGACATCATTTAAGCTGTTCCCTATAAAAGGTCAATAATTTGTTACTTCAAATATTCTATGACCTATATCCTTAATGCTGTTTAACTTTGAAGACTGTCAGCCTATATTATTAGATTCAATATTTAGGAGGTGTAACTTGGCAGGGCAGAGAATAGTTTTACACCTTAAGGGATTAATATCTGTTGGAGGAAGGTGAATGAAAAGCAAAGCCTTCTTATTCTGAACTATGGTTTTCCACATGAATTCTTTGGATCATTAAAAAATATTGTGTGCTAACTTTACCTTTTTTTTTTTACATTTTTGTAGGGGAAACAGTACTTTGGCAAACCACTCTCATTTTGTGGTAATGATCTTTATGTTCTCTCTAACATTAAAGGATATTGAAATGTTCTTATAAATTTCATTGCTGAAAGCTAGTCTCCCAACCTCATTTTGATTTTTTGTTTGTTTTTTATTTTTGAAGAAACTTTAGATTACAAAAATGTTACATAAAAAATATAAGGATACGAATATTCTCACTGTCCTGATTTTGTGATAATCAGGGTAGGCTAAACATTCGCTATATTAGAAACCATGCACGTGTCCCCAGACCTAGTTTTTCTCCCTAGGTCTGGTTTTTAAAAATGCTGGTGATAAACTAAGCCTGATTTATTATATGACCATCCTGTATGGGAAAAGACTGTAACTTTGGGTATCTTTGGTCAACTTTAAGAGATATAGCAGGGGCACAGATGTGGCTTGGGTGGTTGGGTGTCTGTCTCCCATATGGAGGGACCTGGGTTTGATACCTGGGACCTCCTGGTAAAAACAAAAAAGGAAAAATATAGAAAGCGTGTGGGCCATCAGGCCTAGCACAGGTGTGCTGCCTGGCCCCATGAGTCAAGCAGCAAGATGATGACATAACAGGAGAGTGACACAAGGGAGAGCCAAGATGAGATGCACCGAAAAAACAGGAACTAAGGTGGCGCAGGCGGTAGGACACCTCTCTCCCAAGTCGTCGGCAGTTCCGAGGATTGAATCCCAGTGAAGACAGGAGGAGAAGGATGAGAAGAGAGGGCAGGAAACGGACACAGAAAGTTGCCCAGTGAATGGACACTGAAACAGCAAAAATGGGGAGGGGGGCTAAAAATGGATAAAAGTAAATAAATAAATAAATCCTTTAAAAAATGTATAGGGTCGGATGTGGCTCAACTGGTTGGGCGTCCGTCTCCCATATGGAGGGACCCGGGTTCGATCCCCGGGACCTCTCGTAATAAAAACAAAACAAAACAAACAAAAAAATGTATAGGGAAGGAAGATACGGACTATAGTTGGTAGGAATACTTTGACGATGCCCTTTCATGATTTGTTATCAGGTGCAATGTGGGGTGTTTGGGGGGGGTGAAGTGTGGGAGCCGTGTATGATGCTATGCATGCTTGTCTTGTAAGTTCACAATGTTTACTGAACACTTATTGTTTATGTATGTTCATGTATGAATGATATACTTCAATAAATTGTTTAAAATATATATATAAGGGATTCCCACATACCCCACTCTCTCTCCCTCCTACACTTTCCCCCATTAACATCTTTCATTAGTGTGGTACATTTGTTACAACTGATGAACACATACTGAAGCATTGCTACTAACCATGGACTATAGTTTACATTATAATTTACTTTGTCCCGTACAATTTTATAGTTTTTTGATACAAGCTATAATAGCCTGTATCTGTTGTTGCAATGCCATGCAGGACAATTCCAATATCCCCAAAAGCCCCCATGTTACACCTATTCTCCCCTCTCCCTCCCCTCAGAACCTCTGGTGACCACTGACTTTATATCAATGATACAAGTTCTTCCATTGCTATAATAATTGTAAGTCTACTTTAGTCCATACTTGCATTTGCCATGTCTATTTGTTTGTTCCTAACTCTTGAGGGTTTGGGGATGGTGATGCCCACTCTATTTCTGATTGAGAGGGGGTTTTGATCCCATGGGGCAGATGGATGGAACTCTCTTGCTTGCAGTTGTAGATAATCTCTGTTTTTTGAATGGGCATTGTCCATTGTACATGAGTAAAGGATGAAATTATTTTCTGATACCTAGCATAAAAATATTTTTTTACTGAATAAAGGATTGTTATATGAAAGAAGTTATCCAACTAATTAGCCTGTGGTAGTTGTGCAAAAAGGACCGTGTTTCCTACCAAAGTTAAGACTTCACAAACCCTGTGGGCTCAGTCCAGGCCGAGGAGCACAGTCCACCTCGGCCTGTGAATTTATCAGAAGACCTGAGATTCAATTCATCCCTTTCCTGCCACTGATGTATTATTATTGACCTTGAGCATGTTCATTCATTTCTCTTGGCCTTGTTCCCCCAATCATTGAATGTACAAAACAGTTTTCCTCTACTTATTTTGGAGTATTGGTGAGGACTAATGAGAAAACATCAGTGAAATGCTTTGAGCTCCTCAGGAAAAAAAAAATTTTTTTTCAGTACTACAGCATATAAAGTTTTTATTTTGACAGAGAACCACATAAAGTTTCTAAATTATAGACAACAAGCTAAGCTTTATAATCATTAACAAACACTATATAGATAACATTTCCTAGTAAGGAATGCTGTCAAAACAACTTTTTAATTACATGCAGATTCAATTCACCTTTAAACCTCAGTTTCAGTAGAAAGGCTGTGCAAATTGCAAGTAAACAGAGAAGATTTGCAAGATTTCAGCTATTCACTTAAAGGTCTAGAATGAAAGGTTTCAAAACCCTGAATTCTGGTTGGATGTAACTATTATAAATTCTGATTTTTAATTGTGATAACCACATGAGAGTAGAATAGGTTAAAATTAGCAATTATTTTAATTTTAGTTCTTAGACAAAATTACTTTCTAATCTCCCATTGGGTATGAATAGTAAATATATATATATATGCAGGAAATTCTTCACTGAGAATCATTAATGGCAATGATATTTCAAAGTTCCCCTTCAATTAAGAAAATAAAATATATAATAAATGCGTTTTAATATGTCAACAATTCATTCCAAATACTGAAATACTGAAAAGCACAACCATATGGCTTTAGTTTAAGTAGCAGAGGTTAAAAAATACTTTTGGGGGTCATTTTTAGCCCCTTTCTCCTCAGTCTATGAATGCAATCATATTTAGATCAAGTCTATCACTTGCTTAGAACCCTGCAGTGGCTTATCAGTACACTGATAAAATACAGACTCCTCCACACAGGCTCAAGACTCTGCTTAATCAACCCCTGCCTTCTTCTGTAACCACGCTCCCCTTGATCACATTGGTCTTTTTTCTGTTCCTTGAGTTTGCAAGTTTATTCTTTGCACTTGTTATTCTTTCCAACAGGATTATCCTTCCTTAATTTCTTTACATGTCTGTCTCCTTTTTACCATTGAGGTCTTGGCTCAAATATCACCTGTCAGAAGGGCCTTCCTTCCCTGATTCCCTATTGTAAGGAGCCACCTCCCCACCCCAACTCTCCATCACCTTGTTCTGTTATCACCCTGTTTTTTTGGCATCATAGCATTGACCACTTTCTGATTTTATCTTGTTGATTTACTTGTTTGTTGTCTGACTCTTTTCTTCTGCACAGCAGGAATATTGTTTCTTGTTCACCCCTCTTTCTGGCATATTCCCCCCAAAAATATTCCAGCTATTCAATGCTCTCATTCAAAAACACTGTTTGAGCTCAGTGCAATGTACTCTCTCCCTGCATTGTTCTCCAGCACTATTCTTTTTTTAAAAAAAAAGATTTATTTATTTATCACCCCCTTACTGCTTGTGCTTGCTTTGTCCATTTTGCTTTGCATTTTTCTGTGTCTGCTTGTCTCCCTTTGTTGGGTCATCTTACTGCACCAGCTCGCCGGCTTGCCTTCACTAGGAGGCTCCCGGAATTGAACCCCAGGCCTCCCATATGGTACCAGGAGCCCAACCAATGGAGCCACAGCCACTTCCTGCCAGCACTATTCATCTTCTCATGCCTATCTGTTTTTCTGGAATCTAAGATTGAAACCATCTAATCCTCAGAAGAATGTTCCAATGAAGAAAAGAATAGGAATTCCACTTTGCCGTGTTTATAAACTAAAAGGATGAAATGTCTTCTATCAGAATCAGGGATTAGGGCCTTTTTTACAGTTCACATGCCTCAGACTGGTAAAGGATCAGCTGGCTCAGGACTCAGCTTAATCTAACCCAGATCCTCTATCGAAACTCAAGAGTCCTGATTTTCTCCTCTTCAGCCTAGGTCTGAAGCCTTCCTTAGCAACCCAAACAGTCAGAGTAACTCAAGCTTTATTTGTAGATGTTCTAGCAGGCAGGGAACCTGTTACTTCTATAACTTCACTCGTTTTTTTTTAAACTTTATTTTGTACATTTAATAATTGAAAATATAAACAATTAAAAACTAAAAAGTAAACAAAGATGAATAAATACATATTTTTCTCAATTAAATGTACTGGATACATATAAATTTTTTTTTAATCAAACAATATGTTACACAATATATTTGGTTCATAGTAACACAATCATACAGTATTTGTCCTTTTGTGTCTGGCAAATACCAGCCAAACTCCAGCATGCACTGCCCAGCCTCCAGCCTGCCCCAGAAGTCTGGACCTCCTCCCAGCGATGAGGCAGATACCAGCCAAACTCCAGCATGCACTACCCAACCTCCAGTCTGCTCTGAGGAATCTGTCTTCCACCCCTGCCTGAAGAGATTAATCCTGTCTCACCAGAAGAAAATGCAAAGGAATGCCCTGAGGTCAGTAGCTTGCAAGACATTTCTTTTTTTTTTATTTTTTATTTGTAAAATGATATATAGATATATATGTGTATATGTGCATTTGCTTACATAAATGTTTTTTTTTTTCATATATATTTTTAAAGATGCTTAGATTACATAAATGTTACACAAAAATTACAGGGATTCCCATGATCTCCACCTCCCATACCTCCCATATCTCCCATAACATCTCACATAAACATCCTTCATTAGTGTGGCACATCACGTGCAATGGATATACACATCCTGGGGCTTTGCCACTAAGCATGGACCATAGTTCACATTGTAGACCACACTCCCTCCCACACAGTTCTGCATGGTATATGCTGATGTAAAATGGCCTATATCCGTTGCCACAACATCACTCAGGACAACCCCCAAGTCCTGAAAAAGCCCCTGTATTACAACTGCTCTTCCCCTCCCCACCCCTATGGTAAAGTGATAGAGTATAGTTGCATATTGAAGGATAGGACAGGTGAGTAGTGCAAGACATTTCTAATCCTTCTCCTTACCCATACCCCCACCCCTCTTGTCTTTGAAACCCATTACTAGACTAAAATCACAACAAGCCCCAAATGTGAAATAAAAAGTGTGACCCATGAAGAACTACGCTATACTCTGAAAGAACTGCATGAGTTTTCCAACTTATATAGACAGAAATCAGGGAAATATGTGTGGGAATGGATACTAAGCCTATGGGATAATGGTGGAGGAATATAAAGGTGGATCAGGCTGAATTTATTGATATGGGCCCACTAAGCAGAAATTCTGGATTCAATGCTCAAGGGGTTAGAAAGGGCTCTAACAGTTTGTTTGGGTGGCTGACTGAAACATGGACCAAAAGATGGCCTAGCATGTCTGAGGCTGAGGTGCCCTGGTAATACAGTAGAAGAGGGAATTCAAGAGCTTAGAGAGATTGGAATGCTAGAATGGATTTACCATTTGAGACTTGCCCACCCACTCCAGGAATGTCCAGAGGACACACCTTTAGCCAGGACTGTGAGGAATAAATTTGTAAGACTAACCCCATATTCTATGAAGAGCTCTGTGGTTGCTCTTCTTTGTAGTCCAGCTATTACTGTAGGGAGGGCTATAATGGAATTAGAATCCTTAAAAATTATGGGGATGATTGGATCTCAGTCTAGTAAAAGTCAAGTATTGGCAGTTAATCGCCAAAGGCAAGGTGGGCGTGGCTACCACAATGAAAGGCCTATTCAAAGCAACACACAGAATAGTCTGAGTCACATGGAGTTATGGCATTGGCTAATAGATCACGGGGTATCTAGAAGTGAGATACATGGACAATCTACTAAATTTCTTCTGGATCTGTATAAGCAGAAGAGTTTTAGGTCGAGAGAACAAAACCCTAACTCAAATTACAGATGCAGAGAATCACGGCCCCTGAATCAATTACCAGACTTGAGACAGTTTACAGACCCAGAGCCCCTTGAATGAGAAGGCCAGGTCCCCTTGGGGAAGGATCCTGTTAAACTGCCAAAAATTTATACTGTTAATCTTCCTCCCACCTTTCCCCAGGGAGACCTACGGCCTTTTGCCAGAGTAACTGTGCATTGGGGAAAAGGAAATGATCAGACATTTAGGCTCAGACACTGGCTCAGAAGTCATATTAATTCCAGGAGACTCAAAATGTCACTGTAGTCCACCAGTCAGGGTAGGGGCTTATGGAGGCCAGGTGATTGATGGAGTTTTAGCTCAGGTCCGTCTCAGAGTGGGTCCAGTGGATCCCCAGACCCATTCTGTGGTTATTTCCCCAGTTCCAGAATGCATAATTGGAATAGACAACTCAGTAACTGGCAGAATCCCCACATTGGATCCCTGACTTGTGGAGTGAGGGCTATTATCGTTGGAAAGGCCAAGTGGAAGCCACTAGAACTGTCCCTACCTAGCAAAATAGTAAATCAAAGGCAATACCGGATTTCTGGAGGGATTGCAGAGATTAGTACCACCATCAAGGATTTGAAGGATGCAGGGGTGGTGATTCCCACTACATGCGCATTCAATTCTCCTATTTGGCCTGTGCAGAAAACAGATGGATCTTGGAGGATGACAGTAGATTATCGTAACCTTAACCAGGTGGTGACTCCAATTGTAGCTGCTGTCCCAGATGTGGTATCATTATTTGAGCAAATCAACACTTCCCCTGATACCTGGTATGCAGCTGTTGATCTGGCAAATGTTTTTTCTCAATTGCCATTAGTAAGGACCACCAGCAGTTTGCTTTCAGCTGGCAAGGCCAGCAGTATACCTTCATTGTCCTGCCTCAGGGGTATATCAACTCTCCAGCCCTATGTCACAATTTTGTCCGCAAGGACCTTGATGGTCTCTCCCTCGCAAGAAACATCACACTGGTCCATTATATTGATGATATCATGTTGATAGGGCATAGTGAGCAAGAAGTAACAAAGACTCTAGATTTATTGGTAAGGCATTTGCATGACAGAGGATGGGAGATAAATGCAACAAAAATACAGGGTTCTTCCACCTCAGTGAAATTTCTAGGTGTCCAGTGGTGTGGGGCCTGTCGAGATAGCCCTTCTAAAGTAAAGGATAAGCTTTTACATCTGGCCCCTCGTATGATCAAAAAAGAGGCACAACACTTAGTTGGTCTCTTTGGATTTTGGAGACAACATATTCCTCATTTGGGTGTGCTACTGCAGCTCATTTACCAAGTGACCAGAAAAGCTGCTAGTTTTGATTGGGGACTGGAACAAGAGGAGGCTCTGCAACAGGTCCAGGCTGCTGTGGAAGCTGCGCTACCACTTGGGCCATATGAGCCAGCAGATCCAATGGAGCTGGAAGTTTCAGGGGCAAATAGAGATGCTGTCTGGAGCCTTTGGCAGGCCCCTATAGGGGAATCACAACGTAGACCCTTAGAATTTTGGAGCAAAGCCCTGCCATCCTCTGCCGATAACTACTTCCCTTTTGAGAAACAGCTTTTGGCTTGCTACTGGGCCTTAGCAGAGATTGAACACTTAATCATGGGCCATCAAGTGACCATGAGACCTCAGTTGCCTATCATGAGCTGGGTATTGTCTGATCCACCAATCCATAAAGTTGGGCGTGCACAGCAGCACTCCATAATAAGTGGAAGTGGTATATATGAGATAGGGCTCGAGCAGGTCCTGAAGGAACAAGTAAGTTACATGAGAAAGTAGCCCAAATGCCCGTGGTCACCACCCCTGCCATGTTACCTTCTCTTTCCCAGCCCACAGCTTTGGCCTCTTGGGGAGCCCCTTACAGTCAGTTGACTGAGGATGAGAAAACTCAGGCCTGGTTTACAGATGGTTCTGCACGATATGCAGGTACCACCCGAAAGTGGACAGCTGCATCACTGCAGCCCTTTTCTGGGACATCCTGGAAGGATAATGGTGAGGGCAAATCCTCCCCATGGGCAGAACTTCTGAGCAGTGCACCTGGTTGTTCATTTTGCTTGGAAGAAGAAATGGCCAGAGGTATGTCTGTACACTGATTCATGGGCTGTTGCCAATGGTTTGGCTTGATGGTCAGAGATTTGGAAGGAACATGATTGGAAAATTGGTGACAAAGAGGTCTGGGGTAGAGGTATGTGGATAGACCATTCTAAGTGGACAAAAAACATGAACATATTTGTGTCCCATGTGAATGCTCACCAGAGAGTGACTTCGGCAGAGGAAGATTTTTTTTTTTTAAAGATTTTATTTATTTATTCATTTATCCCCCCCTTGCTGCTTGTGCTCGCTGGGTCAGCTAACCACGCCATGCGGGCGGGCTTGCCTTCACCAGGAGGCCCCGGGAACCGAACCCGGGGCCTCCTATATGGTAAACGGGAGGGAGCCCTACTGATTGAGCCACAGCCGCTTCCCGAGGAAGATTTTAATAATCAAATGAATAAGATAACTCACTCTGTGGCTAATGCTCAGCCTCTTTCCCCAGCCACTCCTGTCATTGCCCAATGAGCTCATGAACAAAGTGGCCATGGAGGTTGGGATGGAGGTTATGCATGGGCTCAGCAACAGGAACTTCCCCTCATCAAGACTGACTTGGTTACAACCCTGCTGAATGCCCAATCTGCCAGCAGCAGAGACCCACACTCAGCCCCCGATATGGCACCATTCCTCGAGGTGACCAGCCTGCTACCTGGTGGCAGGTTGTCTACATTGGGTCACTTCTACCATGGAAGGGGCAGCAATTTGTTTTAACTGGAATAGACACATACTCTGGCTATGGGTTTGCATTTCCAGCACGCAATGCTTCTTCCAAAACTACCATCTGTGGACTTACCGAATGTCTTATCTACCACCATGGCATTCCACACAGCATTGCTTCTGATCAAGGAACCCATTTCACAGCAAATGATTGTGGGAATGGGCACATGCCCATGGAATTCACTGGTCTTACCGTGTTCCCATTCACGCTGAAGCAGCTGGATTAATAGAACGGTGGAATGGTCTTTTGAAGACTCAATTATGGTGACAACTAGGTGGCAATCAATACCTTGCAGGACTGGGGCAATGTTCTCCAGGAGGCTGTGTATGCTCTAAATCAGCATCCACTCTATGGTGCTGTTCTCCCATAACCAGGATTCATGGGTCCAGGAGTCAAGGGGTGGAAATGGGAGTGGCACCACTCACTATTACCCCTAGTGACCCACTAGGAAAATTTTTGCTTCCTGTCCCTGCAACCTTAAGCTCTGCTGGTCTACAGGTTTTAGTCCCAAAAGGAGGAGTGCTGCCACCAGGGAACACAAACAATGATTCCACTGAACTGGAAGTTAAGACTGCCACCTGGCCACTCTGGGCTCCTCTTACCTGTGAATCAAGAGGCAAAGAAGGGAATTAGTGTACTGGCTGCGGTGACTCATCCTGACTATCAAGGGGAAATAGGACTGCATCTACATAATGGGGGTAAAGAAGAGTTTGCCTGGAATACAGGAGATCCTCTAGGGTGTCTCCTAGTACTGCCATGCCCTGTGATTAAAGTCAATGGAAAATTGCAACAAACCAATCCAAGCAGGACTACCAATGGCCCCAAATCTTCAGGAATGAAAGTTTGGGTCACCCCACCAGGCATAGAACCATGGCCAGCTGAAGTGCTTGGTGAGGGTAATGGGAACATGGAATGGGTAGTGGAAGAAGGTAGTGATAAATATGAACCTCGACCATGTGACCAGTTACAGAAACGAGGACTCTAATAGTCATGAACCCTTCTCCCTTGTTTATTTATGAGCATGATTGTATACGTACACAAAACAAATTTCTTTGTTTTCTTCCCCAACCTTTTCCCCTATCATATGAAAAGTTGTATTAGTTTCATATCATAATATTTAAGGATGTCAAGTTTAAGAGTGAATACTACCCAAGGTCTTGTACCCTATTCTGTATGGAGTTAATGCGTTTCCGGTTGTACACAGGTGAGTTAAACATTGTTAGGCGGAAATATATACGTATGGTTGTCTGTTATTGTTTTTACTTAGAGACTAAGTATGGTTTAAGGTAGTGTGTATGGTTGTCGAGTTGACAAGGGGTCGACTGTGATGGTTAGGCTAATGTGTCAACTGAGCCAGGTAATTGTGTCCAGGTGTTTGGCAAGCACTGGGCTAATTGTAATACAAAAATATGTATGGATTTTGGTCACCAGTGAGTTTACTGGGTGGATGGCTGATTACATCTCCATCAATCAAGGAGATTGTTGTCAGCAATGGGTGACGCTTTTATCCAATCAGTTGAATACCTTAAAAGGGGAAGTGATTTCAACATTCAGAGGAAATTTCCCAGCTCATCTTTGAACAACCAACTTCTCCCAGAAACTCATCAAGGATCTTCATTGGACTTTCATTGGAGCCCCTGGTTTGCAGCCTGCCTGCGGAACTTGTACTTTTGCATCCCCAAGGTCGCGTGAGAGACTCTTATAAAATCTCATATTATTGACAGATATCTCCTGTTGATTCTATTTCCCTAGAGAACCCTGACAAATACACCTCCCATTTAAAAAGCCAACGTATCTGGTATTTTTGCATTGGTAGCCTTTAGAAAACTGAAAAACACACATCATACCTATTTTAAAAGTTTATTGCAGGGGAAGTGAATGTGGCTTAACCAGTTGGGCACCCATCTACCACATGGGAGGTCCTGGGTTTGGTCCCAGTGCCTCCTAAAAAGAAGAGAAGCAGATGCCACTCCTGCCACAATGAGCTAGATGCTGCCCCTGCCTCAATGAGCAGATGCCACAAGCCAGTAGATGCCACAGAGCACAGGGAGTGTATGTGGCCCAGGCCACTGGGCACTCGCCTCTCATGTGGAATGTCCATTCGGTTTCCAGTGCTTCCTAGAGTAGGCCAGCAACCAATGAGATGACAGAGAACCAACCATTGGGGGAGAGGGGATAAATAAAAGTAAATAAATAAATCTTTAGGAAAAAAAAAAGTTTATTGGGAGCGGATATGGCTAAAGTGGTTGAGCACCCGCCTCCCACACGAGTGGTTCCAGGTTTGGTTTCCGGTTCCTCCTGAAAAAACAGAAACAAACAACAAGCAAAACAAATGAAAAAACCAACTCAGGGAAGCCAATGTGGCTCTGTCTGTGGTTGAGCTCCGGCTTCCCACATAGGAGGTCCTGGGTTCAATCCCCAGCCCCCAGTACTTCAAAAAAAAAAAAAAGCTTATTCATTTTAGTTGATTATGCAAAAGTATGCAGCCATCCCCTCACAGAAACACTGGAAAAAATGTGAAGTAAGAAAAGAAAAATTACCCATAATCTCACATCCTTAATATTTGGATGTATTTCCTTTCATTCTTTTCTCCAAATGTGTGTGTGTGTGTGTGTGTGTTTAAGACATAGGTTCTTTCATTTATGTGTCTGAAATTGAGGTGCCTTAAAATTGTTGGCTGCATTTAATGTCAGGTTTGTTTTTTACCTAAAAAACTATTAGGGAGCAAATGTAGCTCAAGTAGTTGAGTGCCTGCTTTCCATGTGCAAGGTTCTGGGTTCAATCCCTGGTACCTCCTAAAAGAAAAATAAAAAAAGCTAGTATTAAATCTTTGGCACCTTAGAATTAAGGAAATGCAATGTACGATTTTTATAAAAGTTGAGTTTCATACCATTTTATTCAGATGTAAAATCAATGTGCTTACATTAGGATAGAATACTATAAACAAGAAAGTGATTATTTAGGTGTTGTGTGTGTGTGTGTGTGTATGAAGAGATATGAGCTATAAGAGAAAGAGCACTGACAAACCAAGGGGGACTTTCAGAAAAGTTTAATAAAATCCCAATCAAATAACATTCAATGCCTAGGTATAGTTACACTAAAGAATTCTCTAGCAACAGAGCCAGACTTACTAATGTGTGTCCTCCATATAAATATACACTCCACCCAAAGGAAACATTCTAATGCCTTCCTTCCAGGAATTCATTCAAGACAATATTGATGAAGATATCTATGTTAATGCAATTTAATAAGTTAAACTGATAAGATCCTTCCTTTTTTGTGGTTCTTATCAGGAAAGTCTCTATTTCCCAATATGACAATCTTATTTTTCAACACATGAGTATAGTCCCTTTCTCCTGAATATATCTCTAATTGATTTAAGTGCTTATGCATTTCAGGACCTGTGCAAGGTGCTGGGAATGTAACAGTGAGCACTGGATATGGTTTATGTCTTCACAGTGCTGAGAGTCTTGTGAGGGAATCAGAGGAAATAAAGAACAACACAGTGAAATCACAGGCTAAGAGGTACAGGGTGCTATGGAAGCACATACAAGGGTTTGCCAGCTCAGATTTGGGGGCTGAGAAAGCTTTTCAGGGGAAGTGAAACCTCAGTGAATCCACAGATGAATAGGAGTTAGCCAGGCAAATATGGAATGGCAGATTGTTCCAGGAGTATGAGAGGACATGGTGAGTTCCAGGAATGAAAAGACTGGAATACAGAAGAAGAAGGTGGCAAGAAATGATAAAAGGCAGGGCCATATCCTAAAAGGACTTCTAAGCCATATAAAGGAACCTGGACTTCTTCCCTGAGGAAATCGGAGAGCCATCCAAGAGTTCTGAGCAGGAGTGACACGATTAGATTCCTGGCTGCAGTGTGGAGAAAGAATGGAAGGAAGATGGGACTAAAGATGGAGAAATCATTGAGGAAGCTGTGGAGGTAACCAGGAGAGAGCAGTGGCAAGAAAAAAAGTGGACATATTTGTGAAGTGCTCTTGTACATTGCTTTTAGCCTTTTCTACCTCAAGATTTTCCTGAGAAGACAAAAAAATTAAAGGCATCCAAATAGGAAAAAAGGAAGTAAAACTCTCACTGTTTGTCGATGACATGATCCTGTATTTAGAAAATCCTGAAGTATCCACAACAAAGCTACTTGAACTAATAAATGAGTTCAGCAAAGTGGCAGGATACAAGATCAACACATAAAAATCAGTAATGTTTTTGTACACTAGTACTGAACAATCTGAGGAGGAAATCAGGGGGAAAATTCCATTTTCAATAGCAACAAAAAGACTCAAATACCTAGGAATTAATTTAACCAAAGAAGTACAGGACCTATATGCAGAAAACTACAAAACAATGCTAAAAGAAATTTTAAAAGACCTAAACAAATGGAAAAACATTCTGGATTCATGGATTGGAAGAATAAATATCGTGAAGATGCCAATCTTGCCCAAACTGATTTATAGATTCAATGCAATACCAATCAAAATCCCAACAGCTTACTTTACAGAATTAGAGAAGGCAATTACCAAATTCATCTGGAAGGGTAAGTGCACCCGAATAGCCAAAAGTATTCTAAAAAAGAAGAGCAATGTGGGAGGAATTTCACTGCCTGACCTGGAAACATATTACAAAGCTACAGTGGTCAAAACAGCATGGTACTGGCATAAAGACAGACATATCGATCAGTGGAATAGAATTGAGAATCCAGAAATATACCCTCACCTATACAGTCAACTGGTTTTTGAGAAACCTACCAAGCCCATGCTAATGGGAAAAAACAGTCTCTTCAACAAATGGTATTGGGAGAACTGGATATCTATAACCAAAAGAATGAAAGAGGACCCCTATCTCACCCCCTATACAAGAATCAACTCAAAATGGATCAAAGATCTAAATATGAAAGCCAGGACCATAAAACTACTAGAAGAAAATGTAGGGAAACATCTTTAAGACCTTGTAGTAGGTGATGGTTTCTTGGACCTTACACCCAAAGAACGTGCAACAAAAGAAAAGGTAGATAAATGGGACCTCCTCAAAATTAAACACTTTTGCACCTCACAGGACTTTGTCAGAAGGGTGAAAAGGCAGCCAACTCAATGGGAAAAAATATTTGGAAATCACATATCTGATAAGGGTTTAATATCCAGGATATATAAAGAGATGTTACAACTCAACAATAAGAAGACAAATGACCCAATTAAAAAATGGGCCAAAGACTTGAATAGACATTTCTCCGAAGAACAAAATACAAACGGCAAAAAAGCACATGAAGAAATGCTCAACATCACTCATGATTAGGGAAATGCAAATCAAAACTACAATGAGATATCATTTCACACCTATCAGAATGGCCACTATTAAAAAGACAGAGAACTACAAGTGTTGGAGAGGATGTGGAGAGATAGGAACACTTCCTCACTGTTGGTGGGAATGCAGGATGGTACAACCACTATGGAGGACTGTTTGGCAGTTCCTAAAGAAGTTGAACATAGACTTGCCATGTGACCCTGCAATACCACTACTGGGTATATACCCAGAAGAACTGAGAGCAGTGACACGAACAGACATCTGCACACCAATGTTCTTAGCAACATTATTCACCATTGCCAAAAGTTGGAAACAACCCAGGTGTCCATCAACAGATGAATGGATAAACAAACTGTGGTCTATTCACACTGTGGAATATTATGCAGCGGTAAGAAGAAATGAAGTCATAAAGCATATGGCAACATGGATGAACCTGGAGGACATTATGTTGAGTGGAGCAAGCCAGACACAAAAGGACAAATACTGTATGAATGCGTTAATATGAACCAAATATATTGTGTAATATATTGTTTGCTTCAAAAAAAAAAAAAACTTATATGTATCCATTACATTTAATTGAGAAATGTATATATTTATTCATCTGTGTTTCCTTTTTAGTTTTTAATTGTTTATATTTTCAATTATTAAATGTACAAAATAAAGTTAAAAAAATGTTAAAAAAAAAGATTTTTCCTGAGTGTCACAGTGACCAATAGCAAGGAGAAGAAGATTAAGTCTGGCTCAAGGGCTTGCCCTCAAACATCAAGTTACACTGAACAGCTATTTTGGACAGCCATGTTCCTTGTCAAAAGGAACATGTTATCACAGATTTATACAGCTGTCTAAACTTACTGAATTGTACGCTTTTTAACTATGCAGTTTATTGTATATAAATTATACCTCAATAAAGTTGATAAAATAAGAAAAAAAAAAGTTGAATGACTTAGAAAAACAGAGAAGAAAATAAATGTCACCATACAATGCCAAAAAAAAAAAAAAAGCAACATGTTAAATCAAGATCCAAAGTGTGGGAAGTGGCTGTGGCTCGATCAGTGGGGCTCCCGTTTACCATGTGGGAGGCCCCGGGTTAGGTTCCCACACGGCGTGGTTAGCTGACCCAGCGAGCACAAGCAGCAAGGGGGGGATAAATGAATAAATAAACAAACAAACAAATAAATAAATAAATAAATAAATAAAGATCCAAAGTGTGTAATTATGGGGAGACTAGGAAGATTAGGACAAACAATCCCATCATTGTAAAATATACATGGTCTTTCAAACTTTTTATTTTTAATTTTAATTTTTTAGGAAGCACTGGGTTAAAACTGGGACCTTGAACATGGGAGGCAGGTGCTCAACCACTTAGCTATACCGGCTCCCTCCTCTTTCAAATGTTTGATATTACTTGAAATAGGAATAAAAGGTTACCATTTTAAAATTAATTACTTAATGTTGAGTAAGTAATATATACATAAAAATTCAAACAGTACCCGTGTGATTTGAAGCCATATGCACCCCAGAAAAACATATTCTTAAATTTAACCCATTCCTGTGAGTGTGGACCCATTGTAAGTAGGACCTTATGATGAGTCTACTTCAGTTAAGGTGTGACCCACCTCAATCAAGATGGGTCTTAATCCTTTTACTGGAATCCTTTATAAACAGAATGAATACAGAGAGAGAGAGCCACAGAAGCAAGCAGCTAATAGCAACAAAATCCTGAAGACATGGGAGAGACCAGCAGACACCACTTGTGCCTTGCCATGTGGTAGAGGAGCCAAGGATTCCCAGCAGCCAGTCATTGGGAAGAAGGCATCACCTTGATGAAGCCTTGATTTGGACATTTTCTTGGCCTCAAAACTGTAAGCTAGTAAGTTTCCATTGTTTAAGCCAAACTATTTCATGGTATTTGCTGGAGCAGCCTAAGAAACTAAAACAGTACCAAAAAGTATAAAATGAAAATTCTTCCACCTCAGACCCTTGTTCTTTAGTCCTCCCTCTTAGAGGCAATTATTAACAATTTCTTGTGTCTTCTTCCAAAGAAATACTATGAATATAGAATCATATATTAAAATATGGTACCTTGATACTTTATTTAGTACTTTGATATTTTCTTTAGAAATATCAGGTCTATAAATATTGTCAAAGATTTGTTTGTTGGCAAATTATCCAATGACATGATATTTTAATAACATGTATACATTTCTGTGAATAATATAATTCCTTTACAAATAAACAGATCTTGTTCTACAATTAAGTCAACATTTAAGAACTTTTGGGAGTCTGTGATCTTACGTGTTTCATAAATACCATAAGAGCTAGAATAAGAGTAACTTATCACTCGTCCTGCCACTGTCTCAAATTTTTCTATCCTTTCATTCTTCTATACACTTCTTGTTCCAGTCTAGTCAGGGAACCCCTTACTATACCCATTATTCTCTTCTCTCAGCCCCAGCTGTATTGTGTAAAGCAATCTTTCATTGTTTTCCTGAAAATCATCTCCATTCTATTGTTCAAAATATCTAAAAAAACCAACCTCTTCCAAGAAATTGACCCTAAGACACCACAACCTTGACTCTGGAGGTAATTTAGAATGACTCAAGAGCACTATCAATCCCTTACTTCTGTAGTATCATTATACCTTTTTCTCAAGTCTGAAGCTAACCTTTCCTCTAAATTTTTCAGTTTCGTAAGACAGTACATTTTCCTTAGTGAGTAAACTGGTTTGAGTTGGGTTGCAACATAACTAATGCAGAGGCCTCTTTATGGATAAATTCTTCTTCCCATCAGACCCAAACTTCCCCCCTCAAGCTTCCATCCGTTTGTATTTCCTCCTTATAAAATGAGAAGAAGACTCTTCCCTCTTCTGCATAACAGTGGCTCACATACAGAACTCAAACATGCCGATCATACGAAACTGCCTTTTCTTGTCCTGTTTAAATTTGCCAAGTTTCTTCAGATTTTCCTTATATAACATATTCTTTCTCAGTCTTTTGGCTAAGATCAAATGTGTACATGTGATATGGTTTCTAGATATTTCATCATCTTTGTTGCTTTTAGCTTATCAGTACCTGTATTAGTGATTCTCCCATAACCAAGTACAATGGTCCATTGAAGCATAAACTGGGACTTGCCAATCCCCTTTCCAAATTAGCGGAGGGAAAAAAGAAAAGAAAACAAAACAAAACAAAAACAAATTAGTGGGGTCTAGGACTTGGCCCAGGCCAGGATTCTCAGGCTGGATACGGGAGTGTAACATCCTGGCTTGGTTCTGTGGGACATAAAGCAAAGGCAGTTGGTGGCCACTTCCCACATGAGGGAGGATCAGAAGTATGAGACAAACCAAAATATCAGCTAAGGGGAGCAGGCAGAGGGCAAGAATTGGACTTGAAGCAAAAGATTAGTAATCAGTAATGATTAAGTTGGAGTACCTTACCTGTTCTTGGTTACTTGCCTGTTTGAGGTGAAGCCTGCATATTTCCAGTGACAAGAAAACACAGGAACATGAAGAACATCGTGCCAGTGAGAGAAAAGTGAAAGGTGCTGAACTGGTTTTAACAGGATTTTTAGCTTTAATGGGGATATTGTATGTAACACACTATGGAATCAGCTGAGTTGTGGTCAACCAAAGATACCAGGTTTCTTTTTCACCTGTGGTCATTAGCAGTACACAATTTTGCACTTGTGCAATACATTTTTGTCTCTCAAATGAAGGTATTTACATTCATCACAATTTGCGTTTCTCTAAGTCTTCTACTTAGTTTAGAGGTCAAGTGCTTTGAAGATAGACAACTTGGGCTTAAACCTAGCTTATTCATTTTCTTGCTGACTGACCTTGGACAAACTGCTTTACCTTTTAAATTTTATTATTGGTAACTTTTTTTTTTACTAGTCATATTGACTATGCCACTAAATTAGTTATGTGACATCCCTTTTTCCATCCATCTACTCAGTTACTCATTCTTTAGCAAAATATTTATTAAGCCCCCTCAGTGTGCCAGGCCTTGTGAGATACAGGAAATGCCTTTTTTTGGAGGCTTCATTAAATTCACTAATAAAATTGCTGCACACACTAGAGCCAAGAATCAACTCCTGAACACATCTCTTAACTCTAGTTTTCCTCTAAGTGGGTGAGTAGATAGCAATCTGTTAACGAATATGCAGAGCGTACACTTGTTGAACCTCATATAAGGGCAGCTAAGCTATCTCCCAGTCTACAGGAACATCTATCTGTATGGCTTTTTTCTAAATGCCTCACACTGAGCAGACAACGAGCTTGGGGCAATATCATTATGATTAATGAAAGAACAAGAAGAAATACACTGAACATCTGTATTGTTGGAAAGAATGTACCTTCTTAGTCTATATTTTATAGTACTGTTCTTCAGAGTCAGTTCATGAACCATCCTGCTGTCATATCCTACCATTTTAGCACAGAAATAAAATTTTTGTCCTTAAAATGTGTACAAAAACCTATAAAGGAGGCTAAAACATACATTGCTAATTGCATCAGAAGCACAAATTTATGTTAAGTTAGAAATCATGAGATTACTTCTTCTTTCTTAAAATCATTAGTCATCAACTCTCAGGCCCTGTTGCTTTATGAGATTTGGTTGCATGACCCAAACGTCTGGCAGCCTTTCTGCTAGACCAGCTGTCAATGAATGAAAAACAAGCAAGCTCTCAATTGCATAATGTGTATCAAGTCATGCAATTCTATAAAAGGAATCTTTAATTTGCTCTTCAGTGGTCATTGCCTGGTGGCCAGAAGGTGATTCTAACTATATCCGGTATATATATCAACCTGGATCACACACTGTCTACTAAATTGAGAACCTTGGCTCTAATAAGATGCTCCTAGCCCTATATTTAATTTCCATAAATTACTTGTTGCTTGTACACAATGCAGGTTATCTGCAATAAATTTTCTTTGTCTTGGGTCAGCTACTTCTTGTACTCTTTTAGGCCACTTTCACTACCACCCAGCTGGTGTGTGCTTACCAGGAAAAGCAAACTAAATTTGATATTGATGTAAATCATTGGTTTTGAACTGGGAACAATTTTGCCCCCCAGGGAACATTTGGCAATGTCTGGAGATATTTTTGTTTGTCCCAACTGGGAGGTGCTATTGGCACCTAGTGGTAGAGGCCAGGGATACTGGAAAACATCTTACAATGTACAGGACAGCTTCCCACAACAAAGAATTGTCTGCCCAAAATGTCAGTAGTGTTGAGGTTGAAAAACCTTGATAGAAATAAGGTATAAAATAGGGGCGCACTTGACAATTAAAAAATACATTTTAAATTGAAGTATGAGTGATTTGGGTGTTATCGTCTCTGTTGGATTCTCTATTCCACAGCTTCACTCCATGAACAAGGACAATGGAGCACTGAATATGTGTTTATTATTCTCTGTCTTTTGCTGGTTACTTAAGGGTCTGTCACCTTTGAGTTGGGGTGATTGGCATACCTTATTTTCAAATGGGAATGTCTGAAGTTGGCCATTTGTGTAATTGCTGAGACATATTTATGAGCAGTAGAAAATACATGAAGAATTTCTCATAGGGGCTTAACTAAGAGTATGGAAAATATATTCAATGTCAAATCTTTTGAACTCTAGGAGAGTCAAACTTCTGGATATCTTTTGGTTTCTGTTCATGTTCATCCAGTTTTTATATATCCTTTGTATACCTCAAACGCCTATTTCATTATCCTCTTTTGCCCTGATTAACTGAATTACATTGTATGCTCAGACCTCAGTTCTGCATGACTGGACAGATTCTTGGCATGAACTTTACTTTCTCATCCTCATACTAAGGGTATTGTTAATATTGATAGGTTTTCATTGCTTTTCTCATTTCCTTTAGGAGTGAGCTTACAATGCTCTCAAATTTACATTAGTATTGACAGCTCTGGAAACAGCATCTCTTGTTTTAAATGAATTCATGATTGTATTTTATTTGGAAAGTTAAGTCAATACAATGCAAAGTCATAAGTAGGTTCCCTGTAGAGACACATTTTCACTTCATGGCCTCTGGTCTACACTTCAAATCTTAGGCTATTTTACTGCCTCTCAAACTTGAGGCTTTAATGTCTGAAGGGACAGTTCAAAGGACCCATAGAAATATGCTCTTATTAATAGTCCATTGAGGAATGCAGTCACATGTCTGGTTCAGAATCAAAACTCCTAATGGCATCAAAGGGAATGGATTGCTTCCAGGATCCTTGTAGGAGTTATAAGCTAGGACAGAAAATCCTGATGGACCTCCTTCTGCTAACCCTTAAGCAGCAGTCACTCCTGAGAACTTTGTAATATGAGGAAGAAGTAGGGAGTTGGTGTTAGGACCAATGTGCTGCCCTGCGGGGACACTTACAAGGTGTATACTTTAAGCTTCCAGATTAGAAGGAAAATGCACAAGGTGACCTGGTTTCTTATAAATCAGGCCTAACTCAAACCCTGGTCCTCTATCTAGACCCCGAAGACTCTGAAGTTGCTGGGTTCAGAAAGATAATTGGGCAGTTCTTTTCTCCAGCATATCTAGAAAACTGCTGACCTCACCTTGGAAAAAATGTGTTCAGAACGCATCCTTGAGTGCACCTTCTTATTGACTCTGTCTAATCAAAATAGAGTAAGTATACCACAATTGTCATTATTTAATATGACTATAACATTAGTAAGAAGAATAATCATGGAAAACTTCAGTGATAGCACTGTTAATTGATGTTTTATTTTATTTTTTTTTTTTTTAAAGATTTTATTTATTTATTCATTTATCCCCCCCTTGCTGCTTGTGCTCGCCGGGTCAGCCAACCACGCCATGCGGGCGGGCCTGCCCTCACCAGGAGGCCCCGGGAACCGAACCCGGGGCCTCCCACATGGCAAACGGGAGCCCCACTGATTGAGCCACAGCCGCTTCCCTTAATTGATGTTTTAAACATTAGTGGAAACACAAAAATTTATAAGTAAACATGGCAGACTTCTTAAGTAAACTCAGGCTGGAAAGTTATGAAAGAATTTTTCATAACTACAGGGATGCTGTATAACAAGTCCCTATATGGCAATAAGGAGTTGGTATTGTCAAACTGCTATAACATAGTGCTTATGAGCAGGGATTTGGTGTCAAACAGACCTTGGGTCAAATTCTGTTTTTGCCACTTGCTAGCTGTGTAGCCTTTGAGGAGTTATTTAATCTTTCTTAAGTTCCGTTTCTTCGTCTTCAAAGTGGAGATAAAAAGGTGCTTATTGCATGGAATTTGGAGATTATTAAAGGACATATTTATGTATAATGCTTACTCAGTCCCTCAATAATATGTTTTTATTTGTTGTTTTTATACATAAAGCAAATAATAATTTTTTGGGACACCTGCCTAAAGAACATAAGTGAAGCATGCCAAGATCATGATACTTAATAAGGGCTGTGGGGTTTTACTTTTTAGAGTAATGAAATTGTTCTAAAATTTTTTGTGGTGATGAATGCACAATATTGTGATTATATTAAAAGCCATTGATTATATACTTTGGACAGATCATATGGTATATTAATATATCTCAATGAAACTGCTTAATAAATAAATAAATAAGTAATTGTATAAGAATAGCCAGAAATAGCAGCTATGTACAGCATGGGAAGCATAGAGAGATTGAGGGGTGAAGAATTTTCTTGTTAGTTTGTTTTTTGTTGTTGTTGTTGTTTATTTAAATAATGAAAATGCTCTAATGATGATTTAGGTGATGAATGCACAACTATGTGATATACCAAATACCATCAATTGTACACTTTGGATGAATTGTATGCTTTATTAATATGTATCAATAAAATTGATTTGTTTTAAAAAAAACTTTCATTTAATACTGGTAATTGCCTTTTGTCATTTTTAAAATGATTATTTTTATTATCTTTTTATATAAAGGAAGCACATTTTCCCTTCAAATTATGCAAGTACATCATCACTGAAGAAAATAGGAAAAAATATATAAAAATAAAACTGAAAATGAAATCATATGAAATTCCACTCTCCATAAATAAGTAGTATAAACATATTGGTATATAGTTGTCACTAGCTTTCCTTTTGCAAATATTTATATGTGAAATGGAATCCTATTATGAATTTTATTTTCCAACTATTTTAAAAAATATTTTAACTAGGTAAGCATATTTCAGTAGAGGTAGGCAGATAACCATGAAGAAGAGAAGCAGAGAACAACATCTTCATTTTTAAAAGGCTTTGGTGGGGAAGCAGCAAAGGGAAAAAGGTCAAAAAGACTTGTTTTTGTGAAGACCACTTTATCTGAAGACTAATTTTTCCTCAATCTACAGTTGTTCTGATCCTAAGAATTACTGCAGGAACTCAGCCCAAAGCCAAATTGTCATCTCTTATTATATGTCAAAATAAACTAAATAAATGAAAAACTTTAAAAAATACAACACTCAAGCCACAACTAACAAAAATTACTATTTTTAAAAGGAGGGAGTAGAGTGGTAGGGACAGGAATGAAATGAGATTTCTCTGACTATATCTTGTTAAATAATCTGGCCACATAAGGAATATAAATATATTCAAAAAATAAAATAAAAATTTAAAAAAGCAATCTATAGAATTTAAAACAAACTGAAATAAAGGAACCTAATTTGAACTGAAATGATGAATTTAAACAAATGAAATTAATATCAAGTTGTTAACACAAAGAGACACAACTAAAAAGGCAAAAGGAAAATTATTTCAAGGGTATAGCTTATTGAAACATATTCTAAGAACAATTAGAGATACAAAAGAATCCTAAATTATATTCAGCAGTGTATTAGTCAGCCAAAAGGGTGCTGATGCAAAGTACCAGAAATCTGTTGGCTTTCATAAAGGGTATTTATTTGGGGTCGAAGCTTACAGTTACAAGGCCCTAAAGAGTCCATTTCAAGGTACCATAAGAAGTACTTTCTCTTTTAAAATATATATGAAAAAAAAAAAAACATTAAGTAAGCAAATGCACATATATGCATATATATCTATATATCATTTTACAAATATTGGTTTGTATTGTGAAAATTTTTATTTTTAACCACAATAAAAAAAAATTAAAAAAAAAAAGAAGTACTTTCTCACCAAACTCTTGTTGCCATGTGTTGAAGCAAGATGATGGGTGATGTCTGCAAGGGTTCAGCCTTCCCTCTTTCTCTGAAAGCTCCATGGTCCCTGCTTCTTCTGATCTCAGCTGTAGGCTGGCATAAGGCTCATCTCTCTCCCAGGGGCTAGTTTCTTTCCAGGCTCAGCTGCTCTGGTCTCTTCACAAGGTCAGCTATATACTATCAGGCTCATCTCTCTTCCCAGAGCTGTAGGATTCTCTGTATGTCTACTTCGGTGTGTGAGTCTGTTTTATCAAGCCCACCAAGGGGGCTGGGACTCTAATGATGTGGTTGAATCAAAGCCCTACTCCTAACAACATAATTTAATCAGATGTCTCAGCTGAATCTAATACAATCCAAAGCTTATCATGCCCAGAGGAACAGACCAGTTTACCAGCATAATCAATATTTCTTTTTGGAATTCATAAATAATATCAAACTGCCATGTAGTCTAATTGTTAGAGGTAATATTGCTATCATTATTTTGAAACTATTTTAAATATACTGTAGATTAATGCAAATAAATAATTATGTTGATGCTAGGAACAAATATTTTTAATTTAAGAGAAACAAGTAGGAAATCAAATTAAGTGGAAAATTCTCTAATGTTAACTTTAGATTGAAAATATCATTACTAATTCATCTTTTTTTTCCCTTTTCAAATACACATATTTCTTAGCACTACCTACTGAAAAGGCCTATAAGCAATGACAAGCTAGTAGCCATGATGAAATACTTGATTCAGGCAAAAATCATCATTGGATGAAATTGTTATTTGAAAGGCTATTGGGGATCTTTACCATGAGGGATCAGGCCATCGCCATATGACAGATCAGTCTTAGCATCTCTAAAAGTGGAGCAACCAGACATTGTGTGACTCCTGGTGTGAAGCATCACGAAGCACACAGCAATTATAAGGTATTCTTGTGAGAGGGAAAAAAATTCAACCATGAATCTAATTCATCTTTAGAGCCAACTTTCATTTACAAGAACTATAGGGGATAAAGGAGCAAGGTAAATGACACTACAAGGAAGCAAATATTCCCCAGGCAATATATCTGATTTCTGAAATTTATTAATGGCAGTGGGGGAAAGAGTGGAGGGCAAATGGCTGTTCTAGACAAAAGGGGCTAAGTTGAGAGGCATGAGGGAGCAGGTGTAGCTCAGTGATTGAGTGCCTGCTTCCCCACACACACACCAAAAAAAGAGACATGACAGTCAAATGAGTGTACAGATGTTGCTTGAATGGTGAATTTAACAACTGCAAAAAGATATTTATGAGCAATCAGGAATTTGCTTATTACCTAGATATTGTATGATACCAAAGAATTATTGTTAGTTTTTAAAGTGTGACAATGGCATTTTTGTTATATAAGTAAAAGTCTATTTTCTTTAGATATTCATACTACAGTATGATATAACATGACACAATGTCTGGGATTCAGTTAAAAATATTTCAGAAAAGGAAAAAAAAGGGAAGAGATAAAGTAAGTGTGGAAAAATTTTTAGTAAGGGTTGAATCTGAGTAATGTACATAGGAATTCATTGTATAGTCTCTTTACTCTAGAATATATATTTTTTTAACTAAAAAACTCTATTTGTGATGGTTAAATTCATGTATCAATTTGGCTAGGTTATGGTGTCCAGTTGTTTGGTAAGCATGCACTGGCCTGGTTATTACTGTCATGGTATTTTGTAGATTTAAATCATTAGCTGGCTGATTTCATCTTTGGCTGATTACATCTACAATCAACAAAGGAGATTGTCTTCAACAGTGAGAGAAGTCTTATCCAATCAGCTGAAGGCCTTAAAGGGAGAATGGATGATTTCAGCAACTAGAAAGAATAATTTCTATCACTATTCAGCCAGCCAGCTTTTCCTGGGGAATTCATCAAAACCTTCATTGGAGTTCCCAACCTTCCCTATTTTGGACTTGCCCATCCCCACAGTCATATGAGTCAATTCCTATAATAATTTCTTATTTACACAAATACACACAGATCTATTTCTCTGGAGAACCCTGACCAATACAAATTTTGGTATCAAGAGTGGTTCTTGAGAAACAGAATTTTAAGGATTAGATTTTTGAGGTGGTTCTTAGAATTGGCTCTCTAATTCGATTTGATTAAAAGGCAATAGTCGGGGAAGTGGCTGTGGCTCAATTGGTTGGGCTCCCGTTTACCTTATGGGAGGCCCAGGGTTCGATTCCCCAGGCCTCCAGGTGAAGGCAAGCCAGCCCGCGCAATGCGGTAAGCTGGTTCAGCAAGATGACTCAGCAAAGCAAGACAAGTAGACATAGAAGAATGCACAGCAAATGGACACAGCCAGCACGAGCAGCAAGGGGGGATAAATAAATAAATAAAATAAATCTTAAGAAAAAAAAAAAAGGCAATAATCACACTATTTACAATGATCAAGAGATCACTGAAAGCCCACATTGTCAACTGGCAATAGATAAGCAAAATATCACCAAATGCTTATATGAGGCAAGGCTCTCAGTGTCTGTGTGTTTGATACTTTAACAGAGTTTTGTGGAGTTAAAAAGTATAATGATGGTAAAAAGTGTAATACACTGTGTACAGTTGTTAAAGAAAGGGATGAGCTCAAGGCTTCTAATTCCCAGATCAAGTGCCACATGAAGGATATGAAAGTTTGTATGTGTATCCGGAAAGAAACTCTTATTTCTTGTAGCCACAGACTTGAGATTTCAAAAAACCAGACGTAGAATCTCATTCTGTGAGGAACAAGATTGGAAAATTGGTGGCAAACACGTCTGGGGAAGAGGTATGTGGCTAGACCTTTCTAAATGGGTGGAAAACATTTAGATATTGGTGTCCTATATAAATGCTCACCAGAGGATTTCTTCATCACAGGAGAACTTTAATAATAAAGTAGATAGGATGACCTGTTCTGTGGATACCAGTGAACCTTTTCCCCATTGCTCAAAGAGCTCATGAACAAAGGGCTACGGTGGTAGGATAGAGGTTATGCATGTGCTCAGCAACATGGACTTCCACTCACCAAGGCTGACCTCACTACAGCCCCTGCTAAGTGCCCAATCTGCCAACAGTAGAGACCAACACTCAGTCTTTTATATGGCACCATTCCCTGAGGTGATCAGCCTGATACTTGGTGGCAGGTTGATTACATTGAACCACTTCCATCATGGAAGATGCAGCGTATTATTATAATTGGAATATGTGCATACTCTGGATATGTTTTTGCCTTCCCTGCATGCAATGCTTTTGCCAAAACTACCATCTGTGGGATTATAGAATGTCTTATCCACCATCATGCTGTTCTACACAGCATTGCTTCTGATCAAGGAATCCACTTCACAGCTAATAAAGTGCAGGAATGGGCACATGCTCATGGAATTCACTAGGTCTTACCATGTTCCCCATCATCCTGAAGCCCCTGGATTGAAAGAACAGTGGAATGACTCCTGAAGACTCAATTAGCATATCAATGAAGTGTCAATACCATGCAGGGCTGGGGCAATGTTCTCCAGGAGGCTGTATATGCTCTAAATCAGCATCCATTTTATCATGCTTTTTCCCCCCACAGCCATGATTCATGGTTCCAGGAATCAAGGTTTGGAGATGGGAGTGGTAACACTCACTATTAATCCAGGGATGCACTAGAAAAACATTTTACTTCCAGTCCCTGCAACCTTAAGCCCTGCTGATCTACAGGTCTTAGTTCCAAAAGGAGGAGGGTTTCCATCAAGAGACACAACAATGATTCTATTGAACTGAAAGTTAAGACTGCCTCTTGGCCACTTTCGAGTCCTCATGTCTCTGAATCAAGAGGAAAGAAGGGGATTAATGTACTGGCTGGGATGATCCTGATTATCAAGGGGAAATGGGACTGTTACTGCTGCTACACAGTGGAGGTAAAAAGAGTTTGCCTTGACTTCTGGGAAGAAGGTGGGATAGAAAGACATAGGAGGGAGGCGGCTGTGGCTCAATCAGTGGGGCTCCCGTTTACCATATGGGAGGCCCCAGGTTCGGTTCCTGGGGCCTCCTGGTAAAGGCAGGCCCGCCCGCACGGCGTGGTTAGCTGACCCAGCGAGCACAAGCAGCAAGGGGGGGATAAATGAATAAATAAATAAAATCTTAAAAAAAAAAAAAAAAGAAAGAAAGAAAGAAAGAAAGACATAGGACACTTTTCTCTCCCAGAAAAATAGCTACAGGACAGCAGAAATAGCCTGGAAAAAATATTCTAGAGTTTAGGACACCAGAGGAAGGCTGGACACAGCCCAGAAGAGAGAAGTGCAAAGGAAAAGAATCACTATGGCAAAACTGTGAGTTAAAAGCCACAACTGCAACTGCAGGCACTCTCCCCTACCCTACAGACACTTGAATCCTCAGGCCTTGGGGCCAGCAGCTACAGACAAAGAAGACCCCAGGGATCCACCTCTCCAGGAAAGGGGAGAGAGAGGGACACAGCCTAAGGCTGACTCAGATTTTGACCCACAAATTTGGTCTGCTGTGTCCCAGGAGCCCTCCCAGGCAGGGAGGGGGTTGGGTGGGTGGGAGTGCACCATAGTTTACTTTGGGAGCTGTCAAGGGACTAAAGAGATGAAACTCTCTCAATCTCCCTCTCTATTGACCAGGACTGGTTATTGAGGATGCAGAGGGGAGTAGAATTATTTCCTTCCCTGGGAAAAGGGAGGGGGCTGCCAGCAAAGGTTGGAGAATTGCCTCTGAGAAAGTTTGAATTACAAGGCTCTTAGCCTCCAGGCAGGATCTCTATCACACTGATACCTTCCATGTTACAGCAAACATAGTCTGACCAGGTATTGAACTGAAAAGGCTGCTGTGGGCAGACCAAGGAAGTTCACTTGAGGAAATTAAAAGTAAATAAGTAAGAGAGGCTTTTTTTGGCCTTTACAATGTCTCTCCCCAAGGCCCTAGGAAGCAGGTCTGCAACCCATTACTGGGTCAATGGCCGATATTTGAGCAACTAACAGTGACAATCCTAAAGATCCCGAACAGGTTGAACCAAGACTCAAAGAAGCATAGTAACACACAGCCTCCTGCCACTAAATCCTTATGAAAGAGAGAAAAATTGTGCATCTGAGTAAGCTTACCATCCTATTCAGAGTCTTAGACATCAGCAAAAAATTACAAGCCAAACTAAGAAAATGGAAGAAATGGCCCAAGAAAAGGAATATATCAAAGGCCCAGTTGAGTCACAGGATTTGAGACAACTAATCAATGAGATGCACACAAATTTCCAAAATCAAATTACTGAGTTGAAAGACAATATGGCTAAAGAGATAAACGACTCAAGAAGACACTGAGCGCGCACAAAGAAGAATTTGAAAACCTGAATAAAAAAGTAACAGCTCATGGGAATGAAAGACACAATAGGTGAGATAAAAAACATGTTGGAGGCATACAACAGCAGACTCAAAATGATAGAAGAAAAAGTGATACAGAAGACAGAACAGATGAAATTGAAGAAAGAAAAGAATGGAAAAAAATTGAGCAGGGGCTCAGGGAGTTGAATGATAACATGAAAAGCAACAACATATGTGTCATGGGAGTTCTAGAAGGAGAAGAGAAGGGAAAAGGGGGAGAAAGAGTATCTGGGGAAATAATAGCTGAAAATTTCCCAAATCTCATAAAAGAAATGAACTTACATGTCCAAAAAGCACACCATACCCCAATCAGAATAAATCCAAATAGATGTACTCCAAGACACATACTACTCAGAATGTCAAACATCAAAGATAAAGAGAAAATTCTGAGAGCAGCAAGGGAGAAGCAAACCATCACATTCAAGGAATGCCAATAAGAACTAATAAATGAGTTCAGCAAAATGGCAGGATACAAGATCAACATGGAAAAATCAATAATGTTTCTGCACACTAGTAGTGAACAATCTAAGGAGGAAATCTGTAAAAAATTTCATTTACAATAACAACAAAAAGACTCAAATACCTAGAAATGAATTGAATGAAATAAATAAAGGATCTTTATTCAGAAAACTACAAAACACTACTAAAAGAAATGAATGAAGACCTAAACAAATGGGAAGACATTCTGTGTTCATGGATTAGAAGACTAAATATCATAAAGATGTCAATCCTACCCAAACTGATCTATAGATTCAATGAAATACCAATTAAAATTCCAACATCCTACTTTACAGAAATAGAAAAGGCAATTACCAAATTCATCTGGAAGGGAAAATGTACCTGAATGGCCACAGGCATTCTAAAAAACAAGAGTAAAGTGGGAGGAATTTCACTGCTTGACCTTGACACATATTACGAAGCTACAGTGGTCAAAACAGCATTTAATTAGCATCAAAATAGACACATCCATCAGTGGAATAGAATTGAGAGCCCAGAAATAAATCCTTACCTCTGTGGCCAATTGGTTTTCAACATACCTACCAAAGCCCTATTAATGGGACAAAACAGTCTCTTCAACAAATGGTGCTGGGAGAACTGAATATCCATAACCAAAAGAATGAAGGAGAACCCCTAACTTACTCCCTATAAAAGAATCAACTCAAAATGGATCAAAGACCTAAATATAAAAGCCAGGACCATAAAACTACTAGAAGAAAATATAGGGAAACATCTTAAAGACTTTGTGGTAGGGAGCAGATGTAGTTCAAACAGTTGAGCAAGTTCTTCCCACATTTGAGGACCTGGGTTCAATCCCCAGTACCTCCTATTAAAAAACAACAACAACAAAAAACAACAACAACCAGAAAACAGAAAAAAGCAAACATATGAAAAAAACAACTCAGAGAAGCTGATGTAGTTCAAAGGTTGAAGGTCAGCTTCCCACATACAAGGTCTTGAGTTCAATCCCCGACCCTGGTACAAAAAAAAAAAAAAAAAAAGACCTTTTGGTAGGTGGTGGTTTCTTAGGCCTTAAACCTAAAACATGAGCAACAAAAGAAAAAACAGATAAATGGGATCTCCTCAAAATTGCACCTCACAGGACTTTGTCAGAAGGGTGAAAAGGCAGCCAAATCAATGGAAGAAAATATTTGGAAATCACATATCCAATAAGAGTTTAATATCCAGGATCTATAAAGAGATGTTACAACTCAACTATGAAAAGAGAAATGACCCAATTAAAAAATGAGCAAAAGACTTGAATAGACATTTCTCCAAAGAAGAAATACAAATGGCCAAAAAAATACAGGAAGAAATACTCAACATCACTCATGATTAGGGAAATGCAAATCAAAACTTCAATGAGACATCATTTTACACCTATCAGAACGGCCACTCTTAAAAAGACAGAGAACTACAAGTGTTGAGAGGATGTGGAGAGATAGGAACACTTATTCACTGTTGGTGAGAATGCAGAATGGTGCAGCCACTGTGGAGGACTGTTTGGCAGTTCCTAAAGAAGTTGAACATAGATTTGCCACATGACCCTGCAATGCAACTACTGGGTTTATACCCAGAAGAACTGTGAGCTGTGACATGAACAGGCATCTGCACACCGATGTTCATAGTGGTGTTATTCACGATTGCCCATACATGGAGACAACCTAGGTTTCCAAGAACTGAGGAATGGATAAACAAACTGTGGTGTATTCACACAATGGAATAGTATGCAGCTGTAAGAAGAAATGAAGTTGTAAAGCCTATGACAACTTGGATGAACCTGGAGGACATTATGTTGAGTGAAAAAAGCCAGACACATAAGGTCAAATACTGTATGATTGAGCTATTATGAACTAAACATACTGTGTAATCTCATGGAGTTAATAACTTGAATATGGGTCACCAGAAAATAGAAGGAGGGTAGAGAATGGAAAACTGAGGGTTAAATTGTGCAGAACTGGTAAGAAGGAAAGATGTTAATCTTTGGAAATGAATAGAAAAGGTGAAATCCCAACATAGTGTTTGTAACTAGCAGTACCATTATGTGGGTATGAAAGTGGTTTAAAGGGAAAGTCTAGGGAAAGGCTGTGGCTTAATCAGTAGGGCTCCCGTTTACCATATGGGAGGCCCCGGGTTCGGTTCCCGGGGCCTCCTGGTGAAGGCAGGCCCGCCGACACGGCGTGGTTAGCTGACCCAGCGAGCACGAGCAGCAAGGGGGGGATAAATGAATAAATAAATAAAAATCTTTAAAAAAATAAAATAAAATAAAGGGAAAGTCTAAGGTTATGTATGTTACTAAAAGGAAAGCTAAAAAATGTAACATGGGACAGTATAGCATAGTAAAACCTTAAAATTGCATATATAAGACTGTCTTTTTTGAAACTGAACAATATATGTTAATACTATAGGATGTTAGACAAAAAAAGAAACCAAACACAAAGTACTACATATTGTATGATTCCATTTATATAAAATGTAAATATAAATCAATTTATAAAGATGAAATTAGTGGTTATGTAGGGCTGGGGAAGGACTGTTAAGAGGTGTGGAGGCAATGGTGAATTATGTGGCTCTGAACATCGGTGTGCAGATGTCTGTTCGTATCACTGCTCTCAGTTCTTCTGGGCTGTAAGAAGAAATGAAGTCATAAAGCATATGGCAACATGGATGAACCTGGAGGACATTATGTTGAGTGAAGCAAGCCAGACACAAAAGGACAAATACTGTATGAATGCATTACTATGAACCAAATATATTGTGTAATATATTGTTTGATTAAAAAAAAAAAATTTACATGTATCCATTACATTTAATTGAGAAATGTATATATTTATTCATCTGTGTTTACTTTTTAGTTTTTAATTGCTTATGTTTTCAATTATTAAATGTACAAAATAAAGTTAAAAAAAAAGAGGTGTGGAGGTTCTTGAGGGGTGAAAAATATTCTTGTTTGTTTTTTTTATTATTATTGTAATAATGAAAATGCTCTATTAATGATTGAAGTGATGAATGCACAACTATGTGATTATACCAGATACCACTGATGGATGGTATTTGGATGGATTTTATGCTTTATTATCAATAAAATTGATTTGTTAAAAAAAAAAAAAAGATTGTGCCTTATATACAGGAGATCCCTGATGACATCTTTTAGTACTACCATGCCATGGATTAAAGTCAGTGGAAAACTGCAGCAACCCAATTCAGCCAGTGCTACTAATGGTCCAGAATCTTCAAGAATGAAGGTTTGGTTCACTCCACCAGGCAAAGAACCGTGACGAATCAAGCTGCTTGCTGAGGATAAAGGGACTATATAATGAGTAATAGAAGAAGGTAGTTATAAATATGAGCTATCACCATGTTACCAGACACAGAAATAAGAAGTGAAATGGTTATGAGTATTTCTTCCTTGTTTTGTTACGAATATGTTTGTATAAAAACATAAAGCAAGTATCTTTGGTTTCTTCTCTATCTTATCCCTTTATTATATAACATAAATTGTATTAATTTTATGTCATAATATTTAAGTTACAGGATATCAAGTTTAAGAGTGGCTATTACTCAAGCAAGGACTTATATCCTCTTCTGGGGAAAGTGTTAGTGTGTTTCTGCTTGTAAGCAGACAGTTCAATTATGTTAGGTGAAAGTACGGCTGTTATTGTTTTTAATTAGAGAATAAATACAGTTTAAGGAGATGTATATGGGTGCCAAGTTGACAAGGGGTGGACTATGATGGTTATGTTCAGGTGTCTACTTAGAGTAAGGTGTTCAGTCGTTTGGTCAAGCAAGCACTGGCCTGATTGCAACCCTAAGGATATTTCTTGGTCTTAGTCAGTTTATTGCATCTATGGCTGATAACATCTACAATCTACAAAGGAGATTGCCTTCAGCAATGAGAGAAGTCTTATCTTATCAGTTAAAGACCTTAAAAGGGAGAACTGATGATTTCAGCAAACAAAAATTTTTCTACTTCAGCCAGCCAGCTTCTCCTGGGGAATTCATGGAAATCCTTCATCAGAGTTCCCAACTTTCAGCCTGTCCTGCAAAATTTAAACATGCCAATCCCCAGGATCCCCAGGATCGCTTGAGCCAATTCTGTCTCTGTTTCTCTGTCTCTCTCTCTCTCTCTGTGTATATATCTCCTATCTGTTCTGTTCTTCTGGAAAATCCTAACTAATACAATATTTGATCTGGTTACTATTGCTGTGTAATAAGTCACCCAACACTTACTGGCTTAAACTAAAATAATCGTTATATTATCACTTATATTTTCCCTGGGTCAGAAATTTGGGGAGGGCTTGGCTGGACAATTCTGGTTCTCGTGGTTTCCTTTGTACTGTTGGCTGCAGCTGTAATATTTAAGGGAGGCTGGAGCAGCTGGAGGCTGCCCTGGCTGCTCTCTCTCTGCCTGTATGTAGTCACAAGGCCTCTCCATCTTGTCTATCCATGTTTTGCCTTTCTCACACATGTTGGTCTCATGGCAGTTGATTGCTTACTTGGCAGCTGATGTCTTTAAGAGCTAGTTTTCCAGTGAACAAAGTGAAAGCACTATCACCTTTTATGTCCTAGCATGGGAAGTCACATGATGTAATTTCCTCTGTACTATATTGGAAGAATCAAAAGCCAATCCATTTTCAAGGAGAGGCTTCATAGACCATATCTCCTAGTGAATGAAATTTCAAAGAACTTGTGGACATATTTTTAAACTGCAACATCATCCTTAATAACCCCGCAGATCTGGTGATCAGCTGCCAACTCAGAAGTCCACAAAATTATTTTTAGTACATTTGTCATGGTTACTCATAAGTGGGGAATTTTTTGATTCCCAGGATCGTGGAAAAATGGTGTCCTTTTGATATTGTCATATATCTTTTTTTTTTTTTTTTTTTAAAGATTTATTTATTTACTTTATCCATTTTAAACCCCCCCTTCCCCATTTGCTGTTTTGTGTCCATTCACTGGGCAATTCTCTGTGTCTGTTTCCTGCCATCTCTTCTCATCCAGTCTTTGATCCTGGAGACCTCCGATGTAGGAGAGAGGTGTTCTGCCACCTGCACCACCTCGGTTCCTGGTTTTCAGAGCTTTCGGAGCATCTCGTCTTGTCTCTCCCCTGTTACGTCATCATCCTGCTGCATGGCTCCCGGGGCCCGGCAGCTCACCAGCACACAGAGTGGCAGCCCATGTGCCTTCTATATATATATTTTTTTTATTTATTTATTTTTTTTTTTTTTTTATTTTACCGGGAGTTCCCAGGGATCGAACCCAGGTCCCTCCATATGGCAGACGGACACCCAACCATTTGAGCCACATCCGCCCCCTATTGTCATATATCTTATAGATTTATCTTAAAACTTCATAACTTGGTATCTCCTAAATTACTTCATGAGATTCACATGTGATATGTCTAGCCCTGTACTAGGCTCTTAAGAGACATTCCATATATATTGGTGATGTCTGATTCTTGTTTGCATTTCCTCAGAAATTTTTACTGATTGAGCAAACCATTAATGAAAAGTGGTTGATATGATTTCATTATTCTCTGAAAAAGCTGATGCAGTTACAGTTTGAAAGAAAGAAATGGACCCTCTCCAGAAAACTAAAATTCATTATAAAATGTTGCAGTCCGGTGATGCTTGGTGATTACAGGAAGTAAGTCATTGCATAGGCCAGAGTGTCTATTTTCTTTTCTATTTTGTTTTCACTTTCTATCAGCTTTCCTCTTCCCCAGATTGACTTTTTTTTTTTTTTTTCACTTTGGATTGAACCTGGGACCTCATATATGTGGGAAGCCGATGCTCAATCACTGAGCCACATCAGCTACCTGAGTTGGTTTTTTGGTTTGTTTGCTTGTTGTTTTGTTTTGTTTTGCATTGCTTTGCTTTGCTTTTTTAGGAGGCACCAGGAATGAAACCTGGGACTTCCCATGTCGGAAGGAGGGGCTCAACTGCTTGAGTTACATCTGCTCCCCCAGATTGACTTTTTTTTTTTATCATACTCCCTCCCAGATGTCTCCCTTGTCTGCTTATTGTCTGCTCGTTTTCCTTAGGAGGCACTGGGAACCAAACCCAGAACCTCCCGTGTAGGAAGCAAGTGCCCAACTACTTGAGCCACCTCTGCTCCCTGCTGATTGCGTCATCTGCTGGTTGCGGCATCTGCTGGTTGCTGCGTCTTGCTGGCTGTGGAAGCTGCTCATCGCGGCGTCTGCTTTAGGAGGCACCGGGAACCGAACCCGGGACCTCCCATGTGGGATGTGGGTGCCCAATTGCTTAAGCCACATCTGCTGCCCCAGATTGACTGTTTAATTTTATTTTTATTTATCCCCCCGCCCCCTGCCCATGGCTCCCTCGTCTGTCTGCTCATTGTCTGCTCATCTTCTTTAGGAGGCACTGGGAAATTAACCTGGGACCTCCCATGTGGGAGACGAGTGCCCAGCCACTTCAGCCACTTCTACTCCCTGCTGGTTGAATCGTCTGCTGATTGTGTCATCTGCTCATTGCAGTGTCTTCTCATTGTGGAATCTGCTCATTGTGACGTCTGTGGTGTCTGCTTGTTGTGACATCTGCTGGTTGCAGTGCCTGCTCATTGCGGTGTCTGCTTATCTTCTTTAGGGGGCACCGGGAACTGAACCCAAGTCCTCCCATGGGGGGACAGATGTGGTTCAAATGGTTTTTTCTTCTTGTGTCTCTTGTTGTGTCATCTTGTTGTGTTAGCTTGCTACACCTGCCCATCATGCCAGCTTGCTGTCTTGTTTAGGAGGCACCGGGAACCAAACCATGGACCTCCCATGTAGTAGGTAGAGCTCAGTTGCTTGAGCCACATCTGCTTCCCCCAGATTGACTTTTTTTTTTTTTTTAGTCCCAGGGATTGAACCCAGGTCCCTCCATATGGGAGATGGACACCCAACCATTTGAGCCACATCCGTTCTCCCGCCCCAGATTGACTTTTAACAAACTTTAATAAGCAATAGAAAAGTAGGAGCATCTCACTTATATGAAGTATGAATGCATCATGCCAATGCTTTTTATAGAATGCTAATGATGTTTGGAATCCAATCTGTTTTAAACTATCTTAGAAATTAAACAAACATACACTAGGTTTTTGAGATTTTACAGTATTTCTTTGGCCTATGAGAAAACTCAGATTTTCTTTTTAATCTTAAAAGTCAAAGATGATTTTAAATTATGGTGTTGGACACTGAAATTCATTTTTAATGCACATTATTGTGTAATTTCCCAAACTTAAATGTTAATGTTATGTCAAACTAAAATATCCCTTAAAATTATGTCACATAAGAAAAGGGATAATTATAAATTATGAATATTTATTTATTTAAATAATTAATGTTGATGTTACTATATAGTTTAAAATCAATAAAATTACATTGCAGTGTTCATACTCTTCATTAATACTGATTGCCCATCCTTACAACAATTATATAAATTTCAGTGCTTTCACTTTTACTACTTAGCAGCCTTTATTTAACTAGGAATGATTTATAGAATTGATATTTAGCTCTCCATACCTTGGCCTATAAACTTAAGAAGTCCTTGTTCTCAATCAGTCAATTATGATATATCATAGAGCATAAAGTTTCAGAGGTTCAAAGGCTGTTGATCAAATTCAGTTGTGGTTTTTATATCACAGGCTGAAAAAATCTCAAAAACTGCAAACAGATGACTCTAGAATGATGTAAAAGGCTCTTCACATTCTCTGCAAAATGGCTAATTTATCTTCCAAATCATGTCCTATAAGAAAAATGCTTTTTTTGTAGACGACATTTTATTGAAATCAAGAGTAGGCTGGAAAAAAAAAAGAGGAGTACTACATATATTTTATTTATTACATTCTTTGTGGAATATGTTCTGGCAAAATAGAAAGCATTATAGAAATCATTTAACTGAGGAAGAAATTCTCTACTGCACAAAACTCCCATTGATGTCAGTGGGAGTTCTGTGAATGGAACAAATGTTGAACTTGACCCTGTGATGTTTAAACTGCAATCCTCCCTGTTCTTGGCAGAGCCCAGTTTCCCACTGAAAAGACGTTGTAGTCTATGTAGGGATTACACAGTGTGTTAATAGTTTGATTTTTTACTTCTTTTGGAGCAATACATGAAATGCATAATACCTTCTTTTAGGGCTATTACATACTTTTAAACACAAAAAGATTAAATGAGGTGGTGTGAGAAAGTAAAAGGTAGAGTCTGTAAATGGAAATTTCTGTTGGTAATGATTTTTTAAAAAAAGATTTATTTATTTACTTTTTAAAATTATTTTTATTTATCCTCCTCCTCCCCTAGATGGTTCTCTCGTCTGTCTTCTCATTGTTTGCTCACCTTCTCCAGGAAGCACGGGGAAACAAGCCCGGGACCTCCCACATGGGAGGGGAGTGCCCAATAGCCTGAGCCACATCTGCTCTACAAGGACTGGGGTGTCTGCTGGCTTGTGGCATCTCCTTGTTCAGGTGTCTGTTATTTGTGGCGGGGTGTAGCATCTAGCTCCTTGCAGTGGGTGTGGGCATCTGCTCATCTTCTTTAGGAGGCACCGGGACTGGAACCCAGGACCTCCCATGTGTTAGGTGGGTGCCCAACTGTTTGAGCCCCATCTGCATCCCAGTAATGATTTTTAAACTACCTTATCCACTAGTGGCTCAAAAGCATCAATGAGTCATATAAACATTAAGAGAAAAGACAAGAACACTAAGATCTTCAAGACCATTTAACATATCAGTATTAAAGCCATCCTCAATCTTTTTGTTATATTACATTACACTTGAAAAGAGTGCTTATCAGCAAGATTCCAATGCAAATGGTTTATGGTAAAATGGGATGGAATGATTATAAATGAGGTTAAGAGAAAACACAGTATCATTACTTTAGGGAAAAACTACATAGAACCAAATTGGAATGGCTAATTTTTCATTCAACCTAATGAATAAAGAGGATATGACTCTATTTATGGATATAGCAGTCTTTTTTATTGCTACTACCCAAAAATGAGCTCTATGTTCTGGAGAAAAGTCCTTGAAATCACCCAGTTATACTCAGGTATTTGAGTAACCATTATCAGGATCCTATTTTTGTTTTTTCTACTTGGTGGAATACTTTTGTTCTACTTGTTATTCTTTGTAAGCCCCTTATTTTCTACAATGCATACATAGTGCCTTTATAATAGAAAGAAAAGAAAAAAAGAAAGGGACCAGTTTTTGTTTTAAAGAAGCAGAAAAAGCAGAAGCTAAAGAAATAAGTATTTTTGAGATGAAATTAAAACTCTTTTGGCTATTATTTGACAGAAGGTTGTGGATTACAAATAAAATAATGATTAAAAGTGAAAATGTTGGGAAGCGGCTGTGGCTCAATCAGTAGGGCTCCCGTTTACCATATGGGAGGCCCCGGGTTCGGTTCCTGGGGCCTCCTGGTGAAGGCAAGCCCGCCCGCACGGCGTGGTTAGCTGACCCAGCGAGCACAAGCAGCAAGGGGGAGATAAATGAATAAATAAATAAAATGTTTGAAAAAAAAAAAAAAAAAGTGAAAATGTTGGTGTGGAAAATCTACTCGTACAGGCATTAAAAGCAGTTAAAGGACTACATATAGTTTCATGGTTGGTGTGTATGCTCTGGTCTCAGATGACTGGGTTCATATTTCAGCTCTACAATTTACTGTGATTTACTAGTGATCTTGTGTAGGCAAGTTATCTATTAGCCAGCATCGTAATTTATTATTCTGATAAGGATATATTGAAGAAAAGGAGGGAGTGGAAGGCCTGGTAGAAGTTTATGTAGGCCAGTCTGCTTGGATCAACTGTGGAAGCATGGGCTCTCAGAATCCTTGCTATCTGCTTCCACGGGTAGCAGAGGTCTTGGAAGCTGGAAGCCTCCAACAGTTTGTTGCCCTCTGCTTCATTAATTCACCATTCAGAAGGCTGCTGGTGCAGCAGGATCCTGTTTCCTGGGAATATCAGACTCACTCAGGAACTGAATGGCCTCTGTTTTCTTTGTGACTAATTTGTAACTTAAAAAAATGTCACAACTCTTCTTAATGTCAATGCCATTCATCTTTTATTTATTTTACTTTATTTTTTTTTCCTCATATATATATTGAAACCAATCTGATTTTCTGGTTTAAGGAGAGTTTAACCCTGTCTTCCCCCCGCCCCCCGCCCATTTGCCTCTTTTAGCAATTTATAACTCTCTTTATCTCTCCCCCATTTTGTTTTCTACAAACTCATTTCAGTCTTTTAACAGCATTTTATTTTTAATTCAACTCCTAGTTTTAGGCCTGCTTTAATCTTTTTGTTTGTTTGTTTGTTTTGAGCCAACTTTTTGTTCTTCTTCTCTTATCTGATCCCATATTTTTTCTCTAATACCTGTTTATATTATTTAGCTAGAAGCAAGTCCAAAGAAATGTGAAGAGTGGAGAATCCACTCTTAAAAATATATAACATATATAAACAGAGGCAAAAAAGAGTGAAGCTTTCTTCTTCCCCCATCCCCACTCCTGCAGCTATTCCTGCACTTGCCTCTTTGGATCTTCTCACAGGATTTTCCAGCCCCAACAGAACCTTAATTCAGGAACCTGGATGAACTTGTGAGTTAAACCCATACACAAATAGCACTTTGATTTGCTACAACAATTTGCTACTACATGACACTGTTTGGCCCTTATTTGCGGAATTTAGTATTTAAAATTCATGGTTTCCAAAGTATATAATGGTTGGAATCTGGGCACACAGTGGCAAATACAAGCCAGAAGCATGGCAGGGAGGCCAAGGGTGATATGCCTAAGGAGGAACTCACTAGTGTATGCCCAGGCCTGACTATTTTGAGGTAGTTCTGTTGAGTTTCCTTATAGATTTCCATGGTGGGTGGTACAAGAAAGATGCTTTGTCTGGTTTCTAGGACCATGTTTAAACCAGTTTAATTCCAACTTACTTGTCATCAGATTGGTTCACTTCCCTTTCTGGTAAGGTCATAGGAGCATCCTTTGGTATAGACCACTGGAGTTCCTCTTACTCATTGTGAAAGCTCAAAAAAAAAACCAACCACCCTACCCCCCCGTTCCCACCCCTGCCCACGCATCTATGATAACAACAGCAAAAGCTGGCTAGAGTTGGAGTTCTGTTTTTCAAAATGAAGTTGCAACCCATATGTATTTTTAAGACCCTTAAATGTTTTCAAATGTTTATTGGCTATTTATATTTCTTTTTTTGTAAACTATTTGTTTATGTCTTTTGTGCATAGTATTATTGGCTTAATTTTCTTCTTGATTTGTAAGAGCTCTGTATATATTATGGATCTTAACTTTTATTTCTTATATGTATTTTCTCCCAGACCTTCATTTTTCTTTTAATTTTGTTTATGGAACAGAAGTTTAAAATTTTTAAGTAGCCCAATCTGTCAAACTTTTCCTTTGTGGCTTCCAGGTTGTTCCAGGTTTGAATTGCTAAGCGGTGGCAATGTGGTATAGGAAAAAACGTACTCAACTAGGAGAGAGCTGGGTTCTAATAATGGTTCTGCCTTCAAACCTAAGTCTCCTGACCTATAAGATACACTTATTCTAGAACCAGATGATCTGTAAGATACCTCCTGCTTTAACATTTAGCCACTATTCAAAAGTCTCAGATTCTAGGGTTTTAAAAGTTAATTTTCTTTAAGTAGGCTAAATATTCTCCCTGAAACTAACACTTCTAGTTTGCTAAGCAACATCTTCATGGTGTAAAGTCTAGCCAGTGTCTGACTTATCAAAAGTTCTGAATTCTTGGCATCTGAATTAATGGATTTTAGATAATATTTGATGAGTTTGTACTCACCTCCTCTTATACATTATAGACTTTATCGAGAAGAGACTGCATTTATATGTACTTTAAATGATGCATCCTGTGGAGCCACAAAGTCAATGGATATTTAATATGGCTTATGATAGCTTCTTAATGATAATGATGAATTGTATTACTACCAATGTAGGAGAAAAAATAGCTTTTATTAAAAAAAAAAAAAAAGATTTATTTCTTCCCACCCCCTCATTGTTTATACTTCTTGTGTGCTTGTCTTCTTTTTAGGAGGCATCGGGACCAAACCCAGGACCTCTCATGTGATAGGCGGGAGCTCAACCGCTTGAGCCACATCTGCTTCCCTTATTTATGTAGCATTTACAGAGTGCTTTCACAAACATCATCTCATTTGGTGCCTACAATAACTCTATGAGGTATATAAGGAAGGGCTTATTTTTCCTTTTTATAGATATATTTTATGAACTACTGCTAAGAGAGATTAAATGATTTATTCAATGTCACCAGCTAGTAATGCTTATGACAGTGCCAAAAGCTGTCTGAAAGATGATAATATTGATGAAAAAGAATTTATTGGCTGTTTTCATTACTACCAAAAACAAACTAGAAATATCAATTATCTGTGATGTAGGGTAACCAGTAATCCAGTAAATGAAATAAAATAGCAAGAATAATATAATAATAATCCCGAAAGTTACAAAATATTTGAAAACTATTCCATTTGGAAGTACAAATAAATAACATTTGGAAGAAAAATGACATTTATGTTAGTAATTTGGTGTGCTGTACAGCAGGACCTATGAAAGAAATACTATAAGACATTTCATATAGGAGAACAATAAACCTTAAACGGTGATTCTAGAGGTAGAAAGGAGAAATTCAGCATCTGTTTTAGAGGAAAATTGGAAAAACAAGAAAATTAAAAGTAAAAACTAAAATATTATATGATTGATCTGATGGTAAATTTAATGGCACATAAAGGGAAGCGGCTGTGGCTCAATCAGTAGGGCTCCCGTTTACCATATGGGAGGCCCCGGGTTCGGTTCCCGGGGCCTCCTGGTGAAGGCAAGCCCGCCCGCCCGGCGTGGTTAGCTGACCCAGCGAGCACAAGCAGCAAGGGGGGGATAAATGAATAAATAAATAAAATCTTAAAAAAAAAAAAATAATAATGGCACATAAAAGCAAAGGGATTGGACTAGGGAAAAACAGAAGACAGAGTAAACAGTTAAAAATATAATACACAGATCGGCATTTTTGAAGGAAATTTGCAGTCAATTCTCAGAAAAAGAATTTATTTCCAAGAGAAGAAAATACGAGAGTTAAAGAGTATCCAGGGGGAGTCGATGTAGCTCAAGCAATTGGGCACCCACCTCCCACATGGGAGTTTCGAAGTTTGGGTCCCGGTGCCTCCTAAAGATGAGGAGCAGACAGACAGCAGACAGATGAGGGAGCCATCTTGTGGGGGGAGGGAGAGAGAGAGAGAGAGGAAAAAAAAAAGAGTATCCAGAATTATCTTAGAAAATCGAATTGAGAAATATTATTTTCCATACACTGATTAAAACAGATTTGGGTGAGATTTATCTAATATTCTGGTTATCACATGGTAGTCATTGACAATATAGAGGAGATGATTATTTACTCTCTCTTTGAAAATATAACTGAGAGGTGCTTAACTGAAAAAAATTTATGTAATAGTTGACATTTTAGAGCAGGGCATTTAAGCCCTTTTTACACCTCAAATTATGTTTAATATCCATGTATTGGCTATTTTCATGTTATATTTTATGCTAAACAGATTTTTAAAAACAAATTCTAGAAAAAAATTCAGAGTTATTAAATGTGGACTTAAGTAAGTAGGAAAATAGTAGCTTTGTTATCCAAAGAAAGATATTCTTAAGTGAAATTTGCATCAAAGGACTATAAGCATCAGTATTTAAGCTTTTCTTCTGTTCATTTAATACTGCTCTGATTTAGAAAGAGGTGTGCATATTGTAATATGATGGATATAGACTGTGATTCATACTTGGGAGGATTTGAGAGGGGAAGTGGGTAAGAAGATGACAGTAGATAGGAAATGATTTGCTTCGGTTGACCCAGGACAATCCTGGTTTTATGTTTGTTGTCCCTGTGTAATCATTATCTTAAAAAAAAATTTTTTTTTTTAAAGATTCATTTACTTTTTATCCATTTTTAACCCCACCTCCCCGACTCATTTTTGCTGTTTTAGTGTTCATTCGCTGGGCAATTCTCTGAGTCTGTTTCCTGCCCTCTTCTCTCATCCTTCTCCTCCTGTCTTCACAGGGATTCAATCCTGGGAACCTCTGATATGGGAGAGAGGTATCCTACTGCCTGCACCACCTCAGTTCCTGGCTTCTCAGCGGGTCTCGTCTCGGTTCTTCCTTGTGTCACTCTCTTGTTATGTCATCATCTTGCTGTGTGGTTAGGTGGGGCCTGGGCAGCTCACCTGCACACCTTCTATATTTTTATTTTATTTTATTGGGAGGTCCTAGGGATCAAACCCAGGTCCCTCCATATGGGAAATGGATGCTCAACCATTTGAGCCACATCCACGCCCCCCCCCCGTGTAATTATTAATACCGATCTGCTTTCACTTTCAAAAGTGTCCCAGGTTGGATGATAAACTATATGGTCATCTTGGAAATGAAGGAAGCAGGGCATATATCAGTGGATTTAAAAGTACACTATTAATAATGCCTGATACTTTGAGTCTTTAAAATGTCTCAGACAAGTTTCGGTAATGAATGGTGGTGGTGGTTACACAACCTTGTGAATGTAATTAACACCACTGAATTGAATACTTGAAAGTGGTTATAATGGGAAATAGTATGTTGTATATATGTTACCACAATAAACATCTCAACAACAACAAAAAAGAGCTAAAATGTGCAGGCACCGTACCAGCATTGTCCCATTTAGTCCTTCCAAAACTCTATGAAGCAGTTGGTATTATCACCCTGATTCTAAAGATGAGGAAGTTCAAGATTGCATTTTAAATGTTCAGGAACATGGCCAAGTCTCCAAATCAGGCAGTCACAGGCAGTACACATCAGCCACATGTATAATCACCATGCTTTTTAATTTTTTTTCCACATTTGAAAAATTCATAAAACAGAAATTTAACTTTGGTAGACTAGAAAATAATGTATAGGATAGAAAAAGGATTATCAAGGATATACTAAAGGGAAACAGATGTGGCTCAAGTGATTGAGCTCCCATCTACCATTTAGGAGGTCCAGGGTTGGATTCCCAGGGCCTCCTGGTGAAAGGCAAGCTGGCCCATGTGGCGAGCTGGCCCGAGAGTCTGAGCAGAGAGCTAGCACAGCAAGATGACGCAATGAAAAGAGACACAGAGGAGAGACAATAAGAGATGCAGCACACCAGGGAGCTCTTTCCCACTCCGGAAGGTCCCAGGATTGGTTCTCGGTGCTGCCTAAAGAGAGGACAAGCAGGCACAGAAGAACACACAGAGAGCAGACAGTGAGTGCAAAACAAGGAGGGGCGGGAAGAGGGCGGGAGAGAAGTAAGTAAATAAATAAATCTTAAAAAAAAAAAAAAAAGTGGCTGTACCAGTTTAAAACAAACAAACAAACAACAAGGATATACTAGAGGTAAAAAACAAACAAAATTTCAAGACTTTTATTTATAAAGTTTTTCACAATAGAGGTAGACCTCCCATTGATTAATAAATTATTACTGAAAATATGTTTGAGTGACAGAAATATATTATGGGGACAAGTGGTTCCATTTCTAAAGGGTTAAAATTATTATAAAATCTGTAAGTTTGTTTTCTGAATGTACTGTCTCACTTGAGCCCAAGCATTCCCATGCCCACCCACAGACTTGCCACCTTGACTTTTTGCCCTCTATCCAGGGAGTAGGACTGAGGTGGAAATAGGGAAGTTAAATGCCTATTAAAAATATATTATAGTGCATTTTGACTCAATTCACCTAATCCTTTAGACATCTTTTGAATCTAACCCTATTCTAGCTTTTTTTTTTTTTTTTTTTTTTACTGGGAGGTCCTGGGGATGGAACCCGGGTCCCTCCATATGGGAGACGGACGCCCAACCAGTTGAGCCACATCCGACCCCCCTATTCTAGCTTGACTATTAATTTTCCCCAAACATCACTATTAAAAAAAAATTGGGTTTAGGTAACCAACTCTTTCTAAGGGGTTGAGAAGAGAATTATCATTACAAACTTTTCCTTACCCTCTGTTACTTTTGTCTCCTCAATGCTTCTACCCAACTGCCTGGCTGGTGTGGGGAAATGACAGGTGTCCATTTTCTAAAAATCAAAACAAAACAAAAATAAAAAAAAAACCAAAAACAAACCAAAAAACCCAACAGTGACTAGACTTTCCAGCCCTCAGGGACTTGTTTTCTGAAAGATAGCCTAGTGCATTCCCTGGAATGCTTAAGGCCTGAAGGCTTCTCTTTCAGTTGTGTGGCTTATCTCTAATAGGCAGTAATTCCTTTCCTGAGAGAAGCCCAACCTTCAGGAAAGGGAATCCCAAAGAAAGGATTCCCTAACTTTCACAGAGAATCATTCAGAGAATCACAATGGGGAAGATCAAGCTACATTATCAACAAATGTTTATTAGTTTACTCTCTAAGGTGATCCTGGAGTTTAGTTAATCATTACACGATCACAGTTAGGTAGCCTTTTTTAGGGTGGGGTTTTAGTTCTTTTAAGCATAATTGTAAAGTCAAGTCCATCTTTGTTCAAGTTCTTATGGGAGGATTTTCAAAGAAAACTAATCAGGAAGTGGATGTGGTTCAAGCAGTTGGGTGCCAGCCTACCACACTGAGAGGATCCTGGACTGGTTCCCTGGGCCTCCTAAAAAAAAAGATGAGCACACAACTGACAGACACAGAGAGCAGACAGGGAGTGCAAACAATGGGGAAGAGGGAGGGGGAGAAAGAAATAAAATAAATCTTAAAAAAAAAAAACACAGGGGGACGGATGTGGCTCAAATGGTTGGGCATCCGTCTCCCATATGGAGGGACCCGGGTTCGATCCCTGAGACCTCCTGGTAAAAAAATTAAAAAATTAATTAATTAAAAAAAAAAAACACACACACACAAACTAATCTGTAAAGCATGGAGCAGGAATGCCTTGTAAAAAAGAACAAATGGAAGATTTGGCTATATCTGTATGTGCTGCTCATACAGTAAGCAATGAGTAACAAAATCGAACCATTATTTCTACCTTGGTTACAGAATATCCTGTTCCTGTTCATATACCTGTTCATCCTTCTGTATGAGCACCAATGCAAAAATTCCAGCTGAAGGTACATTCCTAGTAGAACCAATTGCTTACTTTATAAAGGGATTATTAAAGAAATATTCAACAAAACATAGGTAACTATTGACAAAGGTATCCTGGTTTTCATCCTCTGAAGGCCAGTGTTTTGGGGCTCATTCTTATGAGTAAGCATGATTTACTTAATCAAACGGGGGCCATTTTATTTTCTACAAGCCTCTGTTCTCCAAATATTGCTCCAAGGAATGAAACCACTTTTCCCTCTCCTACCTATTCAAAGTCAGCATGTTCTCTCTTTTCTGTCCCATCAAAAGCTGCTTTCAGGAAATAATCTGATGAATTAGGTATAAATGACTAATAGGGCTTAAAATATTACCTTTCCCCAGGATTAGAGAAACTACTCAAAAGGATAAAATTTTAATGGCAGAATTTCAGGTGAGCAGGAGCAGGGTTTTTTTTTTTTTTTTTTTTTTTTTTTTTTTGTTAAGGGGATTTTTTTGGCCTCATTTGTCAATCAGATTGGCCTTGAGTGTGAGTTCAATAAAAAAAGGCTAGGTACTAACCTAGGAATGTGGTATTTTCCTACCTATTTAGGTTATTTGGAGGTGGGGGTGGAGGGTTCAGGAGGATTGGGGATTATGGGGTGGGGTTAAGTTTACTTGGAACACACTCAAGATTAATCTACAGCACCACTTAAAGCAACTTGAATCCATTCTGAGACTAGATGCAATGCTGGAATCCCAGAAATCAGCTAGTATCCTAATAGTATGAGAGATACTTTAGGGGAGTGAAAGAGATACTTTAGGGGAGTGAAACTTTTAGTTCAGAGCTCATCACTGAGCTCTGGTGAGGCAAACCAGTTTTTGGAAGTGGAATAAATATCTCCCTTATGAATATTTTAAAACAGCCTATACAAGATGCTAACTTTAGATTTTATACAATGGCTAATATTCCTATTCATATAAAATGGACACCTAGCTTGGTATTATACCTGGCTGCTGCTTCCTAGCTTCTAGTTACAACTCTTACCTTCTATTAAGCCTTGAATATGTTCATATTTTTCGTATTATCTGTGAAACTTAAACTGCTGCACACTAAGGAAATAATAGCTTTGTTCATGTTCATTTCAGAAGTTCTGGAGGTAGTTGAAATGCTCCCACCCCTCAGAATGTCTTAAATCTCTTGGAAATTACTTCAAGTATTTTTCACTTCTAACAACTCTGGTATATAATTCTTTGACGGACTTTATGAACGCCTCCCTTTGGATTCAAGCCAAAAATTATCTGTAAGGCATACAGCTCATTATTCAAACTTAGTAATAATTATCTCTGGAAGAAGGAAGAACTGAACCTGTTACTTCAGGGACCCAAAGACTAATTACCATCACACTGTACACAGTTAAGTACAGCAGACACTGGGGGGTGGTTTGCTTCATATCTTTTCTATTCCTTCGCCGGGTAAAATAAGGCCGTCTTCCCTGTTAACTTATCTAAAGCAGTAACTGCAAAATTGCACTGTTATGGTTGAGGATTTCTATGCCATATGTGTTGACAGAACGTTCAAGAGTCGCTCTCCGCAATAAACGCAAGCCATGCCAGGCTGAGGTTGGAAGTCTACGTTGCATTGGAAGTGTACCCAGTGTTTCCTCTAACAAAGGGACTACCTCGAGGCAATTTCGCGGGTCACTTCCCCCGTCCCGCTCCAGCTTTGTCTCGACGCGGGTGTGAACCTGAGACTTGGAGAAGCCCCCGTTACGTTACTGTATGAACAAGCTTCGAGCAAGGGCCGGGGTGGGAAGCTCCACCGAGATACCGCTGTGGTTTCCTGCAACCTGAGCGTGCCATCAGAGGAAGCTGGAGGGCTGCAGCTGCAAGAGATACCTGCAGCCTTAAAATCGGGGCTGCATTTAGCACCGACTGCCGTCGTACAAAGAAACTCAATCTCCCTGTGCGGCGGAAGCCTGTGGGCTCTTCGTTTCTGGGGCTTCGCGAGGGGCAGTGAGGAGCTCGCCGAGGTCGACGTTGTCACCGTTTTCCCGCTTGAGCGGCGCGGGAGCCGGTGTGTGCGGAGTCGCAGAGCGGGTTAGGGACTGACAGACAGGCCTCCCGGGGCCTAGCTCGAGCTAGGCCCGGTCACCGCTCCTCGGAAGCGAACCCGCAGACGCCAGCAATCCCTCCCCCACCGCCCCTGGCCCCAAGCCCCCCGCCGCCGCCGCCGACGTCGGCCCGCGCCGCCCCCGCGCGCCGTGACTGGCTCGCGCCGGCCTCCCGCCCGGCTGTTGGCGGTTGGGACGAGGCCGGCGGGAGGCCGCCCCGCCCCCGCCGCCGAACCGCCGCGCGCAGCCTCTTCCCCCTCGCCTCCGGGGCGGTGGCGCTGTTGCCGCCGCGGCCTAGGAGGCAGTAACTCCCCTCCGCCCCAGTCCCCTTCCTCCTCCTTTTTCTTCTCTCCCTTTCCCCCCTCCCTCCCCTCCCCTCGCTGTCTCTCGCTCGAGTGAATGTGGCGCGGCGGCGCGGGACGCAGTCTCAGCCTCTGCCGCGGCCCGGCGAGCGCGTGAGGAGAGGAAGCCTCTGCCTGCCCCCACCCCCTGCGCTTCTAGGGGAAGCCACTGTTGCTGGGGGAAGAATAGCGAGGAGGAGAGCGAAGGGGCGGCGGCGGGAAAACGGGAGAGGGAGAAGAGGGTTCGAAGGCGAGTAGGGAAAGCGGGGAGGGACGGAAGGAAGGACGGACGGCCCGACGGACGGCCTGGGGAAGGGGCCGCCAGCGAGCCTGCCCAGCCCTTGGGCTCCAGCTCGGGGCAGCGGCGCGGGCGAAGGGCGCGGCAGGCGCTATCGAGACAATAACCCCGCCGCCCGCCTCTGGGGGCGGCGGCGAGGAGGAGGTGGCGGCCTAGTGCGGTCGAGACTCGCCGAGCGCTCCGGCGGCGTCTTCGCACCCGCCGGCCGAGGTCTGCCGCCGTCAGGTGTGCGGGTCGCGCTGGTCGCCTGGAGCCCGAGCCCTGGGATACCCCCGGACGCCCCCTTCTTTCCCCCTCTCTGGCGTGCGCGGAGCTGGTTTTCCGGGTTCCCCTGGACGAAGCTGGATCCTGCTGCTTGCCAAGGCAGGAAGTGAGTTTCGCACAGTAATTCCGGGCGGTGTCACGAGTGAAAAGTTTTTTTTTTCGGCGGAGATCCTAGCTGGGGCTGGGAAACTCCTGCAAAACTCGAGACCAGGAAACCAGCCCGCATCCCAACCCCCACCAGCAACCTACTCTTCCTATTGCGGGAGGCCACTCCACATCCGTTCTCACCGGCGAAAGAAATTCAACTGGATCCAAAGGGACTGATGAAGAAAAGGAAATCATGCCAGGCGAAGCCTTGAAAAAGCTGCCTTGAGACCCTGCCTGACCGAAAGGTAATTTTCACGAAAAATGTCAAGGAGTTACAAAGTTCAGGGTCGGGAAAGAGGATACTTCACTGCTTTTCACTTTTTCCAAAAGTTGCCCTGAATTTTCCTTTTCTGATATCGAACTGGATAGTATTTTAGAAAGTTTAATAGTAGAAGAGAGTGTTTTTATTTTTATTATTCTTTCTACCATCTGGGCTCTGGTTATTTTAATAAGTTGTAAGAATGCGCTGGGACGAAGTTTTCAGCTCTCCGAAGAAAGAGTGCCTTTGTTCAGAGCAAGGGCCAGAGGTTTTAATTTTCCTGAACATATATTCTCTATATATTTTTATTAAGTTGCTGAATCTGCCAAGTTTTGTTTCGGAAGAAAGTTAAGTCGTTGCAGTGAGTGATTTGCTGTTATGGAGATGTCTGCTACATTTGTTTATAGTATTGCCGATTAGTTTGGTTTTGCGTTAATCGTATATCGAGAGTTTGTGGTTCAAACACATAAATATATTTCATTGGGTTTTTATAAACAAAACAGCGTTGCCATTCTAATTCTTTTTTTCTGGGCAGGTAATATATTTCTTTAGTGTAGTAAGTTGTTCCCTTCAGACATTTAGAATTTTGTAATACTTGTTGGGTAATTAATTGAATGCAAGTATTGGTTAGTTTGTTTTTCTTGTATCTGTCCTTAAAGGAAGAAAAAAGAGGGTAAGGATTATGGATGAAAGGAGGGATTAAAAAAAAAAATAGCACACCTGTAACTACTTTGATTTGCTAGGACTTCTCTGCAATTTAAGAACACAATATGTAGTAGGAGAAGTAAAGCGCTCAAAATGATTTTCATGGGAATCATATTGATTTTGATAAAAAGCTATGTTTCTCGGATTACATTTTTGTGTTGGGCCCAGATGTTTTTAGCAGGTTCTGCCTCACAAGTGATAGGTACCTACTGTGGGGGCAGGAATTCATGAAGCATGGCAAACATTCCACCAGTCAGAGTTATGAACACTTCTGAACCAATCAGCAGTCTTCATAGATCAAACTAGTTTTCGTTGCAGCAAACCTAAATTGTTTTTTCAGTGGTGTTTGAGTGTGTATTTTCTTTCTTCTTTTTTTTTTTTTTTAAGTTTAACTTCTGGTGCTTTTGTGGTAAAAAGGTGAAAGATAATACAGTACTTTTGGATACATATTGAAGAAACACGGTATTCTGTTAGTAGGTATATCTTAACTATATAATTGTTTGTCCCTAAGACCTCAACTTATTACCGGAAAGAGTTGACTTTCTTTAGTTCAAAGGAGAGAAAAGGTAGGTCTTAAGAATAGAGAAAATATTTCACAACTTGTTCTTTACTATTTTATTTTTATTAAATACATTTCTAAAAGGGGCTCTTGTAATTATTTATTGCTCTATATTGTTTTGACAACCGCCTACCCCCCCCCCCCCATCCTGGTCTGGGGATACTTATTTTTCATTGACGGTAAGCTTTTGTGAACCATCAAGTAATTCTTGTTAAATCAGACTAGCTTTATCATGGAATTTAAAGTGCATAACTGATCTAACATGATTTTGGAACATATCATTAAGGCAGCAAAAGAGGTTATTCTTGGACATCTGAAGGAGCGGAACAAAATAAATGGCATTGAACTTCAGTTGCCTTATATGGCTTATACTTGGCTTCAGAGCAACAAAGCCATAATAGAGCAGGTCTTTTACAGAGAATTATCACTTTGGGAAGATGTTACACTGCATTAGTAAATATTATATTAAAAAATTGTAGCACTTGAAAACAGCTCTTTAAACATTTGTTTTTAGTTATAGTTGATTGTTTTCTTTGTTGTGGGAGAAGTAGTATGTGGTGATGCAGGCAACACATTTTTAAAAGTAAGGTGTTCAACTTTGTGATTCCTTTTTTCCCCTCAACAGAGCATAATTTTTAACTTTGTAGTTTACTTAGAATTCTGTTAGTT